>CM052884.1:76543325-76560840 GCA_028534135.1 Potos flavus | reverse complement strand
GGTGGGTATTGAGGAGGGCACGTATGGCATGGAGTACTGGGTGTGGTACATAAACAATGAATCTTGTAACACTGAAAAAATAAAATAAAAGTATTTGGGGAAAAAAAAAACAAGTAGAGAAACAAAATCTTTGAGTAGAAGGAATTGCCTAGCATAATAAAAGTTGCTATTGATTTTAAACTTCTCCAAGGGGAAGTGGGATTTCTATGTAGTACTCCTGAGATATATACAGAGAATAACCCTGATGCTCTGTTGTTCTAGAAACAACAAAGCCTTAAGTGAGCAGGTAGGGCAACCAATCTCTAAATGTCGGTATTTCTAATTAACTTAAAAGCAACAAGAGGATAATATTCGGAAAATATTGAACGTCAAATAGAGAAATATGGCCAAATTATAGAATGTGACTTAATTTATATTTTGTATAAGTAAGTGAAGTTTCCAAAACATGGTGAGAAAGTGGTCTCACCTTCTAAGAGGTGGCGGGAAGGAAATAGTTGAGGAAATTCAGGAAGATAAACAAAATGCAACAAATAATTGAGAAAATGCAGTTTTTTCATCTTGGGTTGGGGTAATGTAGTGGGAAAAAACAAACTGAAGCTAAATAGTTCTAGGTTCAAATTCTGGGTAAATTACCTTAGGTAAATAACTTTAGCTTTCTGATAGATAGTTTATTATAAAATATGGATATATATTCAGGTATGATTAAATGTATTAATATGATTACATTAAATTAAAATTTAATATGATAAAATTAAATGTATTCAGATAAATGGCTAAATGTTTTAATATGTATCAAGTATTAAGCCCAGTGCTTGAAACATAGTTGGCCTTAAATACATTAGTTTCTTCCATCCTTCTTAAGTGCTTAAAACACTGAATGAAGGCAAAGAAAGTAGAAGGAAAACACTAATCTTTCTCTGGTCTCAGGAGTCTATTTTATGAGTCGGTCTAGTCCCTAACTTGATATCATGAAGTTGCTCTGCAGGTCTTCCTAGCTGAAGTCAGAATAAGACGTGGTGGCATCTGTGGAACTGGCTGCCAACTTGGATTGCCACGGTCTCTGTCAGCTTTGGCATGGCAGCTAAAAAACGCCTTTTCTTCTCATCTGGGCTCTTTTCAACAGTTTTGCTCTGGGGAAAGTTCCTCCTCCCTTTTCACCATTGGACTGATGATTTCTTCTTTGCCTTAACCCTTGTTATTCACATTTCCATAATGTTGGGTAACAGCAGACCACTTAAGAACATTTTGATGTACAGCCATATATATATATATATATATAGTAATCTCATTGAGTGATATTTGCATGGCAGGACTGCACTGCTGTTGATAAATAATACATGGTATTACATTTTATACACTGAGGCAGAAGAATTAGAAATGGGGAAAGAAAAAGCCCTATTCAGTTATTTCCATTCCAATCATGGCTTGCTATGATGCGCTGCTGAGTGTTGCACATGTTTTAAAATGAATACACAAAATGTACGGATTTTGTATTTCTTTCAGATTATTATGCAAAATGTATTCATAAAAATGCCAGTACAGACTGTAGGGTATATCTTGATACATTGATGTAGGACCATATGATGATAAGGATAGTTACCAGGCAGTGCATCTGCTCATTCTCCTACATGAATGGCAGATACATAGAACAAATATCATCACTTTTCATTGCAGTACCTATGGCAGCATCACTGAGTGACCATAACATGCTTTTAGACTAACTACAGAGGTAGCTGCAGCAGAAAAATGCCATGTTAACACAGTGCCCAGGCAGCCCCTACCAAATGGTACTGGCAAAGTTAGACTTCTTTGCTATACCTGACCCAGAAAGTTGGAGGATGTGGAGGAATGCAGGAGCCTGCAGGTCCGACTAAGGTCAGACAGCAGCAGATCCATAGTCACAATTCCCTCAGTGTCAAAACAGTAAGTGGACATTTAAAATCCAGCAAACTTCTATCCATTTCTCCTCATTTTGTCACATTGTGAATAATTTCCCAATGGTTCGCTATGTGTCACCTAGTTTAGTTAATAACTTTATTGAGTCGCTATAATATTAGAGATGTCAGTCAAATACCTGCCATGCCAACACCTCCTCCAAAACCTCCAAATTAAGTTTATTTCTGAATTAAATTATTCCTGGCAATAGTTTCCTGTTTGGGATGCCATACCAAAACCTCTCAAGTCACCAAGATCTTAATGCACTGGTACATTTGTATAAATTTGTTCCAGAGTAAATTATTGTGTGTTTAAATCAACTCTCAGAATTATTACATTATATCATGTTCCAGAGCCTAGGAAGAGTTAAATGTGCAAAATGGGTAGGAATTTGGAGGGAAAAGTTGGTAAGAGAGAGACAAAGATTGGTGTCAACCTTGAGTAAGTCATTTGCTCTAAACACTTTACAAATATATCCCTCAATCTTATACAACTTGGGGGGCATGTTTAAAAAAGAACAGAAAATTATAAATTCACATGTAGGTGTGGGACATTGGAAGGGACCTGTGCAAACAAAGAGACCTGAATCTTAAGCATCATTAACTTTATGATAAATCTGTCCCTGATCCTAGCAAACTAAAAACAAAAATAGTTATTTGCATATACATCTGTAATGGAATAAGAGTTGAGACCTTTATTGTTATCCTGGGATTTAGGTTCTGCCCCTTAAGTTGAGTAAATTGAAAGTGTTTCTACATTTTAACAAAAGGAACTACAAATATCTCTGTTAGGTTAATTGAAGAAGACTCTAAATTTCCCATGTAGAAAACACCTACCTTCTACATATGAGCAAAATAAAGGAGTATTCCAAAGAAATTTCCTTGAAGAGAATACATGAGACAGGTTTTATGCACTTTCTTTTCATTCCTATTAGTGAAGGGCTGTATTTCTTCTTGTTTCAGGCCAAGTGATTTAGGGCCAAATGAAAAACATTCGGAGATTGGGTCGTCTACAATGGAGGAGACTGGCAACTCACATCATCACCACACTGAAAAAATTATGAAGACTGCTTCTACTAGAATTAAGTGCAAGAAAAATCTTGAGAGTAAGAATGCTTCCTCCTTGCCTGAGAAAGCCCAAAGGAGTTAAAGCTCGCTGGCATATTCCTGATGGTAGGGGAAGGAGAGAAAGTTCTATAAGAAATGGTCTTTCCTTTGAGATTTTGGTAAGATGGAGGATGTGTTTCTCATGTAAGCTCAGTAGGTGGGATTATCATATTGAAAGGACTCTGGTGTTGAGCTGAAGGTAACATGGGGGAAGAGACTGGGGAGTTTGAGTGAGGTCACCATATAGTACATCACCAGTGTTGGAATGGTGCAGAATGAAGGCTCCAATGAAAATCCTCTGATGCACATTCGTAGAAAAACCAACATTGAGATCTCTGACTCTACAATCACCAAAGGACTATAACCAGTATTAATGAAGTAGAAAGACTTTGTTCATTTCCTTCTCATTCTTTTCTCTCCTCTTCCTTACCTCACAAAGTCTGTTGAGTGGAAACATGCCATGCCAAAATCCTTTCTTGTTGCTGGTTCCCAAACATTTGGTCAATCTTGAGCTGGGGTAGGGGAGTTGTGAGAGAGGTTAGTTTTGATTGAGATTATACCAGACTTTTTAAATGACAAAAAAATAATACTCTTCTGACACCCAGAAGTTATCAGAAAAACAATCTATCTGCCAAAGATATCCAGGAGAGGGAATAGAGATCTCAGAGCATATTTGAAGGCTCTGGTTGTTAAAAAAAGAAAAAGAAAAGAAATTGTTCTCTGACTATATCCTACCAATTTCAGTATATTTACTAAACCTGTTAGACATTCTTATTTACTTTTATAAAATGTTTTAAATGGCCACATAGCATTCAGTTGCATCCAGTTTTCTTCTCCAATGGAGCCATGCTCTGTTGTCATGATGTTATGATAAAAACTCGTTATATAAATATAGCCTTATAAGAGTTACTATTGGAACTAAAATATGTGAAATTTTAGAGTGTTTTATTCACTGTGTGAAGCAAATCTTCTAAAAATCCTTCCATTAAGGAATCGGAGAAGTACCTTTTTTCTCTAGTACATTAAGAAATAATTAAATTGGCTGACGACACCAAGTTTCATTTCTTTTCCTCACCTTAACTGTTGCAAGTTTTGCCATTTTCACCAGAATTATATTGCTGTGAGTCCCCAGCGATTTCAGGTATACTGTAGGGTAGTCTGATACATAGAAGGCTGTGTAGGAAGGGGTTCTATTAACCGCAACAGAAGAATCTATTTTATGACAGAGTTCCAAAAATATTTACTACTGTTTATTGTTCTTATATGTGAGCAGCATTATAGAAATACAGCTTTTTATCAGTTGATATTTTTGATTCTTCATTCAAGGAAAACCAATTATTCAATATTTTGGTTTTCTACTTCAGGTTTCAATTTTTTAAAACACAAAAAGCAAAGTGGAATTTATTTTAGTAGTAACTGTTATCATTTAGTGTGCATTTTGTGTGCATTTAAATATTCCAAGGAGAAAGATTTTATTACCATTAAAAAAAAAAACCCTTAAAATGTGACCTTATGAGGCATCAGGATGATTTTTACAAAGATGATGTTGATCTACCCACAATACTTTACCTGATACTTTCATGGACCTTTTATTCATTAAAATTTCATTTGTGTGTATTATCTTGCTTTATCCCCATGGCAACTTGATACGTAGAAGTAGTTGGTCTTAGATACCTTTTATACATTTGACACTTGATTAAAGGTTAGATAAATTTTTTTTAAAAATGTGTAAGCTATGTAACTAGGAAATACTAAGTTATATGTAACTAGAAAATAATAGAGCTATTTCTAATGGTAAATCCAATAGGCTCTCAAAACTGAATCCCATACTCCCTCTATTTCACAGTCACAATTATACCTTCCTTGAGGAACTTGCTTTAAATGGGGAATATTAAGCAAGAACACACTTACACTCAAAGCCAGCTATTAACTAACGGTTATTGAGATTTATACAAAAAGAAAAAAACATCTAGGTAAGTGTTGGCAATCTTTGGTAGTAGAGATGAGAGAAAGTTTTGTAGCATTTAAACTAAGCCTTGATGAATATGTTGATTTCTTAAAAGTGAAGGATCAATGAGTAACATTTTCCTGCTACAGAACAATGAGGTAAAGGTTAGGAAACCTTGTTTTCCAAATCTAGGGTTAGAACGTTAGAATTTGTACTGTTTAAATTAGCTGGAATTTGCAGGGAATACATTGAAAAAGAGCTATACAGAGTGAGTACTTCAGAGGCCTCTAAGGTCATTCATTGTGGATTTTGGCCATGAGCTAGGCTATACATGCACAAGGTGAGATTCCCTTCTGGCCGCAGCCCAGTAGATATCCTCTGCTATGGGACTAAAAGCTGAATGATGACACTAAAGGTCCTGCAGGGCTGGGAATAGAGGTTGTACCATTCTGAAGGAAGTTGGCATTCCAGCCCAACCAGAATGAAAAGACCTCACTGAGTACCTTGGACATACAATGCGGGTCTTAGAAAGGTCCTTAGTAGTGAGGATCCCTTACTCCAGTAAGAAAATTCTCTAAGGCCAAGTTCCAAATAGCAATAGGCCTGTACTAATAGAATATAACCAAGCCTGGCAGGATCAAAAGGACCAGTCAGTAATTTGACTACCTGTGCAAAGAGTGAAAATATTTTTTAAAAGGTGGCATAAGTTAGGCTCCCTTCAATATATGATGTGATATGAAGCATAAAATTTTTAAAAATTAGTGGATAACCAAAGAAGCAGGAAAATGTAACTCAGTGCCAATTTTAAAAGTAATAAACATGAATTATGGAATTAGCATACAAAGACTTTAAAGAAGTTATTAATATATTTAAATACCTGAAATAAAAAGTAATTGGTCACAAAGAGTGAACAGATGGCAAAAGTCCAAATAGTAATAGAAGATAATAAAGAACTAAATAGAAATTCTAGAATTGAAAACTATATCTGAAAAAAGAATTAAATGATGAAATTATTAGAACCAGAGTCAGGAAAAGAAAGGGATATTAAACTTGAGATAGATTTAATACAAATTATTCAACCTGAAGAATACTGCAGAAAATGTTGGGAAAAAAAGTGAACCAACCAAACATTGACTCAGTGACCTATAGTTAATCTCAAACAGTGTAACCTAGAGTAATTTAAGTCCCAGAAGATGAGAAAGGGAATGGTCAATGAAAATATTTGAAAATCTAATTGCTGGTATTTCCCTAAATTCATAAGAAATATCAAGTTATATACGAAGACTTGATTTCTAATCCCAAGAAGGATAAACACAAAGAAAAATCATGTCATAGTGTACCATACTTAAACTGCTGAAAACTGAAAATAGAAAATCTTAAAAGCAGACAGAGAAAAAGAAACATTAGATATAGAAAAGAGCAATATTATGAAGGATTCTGACTTCCCTTTGGACACAGAGGAAGTAGAAGTCAACTGGCCAACATCTTTAAAGTCCTGAATGTAAAACAACAGTCAACCTAAAATTCTACAAGCAATGAAAATACTCCTTAAGAATAGAAAAAGGCATTTCAGATAAATGACAGCTGAGAAAAATTATCACTAGCACACCTGCTTTTTAGGAAATGAGAAAGTTTTTGAGATTGAAGAGAAACAACAAATGGGAAATTTAGATCTTCCAGATGGAAAAACACAAGATGGTAAATATGTAGACAGATAAATTTAATTTTTTCTTTTAATTTTATAAAGAAAACTGGCTATCCAAATCAAAAGTATAACCTTATATTGCAGGATTTATTTTATAAGCAGATGTAAAATATATTACAACCATAACACCAAGAATAGGAGGATAATGAGATTTCACTATTGTTCTATCATTTTATTTGTAGTTGCACAATACTGAATCTAGGAAAACTTGGTAAGTTAAGTTGCATATCATCACCTCTAGAAAAACAATTAAAAATCTCTAAAGAGATACAGCTAAAAAGTCTATAAAGAAGATTAAATAGTAAAACTTATTAACTCCAAAGAAGTCAGGAAAGGAGAATGAGAAAAACAAAACCGAGTAATACCACTACAGAACCCATTGCAAGTACTTGAATTAAACCAAACAATAAGAATAATGACATTAAATGTAAATAGACTAAACATTCTAAGTAAAAGGTAGAGATGATCAGACTAGATAAAAAAAAAAGCAAGACTCAATCATCATGTGTTTGCAAGAGTTAGTATATACTTTATATACAAAGAAACAATAAGGTTAAATGTAAAAGGATGGAACTGCATTCTAAGTGAACACTAAACATAAGAAACATGATATGGTTGTATCAATATCAGACAAAGCTCACTTAAAGAGTATAACAAAAGATAAATAGGAACCTATCAGTCTTAAAACAGTTTATTCATCAAGAAATACATAGAGCCTAGGGGTGCCTGATGGCTCAGTCGGTTAAACATCTGCCTTTGGCTCAGGTCATGATCCCAGCATCCTGGGATCAAGCCCCGCATCAGGCCCCTGCCTGGCGGGGAGCCTGCTTCTCCCTCTCTCTGCTACTCATGTTCTCTTTCTCTCTCAAATAAATAAATAAAAATCTTAAAAAAAAAAAAAGAGAAATAAATCTCCATAAATCTAATAACAGAATTATAAGATACCTTATATACTATAAGATACATTTGGACAGAACTAGATGGATAATAAGACCAATGCAGATTTTAATACCATTTTATTAGTAATGAATAGGGAACTTGGATAAAATTATCAATAGTGATATACAGAAATAGAAGATTTAGTGATTCTTAGTGACAAATTAAACATGAAATCACATAATTTGATTCAATTTTTACAAAGTCAAGCTTAATAATTGTAAAACACATATTCTTTTCAAGTAGACATGCAAAATGGCAGGATGGACCATATACTGGACCATAACATGGGTCAAAATACAGTCCAAAGTTATCTGATCTGCCTCGGATAGTTCTGTGAATATAACATTAGGCCACTATATAAATTTATCAGGTCCGTCAGACTGAGGACAAATTGCCAAGTGTGCTAGGTCCTGATAGGAATTGTACAATCTTTAGGATAGAAAATAAACTCTGAAGATTCAATAGCTTACCACATCAGTCAATTTTTCTAGGGCCCCGTGGTATGGGGCATGCCAGGATATCCCCTCCAAAGTAAAAGGACACCTTTCACTGGCTTACAGAGTAGGGGCTAAATTCACAAGTAAGCAAAGTAGGTTAGCCAGTTTGACATCAGTTGTTTTTTTTTATTGGCCACCTCAGTGCTGCCACAATGGGCACATGAGAGGAGCAGTCATGAAGGTGGGAATGGATGCTACACCAAGACCTAGTAGCATAGGCTTCAGGGCTGAGTTAGCTATGGCTGCTGCTAAATATTTAACTGCCATTAACAGAAACCTGCACTTAGATCCCAAAATGGTACATTCCCTTAAGGCATGGTCACTTGATTGCTTTGGAAAAGACAGTGATTCATCTTGATTAGAATCAGCACATATTCTGGGAAAAGGTTTTTCTTTTCTTCCCCTGAAGTTTTCCCTAGCACCATTTTCTGAGGATGTATGTTTGGTTCGCTTATGAGATTACACATAAAATTGCAGTAGACTAATGGACCTACTTTATAGCTACATTAGTTATCAATTGCGGCATAAAAATGCCCCCAAATTTAAGCACCTAGTGATAAATGAAAGCAGAAATACAACATACTAAAACCCAGAGAATGCAACAATAGTGGTTCCAAGAGGAAAGTTCATAGCAATACAGGCCTACCTCAAGAAACAAAAAAAAAAATCTCAATTTAACTTCACACCTAAAAGAACTACAAAAAGAACATACAAAACTTAAAATGTACACATTTATTACATAATTTTTTTTGGGTCAAGAGTCTGGGAGTGGCTTAGTTGGATAGTTATGCTGGCTACAATTATACTCAACATGTCAGCTGGGGCTGCAGTCACCTGAAGGACTGATTATATTTGCAGATCCATTGCCAATTTATCTTACACACAGACCTGGCAAATAAGTGCATGTTCTTTGTAGGGGATCCCAATTCTTTGTCACTTGGAGCCTTATATAAGACTGCTTGAGATTTTAATTTTTAAAAATTTTTTATATTTTATTTTTATTTTATTTTATTTTATTTAAGGAAGACAATCTAATATTTCATCTGGATCCAGAGTATTTGGGCTGTTTAAGAACTTGACAAATGCTTCCCCTGGAGCAAAGGGTCTATTAGGGAGCAAGATAGACGAAGAATGTTATATGAAATACCTCTGAAAGTCACACACTATCATTTCCACACTGTCCTATTGTTTATAGAAATTTGTCCCATTTGGTGTGACAGAAGACTACACAAAAGGATGTGTACATGGAAATAAGAATCAATATATACCCTTTTGGAAGTTGGCCTTCATATGATCCAATATGGTGAGGAGGTAGCCATATACTATTGGAGCCATTGGTCTGTCACTTACAATATTCCACAGAATTATAGGTCCACAGTGGTAAGTGATGGGTGGAATGGTCTTTTGAAGGCACAGGTAAGGTTCTCACTTTGAGATCTTATGCTACGAGAATAGTGCTCCATCCAGCCAAGATGCAGTGTATACCTTGTTGGCCTTATATGGTGTTTCCCAAATAAGTAGAATACATGGGTTTGATTATCAGAGTATAAAAGTGGTAGTAGCCCCATTTGTCATCAGTCTCAGTGTTTAGTGAATTTGTACTTCATGTTTCCACAAATCTAGCTTTTCTGAGTCTAGGCTATCTCTTTTGAAAAGACTTTCGTTTCTTCTGAATTGTTTTGGTCAAAAATCAGTTCACTCAATGTGTGATACTCTTTCTAGTCTCTCAAATCCATTCACTTGATCATCTGTGTGTCTATCCTTATACTAAGGATTTTGATTACTGGCTTATGGAGTAAAACTTGAAACCACATAGTGTAAGTTATCCATATTTTTCATCCACAAATTGGCCATTCTAAATTCTATGCATGTTCATGCAAATTTTTAGACTCAACTTGTTAATTTCATCAGCTATCAGTTTGGATTTTATTAAGACTGAACAGAATCTACAGATCAACTTGGAAAGAATGGACATCTGTCTTAGGTTGGATTCTTTGTGATATGTGCTCTGACATGGATATTTGCACCCACGAGGGTATTGGTGAGTTCTCTTGAGAATAACAATTCTTTAGGGATAGAGAAGCAGGTCTGGACAATGTAATAAATTCACCCATGACACATATTCATCAGAGGTCTCAGTCAATTGCATGGGGAGCTCTGAAACAGGAACGGATACTCAGATCTGCCTGTGATAGGTACCACATCATACTAGGTCCACATTGTTGCCAAACAAACATTGAGGAAGTTGTCAGAATAATAATTATAAAATACAATAATATGAATTAGAGCTAATATACACTGAGTAGATCTTCGTAACTATAATTTTTTAAAAAACCTTTACTTCCACATTGGTAAAAATAAGTTAATCAGCTATTAAGGACTAACCATCATTTAACCAATTTTGCAATGCATGTCTTTTTCAAACTTCTATTTCTTCTATTTCTTTTTTCGGATTATCAGTCCTATTTTTAGCTATTTAAGAACTGACTACTGACATATAAGTTTGCAGGTGTTTATGAGAGTTTGCATCTTCATTTTCAAGTAAATTTTCTTATTCTGTTTTATCAAGATTCCAGGAGAATAAAATATACTATTTCTTTTCCAAACAGGATAAAAATATGTTGAGTTCAAATGGTTTAGAAGGGATTTACTAGGGAGATGATCACATAGTGTGTTTTACGTTTTGCTATACATTCTCTGGTCACAGCATATTATGGCAAAGTACCTACTCAGCATTAGTAAAAGTTTGATGTTGTCACTTTATGCATCATTATAGAATCTGGTAGATAGAATGGTATTTCCCCAGAAAGCAATCCATCCCATGGACTGTATCATTGATGATTTATTTCCATTTATGGTGGTGGTGGTGGTGGTTGTACCCAGGGCCTGCTTATTTTCACTTATCACAACTGGAGGGGAGGCATTCTCTTTGCTCCTATAATTGGAAAATACCCTGTCACTCATTCTTAAATGCTGAACTCAGATATTACATCCTTCATGAAGTTGTCACTTTATCTCTTCTCCTCCAGCATTTTTCTCTTGTGAATTCCAATATATTTGTTGATAAATTGCTTTATACCCTACAAACTGGTTGTAGACATCATATACTGGGAATGTTGTTTTTTAATTATTATTCTCTCTGTTGCCTAGGAAAAATACTAGAGTGTGTCAATGAATTAATCTTATCCAAAGGAGCTAAGTGGAGACAATATAGAAGAAGAAAAATATAAACTGGTTTGATAGAGTACAGTTTTTTCCCCCAAACAATATGTCAAAAATATTGGGGATGATATTTTTAAATTGAGTCTACTGTAATAGTAAAATTGGTTAGAAATATGTGATAGAGGTGGTAGAGAGTCCTGATGGAAGATTGTAGAAAGAAAAATTAGTATTTTATGAAATAACAAATCCAGGATGTATTTTAATGCAAAATATAGCAAACGATAGCTATTTATCACAATATGTTCAAATGTACTCTAATCAAATGATGTAAGCCATTAGGTTAAAATATTTTCCAATATCTGAAAATGCAACATCAGCCTTTTTTTTTTTTTTTTTACAGGCAAAGATCTTGTCTATAGCCATTTCATTAAATGCCTAGAGAACAGTTGAATCTTACCAGATTTGCCACACTTTCTCTAGAAGGCTGAATCTTGAGTAGTGGTTCTGTCTCTCCGTGAGATCTTCTGGACTCTGACCTTCCTCCATAGTATTGGGCTCACTGAATTGTAGAAACTATTTTGTCCACTTGCCCCTTCATTCATCAGCATAAAAACTGCTTCTTGCTTTTGCTAACCAGGCCATGTGCGTTTTCTTAATCTTCCCTACACCTCTGCAATTATTCTGTGAGTTAATGTCTTTTCAATACTTGCCTTGCCTTGTGTATCCTTCTGAGACCCTAAATCAGAAACCAATTTTACTGTACCTTCATAGATTATATATCCTGTTGAAAACTTTCTCCACCCTGAAGTGGGTATATTCCCACATTTCGTGTTCTCATTCTCTCTAACTTCTCTTTCCCTGAAAATATCAACATGGGAGCTACTTTTTATCCAGTTTCATCTCTTATGGAAAGAGACCTCAGGGCCAGAATTTGAATCAGTGTGTCACTTAAAGTTGAAAGACTGGTAGATTCACTACAAACTCCAAATTAGCAGCATGTCACATATATTGAAACACGCTGAAATAAAAGTTGTAGTTACATGAGAAAAGTTCTAATGAGTAGGCAAAAGCTCGTGGAAGCCCCAGAATATGACAACTGAACCTTAGCAGTTTCTTAATCTTTGAAGATTGCAGGTCTGAGCATAAAAACCATTGTCTCTCAGTTACTTATTGCTGTCCATGCTTACATATGAAATATAAAAGTTTCACCAAATTTAGGATTTATTAACCATTAAATTTTAGATAACAAAGATGGGGTCTCCCTTCAAAGAGTTCATTTCTAAAGGAAGTTGGATCTTCTATTCTGCCTCCTACTAAAGCACCTGTAAGTGTAGCAAGTGTAGCAACTAGTCAAGAGTAACTTGCTTCCCACCCTAACCTTTCTGTGGTAATTCTTCTTTTCAAAAGTTATTGTGGATCTACTTAGTTGCTAAAGGGAGTCATGGATTTTCCTTGTCTTTATGGATTTGTTATTAGCCTGTTTGTTATTAGCCTGTTTCACTTTCCTGAAACTATCTCCCCTATTTCCTATCAATTTGCTTGCCTTGATTCTGTCTTTTTCACTGCTATCCCCATACACATGTCACTTTTTCTTGCTCCTTTCTACCCTTCCACTGCATAGTTTGGACTGTTTCTAAACTCACATTTTCAACTACTACCTCGCCTTGACTTATAACCTCATGGGAATGACTCCCAAATAAATAGTTACCATGATTAAATCTTGAACTCTGATTTTCAATTTCTGTCTGTCTGCTGGGCATCTATTTTTTTATTTTTTACTTATTTATTTTTTTTAAGATTTTATTTATTTATTTGACAGAGAGAAACACAGTGAGAGAGGGACCACAAGTAGGGGAAGTGAGAGAGGGAGAAGCAGGCTTCCTGCTGAGCAGGGAGCCCGATGTGGGGCTCGATCCCAGTACCCTGGGATCACGACCTGAGCCGAAGGCAGACATTCAACGACTGCGCCACCGAGGCGCCTGGGCATCTATTTTTGATGCCATCAAATAACTTCAGTGTAAACTCATAAGGTAAAAGGATCCCATTGCAGCATCTCACCACTGAAATACAAACTTCATTCCCTTTCTGACTGCTTACGTTTCACACATAATAGTGCAAAGGTGGAAAAATTACGGTCCATGGTCCAAACCCAGCCTGCCACCTGTTTTTGTATAGCACATGAGCAAAGAATATTTGTTATATTTCAAATAGTTGAAAAAAAATTGAGGGGAGAATAATATATCATGGCATGTGAAGTTTTTATGAAATTAAAATTGTGTCTACAAGTAATGTTTTATTGGAATATGACCGTGTTTTTTACATGTTTATGCCTCCTCGTGTCCTGTAATGAAAGAGTTGAGCAGTGTGTCAGAGAGTACATGGGCTGCAAAGTTTAAAATATTTAATATTTGGCCCCTTCTAGAAAGTCTGCTGACCCCTGACTAGTTTAAGCCTGAGTTTAAGAGTAGACTAATGTAGCTAAAATGAAATCTTTGATATGCTCTTTGGTAGGTGGAATTTCAGAGAAAGTTACTTAGTACTAATGAGCCTGTTTTCTTCCTGTGAAGCAGATATGCCAGCAGCCAAGTTCTAAGAGGTTTATTTCATCTCAATCTAAGACTATTACTGTAGGCTTTAAATTATTTTTCCAGTTTCTTTTTTCAAATCAGCCTGGTAAAACAATGATAGATAAGCCTATATTATCATATCATCTCAGGAATATTTCCTGACATCTCTGTTGTTTAAGGCTATTTCAGATTTAAGTGAAAGAATCTCAGCTTGAATTCATTTAGCCAGACAAACATTATATTATATAATTGCATATAATTTTAGAGCTTCCTTTTAAAATTTTATATATACACACACATGCAGTTTATAAATAAGCATATATGGTGTATAACATATTATCTATATAAAGTGTATTACGCATATGGTGTTATAAAAATGACTCCTTTAAAGTGACGTTAGAAAAATTGCCTTACCATCTATACTACTTACAAAAATAGACTTCAGTTTATTTAAAGGCCTAAATGTGAAAGTTACAACTAGATGATAATAGAAAAATGTAGGAGAACCTCTGCAATTTCCATGCTTATAATTCATGAAGCAATTTTATTCTAACTTTCCCCTTGCACCTGCATCAGGTCTTTATCAACACAGGAGCCTAAAAATCTAACAACAATTTTTAGAGCCGTAATTATGCTACCCTCGAAGTTGTTTTAGATACTTTTTGCATTTTATTCCAAACCATAAGTATCCATTTATCTACGATGAAAACAATATTTGAATTAACCCTCCATTTTTAAATTTATACTTTATTAAGTCTCAAGTTATTCCTTGTTAGTTTTTCTGTTTTTCATCCTCCTGAATATCTTTCTGTATTAGTATAGACACACACACACACACATTCATCTCTCTATAATGTATATAAAAATATATGTTAGATGCATATATTAGACATACTATGAAATAACTTACAACAGCAAGAAACAACCAATAATAAATTAAATAATTGGCAACATAGATCTTAAAACAATATTTGAGTTAAGATACCTCTCTAACTCAAAAAAATATTGTTTGTAACCTCTTCATGTTGCTAATTATCTGATTACTTCTTGCCATAAGGTATTCCATGGTATATGTCTAAAAGATTTACTTACCCATATCCTTATGATAGACATTAAGGTCGCCACCAAATCCTTTTCATTACAGAGTGTTACAGTGCCGCATTTGACTTTTCAACTTACCAATTTTTGTAAGAGTATGTATGCATGTATGTATTTTTGTGATCCATCCATCCTAAAATTCATATGGCATCTCAAGGGATTCCAAATAGTTAAAACAATCTTGAAAATAGGAGCAAAGTTGGAGGTTTCATACTTCATGATTTCAAATTTACTACAAAGCTATGATAATCAAAACATTGTGGCACTGGCATAAAAACATACAGATAAATAGAAAAGAAGAGGAAGCCCAGAAATAAACCCTCATATATGAGGCCATGACCATTCAATGTGGAAAGTACAGTCTTTTTAACAAATAGTCCTGGGAACATTGGATATCCATATACAAAAGACCGAAGTTGAATCCTTATACCATATGTAAAAATTAACTCAAAATGGATCTAATATTTACACAGTTAGGTTTTTCAAATTAATATAGTTTATTAAACTATTTTTAATTAAACTATTTTATATTCTACATGTATAGAATGTTCACAATGTTTACTATTTATCACTTAGTATATACATGGATTGATAACTCACTCTTTTGGTCTTCAAAGAGTCCAATAGGGAAGATGGGGGGGACCAAACCAGTAATAATATCTGTATGTATATGTATATTTATCATATACAGGCTATGTGAGGATAGCAATGGACTTACATCTATGTAAGTAGATGTATCTTGTATGACAAGATCTTTTGGATCACAACCAAAAAGCAGTTTTAACAGCATTCTGAAAAAAGCATATAGATTATATAATTAATGGCTCTGCCATGATGTGTTTGAATTAAAAATAAATATGGAACTAACATAGTTCATGGCAACTACATAAATTGTGTAGTTTTAGGTTGATGTTAAGTCCCCTATCATTTTACCAAGTCTATGGAATTCATTCAGAGGATGCAGAATTAATCTTTGGGAAATTTGAATAATATAATGAGTCTACAGGAAATATATTTAGCTTTTAAATTGTCTTAAGTTAAATGTTTATCTATTTATAGCTTGCCTAGACTTTTTTTTAAATTAATGTCCTTTCCTTTTTCCATTTAACTTCTTCACTATAAGAAATGACTACTCTGCTCACTCCCTCTCCCTACACAAAAAAGGCTATTTTCACCTGTACCCATTTTTAATTGAATCTATTATTGACTTAACCTGCACTTATGTGATTTCTCTTTTGTGTTTTATTCGGTAATTATCAAAGGAATGATTTAAAGATGCAGGTTCCAATAAAACGTGTAAGGATGAGTGTTTTGTGTAAAGCACAGCAGTCTTTGTATTTCAAGCTCCTTTTATTATTCTAAAATTCAGGTCTGTTATTTAAATGAAGTTGAAAGACAACCTATTCACTGGCTGGTAATTATAGACTGCGTGCGAATTTGGAGTTCTTGTGGCTTGATCTCATTGTATACTCTTTGAATAGAATATATCAAATGAAATGTGGGGAAATGCAAAAGAAATAAAATTCCATACACAATTAAAATACAAAGATGATGTTTGCATCTTTTACTTTCTCAGAACTTATCATGTTTCTGATATGTTACAAATGTATTGAAGAATTTGTTCAAAGTATTCAGTAGTTTACAAATGATTTAGTGAATCAGAATAAAAGCAATGTTCTCCTCTAAGATACTCTCACTAACTTCAAAAAAGGAAATTTCAACTCTTATAGAACTCTTAATAATAAAGTATTGTTTCGACTCTCTAGCTTTGGATTATGTACATTTTCTTGGTGAATATAACCCGTGCTTTTCTGTGCATTATGAAGCCAGGAGTGGGGATGGGTAATGTTATTAAAATCCCTTTATGTTTTACAAAATGTTGTTGTATACATTTATCAACCATCTTATGTGGGCGTCTGGGCAGGTATTATTCATTCTCTGACTCCCAGTTAAAATTTCTTGCATACACTAGATTACCAATCTTTTGCTTGTGAAAAATATAACCAACTGTGGTAGAATCATTGGAATTATCAAATGGTCTGTAAATATAGGCCCATTTGACTCTCTAGTTTGTGGTTAAAAATATTTCAAAGGGAAAACAGAAAAAATTATGCTACTCAGCTGCCAAATATATTCATTGAAAAAATAGTATATACAGTGATCAGGTGAACATTTTAAATATTTTGTTTGTTTTTTGTTTTGTTTTGGGTTTTTTTTTTTGAACATTTTTAATATTAACCCGGTTTCTGATTATGCAAGATCTGTTTGAGAAGGAAAACACTTGTCATTTTTCAAGATGAGGTATGGGAAGACAAGTTGCCACATAGATGTTCCCACAAAGAATTAACTAGATAGAGCTTGAAAGGAAAGAGAAGAGACACAAGGTTAGCGAGTTCTTTAAAGTTAATTGGTAAGAGCTGGCGTAAATTCTCCTTCAGAGTTCAAACTAAACCATTTCAAGAGAGTGAGGCAAGACCACCAATTTCTCAGAGCAGTTAAAGAGGTCAGAGGCAAGATGATGGAAATGATGGTGGGAAGGGGTGTACGTGTGTACGTGT
>CM052884.1:76527257-76542825 GCA_028534135.1 Potos flavus | reverse complement strand
CCATGTTAAAACAAAAGTTGGATATTCATCCTTTCTGATGGAGGCATAATATTCCATTGTATATATGGACCATATCTTCCTGATCCATTCATCCGTTGAAGGGCATCTTGGCTCTTTCCACAGTTTGGAGATTGTGGCCATTGCTGCTATGAACATTGAGGTACGTGTGGCCCTTCTTTGTACTGCATCTGCATCTTTGGGGTAAATACCCAGTAGTGCAATTGCAGGATCATAGGGTAGCTCTATTTTTAATTTCTTGAGGAATCTCCACACTGTTTTCCAAAGTGGCTGCACCAACTTACATTCCCACCAACAGTGGAAGAGGGTTCCCCTTTCTCCACATCCTCTCCAACATTTGTTGTTTACTGTCTTGTTGATTTTGGCCATTGACTTCCATTTCCAAGGGCTGACCTACACACATTGTCTTAGTCCTGACCACAGTCTTAACCTTTCAAATCCTTCCCTTCTTTACTTATTTACTCCTGCTCCGCGAATCACTATGTCACATAGAGGTAAATCAGACCCTCCCAGCATGGCATCAGATAGAGATTTAACGCCATTTACAAAAAAGGTTGCAAATACATTGGTTTAATAAAAATAGTCTGATATCCTTTGAGTACTTCCTCTGTGCTAGTCATTATTTTAAGTGTCTTCTATGGATAGAAACACTTAATCCTCAAAAGAACACTGTAATATAGGTATTAAGATTACCTGCATTTCCAGAAGCCAAGGTTATATGGCTTGCAAAGTTATCCATGCAAGATTACATAGCTTGCTCAAGATCTCACCTTCTACTAAGTAGCAGGGCTAGGATTTGAATCCAGTCATTCTGACTATAAGCCCTGTATGCTTAACCATAACATCTGATAGCCTGCATTGCCTAGCAACTCCTTTATCTGAATTATCTAATAAACTATCATACTTCCTGTGAGTTAAGTACAACTACTGGCTGTTATCTTCTGATATTATTCAGATAAAGAATATGAGGCTCAGCTTTTATCTAAGTCCACAGTTATTTATTAGAATGAAGATTTAGACTAGGCTCTTTCATGTCTCATCATGCTAACACACTAGCAGCATGTGCTATTCATTATATTTAAAGCTCTCTTTAGAGGATGAGCAATATGTTCTCACAGGAAAAATGTTCATAACTATTACATTGTGGTAAATATTTTGAAACAACCCACAATTCCAGAGTGCTTTAAGTAGCTTGTTTTAAAGGCAGGTCTTCTAAACTCAAAACAAACAAACAAAACACACAAAAAAAACAAAAACAAAAACAAAAACAAAACTAAATAGTGCTTTGTAATTATCATTTGAAAAGAAAAAAGAAAAGAGCTTTTAAGTTGTTTAAGTATTGGGGTAAATATTCAGGTATTCATATTCCTCACAGAAAAAGAAAAAAAAAGTAAAACAAAAACTTTGGTGGGAACAACACAGGACCAGGAACTTTTCATTCTAGATCTCTAAATTAACTTTATGTACTAGATATTTCCTTTAATTAGAAACATACTATAAAATATTATTTATTGTCTAATAAGATCCTTTTTGTACCATTGCTACATATATGAAGTTTGACCACTCTCAGCTCCCCCAAAAACCTTGAATTATTCATTTTAGTGCATCATCATCTATATGGTATAAGGATTTTTCCTGCATAGTAAGGTGGTGACGAAAATGGGATATGGTGTCACAGAGACTTGTTTCTATTATTTACATAAGTTTGGTTTTAAGCAAGTTACATATTCCCAATCCCAATTTCCTCACCACTAAAATGTGAATAATAATGCCTATAATTCATGGCTATTTTAGGGTTAAATGAAGCGCTTAACAGGTATCAGTTTGCTGCTCTACTTCCTACCTCAGTATTTCGGTCAAGGTGATTTTGTGACAATGTACTGAAACTCATTTCAAACTAGTTTAAGCATGAAATGAAAGTTACTGCAAACTCAAACAATCCAAGTAAAAGATAATCAACCAGGTCTCAAGACAAGTAGGAAGAGCAAACAGCAAGTTATCAGGAACCTAAGCAGATATTTTAAAATTTCCTCTCTCTGATTCCAAATGGGTTCTCAACCTGCTTCTGTCTACCACATTCTTCTTTCACCTGTAGATCTGACTTATCTGCCTTTATATACAGCTGACCCTGAACAATACGGATTTGAACTGCACAAGTCCACTTACAGGTGGATTTTTTTTTTCGACACAGTACTGTAAATGTATTTTCTCTCCCTTATGATTTTCTTAATAATGTTTTTCTCTAGCTTACTATATTATAAGAATACAGTGTATGATACACATGACAAATGAAATATGCATTAATCGACTGTGTTATCAGTAAGGCTTATAGTTTAACAGTTAAGTTTTTGTGGAGTCAAAAATTCTATGCAGATTTTCAACTGCACAGAGGTTGGCTTGTTGTTCAAGGGTCAACTGCATGTCGCTGGCCCAAATTTTATAATTACTATCCCCTCAAAATCTATACATTGACTCTGATTCTAAGTTCTAGGGGAAAGAATTGGTTCCAGTTTTGTCAGTTGCCTGGCACTGATCCAATGGTCCAGCTGTGGAGTATTGGAGGCACCAGGAATCTACCGCTGTGCTTAACACAAAGGGATGAGTGCAAAGCAGGAACTATATTTGATATTATGTTTTACAAATAAGTGTTCATCATCCTATTTCTATATTCTCTATTTCACCTGGCATAGAACTATATATATAATGTGTGTGTGTGTGTGTGTTTTTCTAAACCTGCTGGCAGAAATAGAAGTCAATCAATATATATGGAGGTCCTACTAGGAAATTCACACATTGTTACATAATCCACAGAAAATACTCATCCTAATATTTCCGCATATTTATATACTGAGTCACAGAAATACTAAGTGACTTGCCCACCATCACAGTACTAATAGGTAATAGAGCCTCCTCTTACTCTAAAACCATATAGTCACATCCAACTATCAACTATTGCCTGCACTTCCACTAACCCACTGAAGAAACCCGAGAAAGATGTCTGACAGATTTAAGAAGCTCTATGATTCTCTTCAGCTCTGCATTTAGAGCAGTGGCTATGGGTACAGAATCCACAGTATTATCAATTGTGTGATTTTGGATTGGTGACCTAATCTCTCTGTGTTTCAATTTCATCATCTGTAAGAGGGCGATAATAAAAAAATTTTAAAAATCCCACCAAGAGCCATTGCTCAGTATGGCAAAAATAACCATCTTTGCATCACATTTCTTATGAAGCCAAGAAACTTGGTATGATAAGAAGGTGAAGAGTGATCAAACATAAAGAGTTACACATTGTGAGAATTCAATGATATCTTCAAGTGTTTGGCACACAGTAATACCAACAACTAACAATTACTGAACACCTGCTCTCTAACCGGTATGTTCCAATTGCTTTTCTTGGTTAACACTTTCAATACAGTGACCCTGTATATTTTATACATGAGGAAAACAAAGCAGAGAAAAGTTCCTTGGTCAATTTCACACAGCTACAAAGTAATAGGGCCAGCATCCAAATCAGGCAATCAGGTTCCCAACATCGGGGCTCTTAATTACGGCACTACGCGTCAACAAATAAATAAATAGTAAGGCCTCAATAATAGTAGCTGGTCTTCTGTTTTGTTCTATGATGGTTCATATCATGCAACCCATCCCTTTAATAATCTTTCACAAAGTAATTATATAGCTTTGTACTAAGATATAGATTGTTTATCTATAACTATGTCTTATATAGTATTTGTCAGAATCTTTGCATTTTTTCTTCTTAAACACAGATGCCTATACCCATTGAGTATAGTGACCTTTCAAGAGTGGGGTCAAAACAGGTATAATTTAATAAGTTTCAGAGTTGATTTCCCATTTAAGAATGAATAAGTCCATTGCAGGAGCAATGTCCATTGCAGAGAGGTCCACTTCCTAACTATATGAGACTCAACTTTAGTGCCTGTGAATTGGAAGTCCCGAGGGTAGTACCTAGAAAATTTAACAAATTCCCCAGAATTATTTTTGACACACAAAAAATATAGATTCTTTGTGCTGGAGTTAAGACTTACAGGGTCAGAAAAGTTTCCTTCCTAATGAGGGAGCTGGGAAGTCAGTCAGAAGTGGGGTGGTGTGTCCCCATTTATAATAACGTGCAGCTACCTGGCCTTCATCTTACCCACAGGGCAGATCAGTGGCTTTGGAATCTGTCAGGTTAGATGAAAGGCTGCCCAAGGACAATATATTACTATGCATTTGGACTGTTTGGGGGCATGACAGCCCCTTCAGGATTTTCTCAATCAACTGACAGTGAGAAAACTTAGACTAGAGGGTGTTGAAGAATGCTTCTAAGCCAACCACAGGGTTCGCGGTTTTAATTTGATGTGATTTACAAATTGCTGTTATTGTGTTGTAGCTAGTGAACCCCGCTGCTATCTAAGGCAGCTGCCTTCTGTAGTTGAGGTATGCCTGCCTCCATTAATGGATGTCTCAGTCACAGCTACAGTGTTATAACAGATGTCATTTACCTAGACTGACATCCCATATGAAATCCCTGCTGTTTCCCTTTTGCACACCAGCGAGAGGAAACTGTTTTCTTGCTGCACTCCAAGTTGGATTGCTGTCGGCTAATGATTCAGAACTCAACAGCTACCTTTAAAAAAAAAAATCCACCAAGAGAAATTGCTCAGTATGGCAAAAATAACCATCTTTGCATCGCATTTCTTGTGAAGCCAAGAAACTTGGTGTAATAAGAAGGCGAAGAATGATTAAACACAAAGAATTATACATCTGAAGTCCAAATCCTATATGGGCTTACCATTTCCTAAAAAGCATTGTGGTGAAAACTCTTTCATTTTTGATATTGTACTTACTTATTTCAACTCATATTTTTTTAATTTAAAAACATCAAAAGTCTTACGACATATAAATTATTTATTAACAGCTTTTCAGGAATAAAAATTTTTAAATGAAAATAGGTGGGGCGCATGGGTGGCTCAGTTTGTTGAATGTCTGCCTTCGGCTCAGGTCATGATCTCAGGGTCCTGGGATCAAGCCCTGATCAGGCTCTCTGCTCAGTGGGGAACCTTCTCCCTTTTTCTCTGCGCTCTCTCTTGGTCTGACCCTCTCAAGTAAATAAATAAAATATTTTTTAAGGGGCGCCTGGGTGGCTCAGTGGTTTAAAGCCTCTGCCTTCGGCTCAGGTCATGATCTCAGGGTCCTGGGATCGAGCCCCGCATCGGGCTTTCTGCTCAGCGGGGAGCCTGCTTCCCCTTCTCTCTCTGCCCGCCTCTCTGCCTACTTGTGGTCTCTCTCTCTGTCAAATAAATAAATAAAATCTTTAAAAAAAAAAAAGGTATATCATATTTATATTCAATTGACACAACACAGACTAAGAACCATTAAAATGTTAAAATGAAAAAGAGCCTTAAATCAAGCAAATATGATACATTTATTGTGATATTCTTTAGGGCTTTTAAAAAATGTCCTCGGGTTCCAGGAATCAATTTATAGTTGTGTTAATAGCCCTGGGGATGATACTTTCAATCAGAAATTAAATCTGATTTGCCTGAGCTCCAATTTGACATGCTGTATGTAATGTATTCTATTTTTTCTCTTTAAGGAACAACAATAAAAAAAACTTGTAAGAAAATAGGGCTGCTTATTACTATCATTAATAGCCAACACTTACTATGTGGCTAGTACTTTCTAAGATGATCTCATTAAATACACATAATATTCTATGGAGTAGATACTATCATAATTCCCTGGAGTAGTAATTAGTGCTATTCACCAAATGTTTCTTACTATCTACCTTCTGGGCAATTGGTATGATTCCACTCCCCAAATTCCCTGCCCCCTTTGAAATAGTCATGTCTGTCAGCCTGAATCCTGAGTGACCATAATGAGCAAAGCACCCTGTCAATCTACCGTGGACATGCAAAAATATTTTATTTTGTTAAGACACTGAGATATAGAGGTTGTTACCAGCACATAACCTATCAAGTCCTGACCTGATATATCACCATTCTTTATTAAAGAAATGGAGATAAGCCAGGGGTAGGGGGATACCTGGGTGGCTGAGTCGGTTAAGCATCTGACTTTTGGTTTTGGCTCAGGTCATGATCTCATGGGTTATAGGATCGACCTCCACATCAGGCTCCCCACTCAGTGGGGAGTCTGCTTGAAGGTCCTCTCCCTCTGCCTCTCACCCCACTATCTCTCTCTCTCTCTCAAATAAATAAATAAATCTTAAAAAAAAACAAAACGAAAATGGAAGTAAGAACCACTGAACCTACAGTGCATTCCCCACTCTCATTACAAGCTTGGTTCTTCATTCTTCCCTTGAAAATACAGTTCCTTACAGCTCTCTTTCTATAATTTGTTTAAATTCCTGCTCACCTCTTTAACTTCGTGGCATAATTTTCTCAGCTCTAAATACCACCCCTTTTCAGCTTTCTCAATTCTTTGATGTTTGATGGAAGTCATCATTCTAAAATGGGGATGGGAGCGAAAGACTTAAAAGTTTCAGAGAAAATCTATTCTATCACCTGTATACTCAAAGATACATAGCAGTGACCAGTATCTATGCCAACCTTCCAAGAGATCTCTTCATTTTTCTCCCTGATTTGAGAAGTAGTCTCATGATGCCTCAAATATCACGGTCAATTTTTAAGATGTATTAAGTTTTTAACAAAATGTAACCTCTCTAAATGTTATTAAAACATTCTTTAGCTAACAACTCTATCATCATATTTATTAAGGGTCAAAATAAGAAAAAGTAAGGTGACTTTAGTTTTGGCTTAGACATAAAAATCTCAACTATGCCATTTTCTTGCTTCTCAACCTTAGGCAACTTATATAATCACAGCATCTCAGTTTCTTAATGCATAAAGTGGAGATTATAATGGAATATACCTATGGAGGCCACTGGAAATGTTGAACGAGTTAGTACATCTAAAAGGCTTAGGACGGCTTCTGAACACATCCTAAATGCACAATAAAAGTTAGTTATTATCACTAATTTCCCAAAATATAGCAGGATACACAGAAATTCCTGAGATGACTAAAGCATAATCTTTACTTCAGGATGCTCACAGGGCAAGAAGGGAAAGGCACAGATTATTGCAATACAGTGTGCTAACTTTTATAATAGAAAATATGTGAGCCTGGAAGAAGGAGAATTTAATCATGGCCAAGGAACCAGAGGAGGCAAGATATGAACAGAAATCTGAAAATTAAGTAAAGTATAATAAGTGGACAGAGAAATTCCTAGCAAGAGGGAGAGCAAATCCATGGAATTATGAGCATAGGCTTAAAGTATAAACGGAGGGAAATCAGGGGCGCCTGGGTGGCTCAGTGGGTTAAAGCCTCTGCTTTCGGCTCAGGTCATAATTTCAGGGTCCTGGGATCGAGCCCCACATCAGGCTCTCTGCTCAGCAGGGAGCCTGCTTCCCCCTCTCTCTCTGCCTGCCTCTCTGCCTACTTGTGATCTCTCTCTCTGTCAAATGAATAAAGAAAATAGTAAAAAAATAATAATAATAATAAAGTATAAAGGGAGGGAATCATGAAAAGAAGCTGGTAAATTGACCAACAGTAGTTTGACTCTGTGTGTATTTGTGTATGCTTGGGTTGTAGCTGTTTCTGTTTTGCGTTTTTGGTTTTTATCATAAGCCACTCTAAATCTTTTCTGTATGGACGTGAGATATAAAAACAGACACTTTTAGATAATAGTGCTTAGCCCTTAACACCTGTTGGATGTGACAGCCAGTTTAGACTCGGCAAGAGATGTCTAAAGGTAAGGTAATAGTAGAGGGACCAAGAAAAGAGGAAGAATAAAATTAGAATAAGGATGAGACCAAAGGTCAGGTTAGGCTCTTTCCACTTTTTAGTTATTTCTTATAACCTCGACATATATTTTGCAACGTCTCTGCATCATTATACAAATATTATGTAAGCATATTTCTGTTTGCTTTTTTAAATTAAGTTTTAAATTTTATTCCAGTATAGTTAACATATAGTGTTTACTAGTTTTAGGTGTACAATATAGTGATTCAACAATTTTATACATCACTCAATGTTCATCATGATAAATGCACTCTTTAATCCCCATCGCCTATTTCACCCATTCCCCCTCCCCTCCCCTCTGGTAACCATCTGTTCTCTACAGTTAAGAGTCTGCTTCTTGGTTTGTCTCTTTTTTTCCCCTTTGCTTGTTTGTTTCTTAAATTCCACATATGAGTGAAATCATATAGTATTTGCCTTTCTCTGACTTATTTTGTTAACATTACACTCTCAAGGTCCATCCACGTTGCTGCAAATGGCAAGATTTCATTCTTTTTTACGACTAAGTAAGATTCCATTGTGTATATACACTTTACCCATTCATCTATCGGTGGACACTTGGGCTGCTTCCTTCATTTGGCTATCATAAACAATGCTTCAATAAACATAAATGTGCATATATCCCTTTGAATTAGTGTTTTTGTATCTTTTGGGTAAATACCCATTAGTGTGATTGCTAAATCATAGGGTACTTCTACTTTTTTTTTTCAAGATTTTATTTATTTATTTGACACAGAGAGAGTACAAGCAGGGGGAGCAGCAGGGAGAGGGAGAAGCAGAGCCCTACTGAGCAGGGAGCCAGACTCAGGACCCCATCACGGGACCATGGGATCATGATCTGAGTTGAAGGCAGACATTTAACTGACTGAGCCACTCACAAAACCTGGGTGCTTCTATTTTGAAACTTCTGAGGAACCTCCATACTGTTTTCCACAGTGGCTGCACCAGTTTGCATTCCCACCAATTCTGCAAGAGAGTTCCTTTTTCTCCACATCCTCACCAACCCTAGTTGTTTCTCATTTTTTTTATTTTAGCCATTCTGACAGACGTGAGGTGACATCTCATTGTAGTTTTGATTTACATTTTCCTGGTGACCCCTTTTTTAATAATATTTTTGTCTCATCTTAAGTAATAATATCAGTGAGCTTAGGAATGTGGTTATAAATTTCTAATACATATTAAGTATTAAAATTAACTTAAAAATTACTCCATTGCCACTAAAATCATGTCATTTATCCCACATGGTCATTTAACACATTTTAGATAAAAATGTTTTTAACCGGGGCGCCTGGGTGGCTCAGTTGGTTAAGCGACTGCCTTCAGCTCAGGTCATGATTCCGGAGTCCCGGGACCAAGTCCCACATCGGGCTCCCAGCTCCACGGGGAGTCTGCTTCTCCCTCTGACCTTCTCTCCTCTCATGTTCTCTCTCACTTTCTCTCTCTCTCAAATGAATAAATAAAATCTTAAAAAAAAAATGTTTTTAACCAATCATGAGAGAAGATCCTGCCTTGATAATAATGGAATGTGTACCAGCCCAGCTGTTTCTAATCATTAACACTTTCAGAACTAGTATATCTCTAAAGAGTAGTTAAGCATAAGGGAGAAAAAAGGAAATAAGAGGAATAAAAATAAAATAAAAGAGAAAAATCTAATTGGTGTGTATTTCCACGTACTATATCACAACCTGTGCTCAGTGCTATGAGAAATTAGGAAGTCTATTCACAATCTGGTTGGAATCTAGAAATAGGCATCTAGCTATACTAGAAAGAGGCAGAATGTGTGCTTAAGAGAAGTTCAAAGAGAATGTTTCATGGGATGGAATCATATGTAGTTGGGAGTGTCACAGAACCAGTACCATAAAGAAGCTAGCATCTCATCTGGTCATTAAAGGGAGGTTTGGGATTTAAATGAGTAGAACAAGAAAAGAAGTAGGAAGAAGTTTCTATGTTCCACTTCATTGAACCGAATGTCTGATGGTATACACAAGAAATGTCTTTGGTACAAGCAAACCAAGCAGGAAGTATAAGGTAATCTCCATTTATACCTCTAGATCCAAATCCTACTCTTCTATACCCACTCTACTTTGGATCTTGGTAGGCTGACTCATACGCCTTTAACTATAGGCTCTCTTCTTCTTTGATATCCAGTTGGGTTTGCCAATGGTGGCCATTGTCAAGTGATTACAAGATAGAAGGAAGTTAATTTCTGATCCTTTCTCTGTCTGCATGTGTCTCTCTACAGAATGTCTCAGCTCATAGTAGGCGTTCTTCTCCATATAGCTTGTCTTTTTTTCTCTTATTCCTTCAAATAGGTACAGGAGCTGTAGATATCCTTGAGATTTGCTTAAATTCCTCCAGTTTCCTTTTTTAAACTCTCCATATTGACCCAGTTGAACAGTGGCATCTCTTTTCTTTTGGGACTATGATTAATAGCCACCCTCAAATTTAATATTCTGTATTTATATAAAGTGTTATATACCCAGAGAGTAGTTAAGTCTTTTTGAACAGCATTCCACAGGGGGTGAGGGAAAGGAGAAAATATTTATTTGATCTTGCCACCCTGAGCCTCTGAATCCATGTGATGGAGCGCATCTATCTCAGATTTCTACACACCCGAGAGGCACTATAGCAAAGAGGTTAAGATGGTAAAATCCAGCAGCCACAACCTTGGTTCAAATTCTCTCTTTGCTACTACTTAACTATGTCATCTGAACAAAATTCCTTATATTCTTTGTACCTTAGTATTCTCATCTTCAAAATATGGCTTATCAAATACAAAAGGGTTTTTGTGATGAGAGTTTATGATTATAGAGTCCCTGAAATGCCAAGTAAGTACTATATAAATGTTAGGTAGTGCTATTTTTATTAGACAGAGTAGTACCTTAATGAATCATTTAATTTAGTGCTGTTTGAAGCCTGCAAGGGATTTTTAAAAACTGTCCAACTGACTCAATAAAATGAAACCAAATGTACAGTTTGGTCTGTGTATGAACATACCACAAACTATTATACAATGCAATAGGGCTCAGTTACAGTCTTGCAGTCAGGATGGTCAAAGGAAAACTTCTGGTTTCCTTGGAGATTTTCTTCCGAGGGCTAATCTGCTGTGTCCCACACTAGAATGGTTCTACACCTATACATGGTCCTCATGCATTCTTTTTCATGGTACCCATCCTGGGTTGTTTACTTCCTTATTTCAGAGCAATATTCTATTTGCAGAAAATGTTATTTTACACTTGCCCTGACTCAAAGTTAACTTTAAGTGCTAGTTTAATCAATTTCTTTCAGATCTCTGAGACATTCTCTCAGTCTTCTTCACTTTATAACATAAAAATGACGATGTTAACTTTGTTTGGACTTAAAGTTCCTGGCAATATTTATACTTTAAGGTTCCTCTTCTCTGCTTCAACATTATTTTATACTTGGAAGATTATAATCCATATCATTTCTTGTGTCAAATTTCTCTGTTGGGGCTCATCCCCACACACACTCTTTAAAAAAAAAAAAAAAAGATAAAAACATTAGAAAAAAGTGTGGAAGCCATTACGTAGTGCCTGAGTATATAACTAAACATCTTTAGTTGCTGTCAGTGGAATTTCTATCATTTCCTATGTGATTACACTATGAGAACTTTATAGCTCTGAACTTTATTTCCTTCTGTCATATGAAATGTGGCTGAACACGGTCAAAGATTCTGATCCATGGTTTAAAGTGACAGCACATCACTTATGATGACCACGAAAGTATTCGGAAGACAAATAATATCTTAGGGAAGAGTGTTTTGGGGGGGTATTCTCCCACTGGGTATCACACACACCAGTATATACACTAAAGGTGGAGTGTGGCCTTTGTAAAGGCAAGGACAAAATTTTCCTAAGTGATTGGGGAATATGGAGAATGTAAAAAAACTTAAACCTATTCAAAGATAAGTAGAGCAACTTGTTGGTCAACACAGAATTTCTAGAATTTTAAGAGCAACCCTGTTGAACTTGGAGAAATTATATAGTAAAAAAAATAATCAAAAATCCTCAATCTAGGATGGTAAAACTACTATTATCCACTTTAAGCCTCTTGTTACATTTTGCTCTGGGTCAGCTACCACACTGAATTTCGGCATTAACTTCTATAACCTTTAGCTTTTGACAAATAAACTTCTTCCCGTCAACTAGGAGAAATATTTTTTTCCTCCATACTCAATAAGAATAAATTAGTTTAGTAAGGGGAGAATAAATTACAAATTACTTCCTAAGGAAAGACATGGAAAAATGCTACCATTCCTTTTCTAAATAAATGTGTTTCTCTATCATCTCTTTTTGCTAACTCAAGGAGAAATTCCATACTATCCTTCTAACAGTCGACATCCTTCCTAATTTTTTCAACCATGCTTCTGTCATTTTCTAGAGCCTACATCAAAATAACTTTGCTTTCCACTTCTGTTCTTTTTCTATTCTCTCCTTTACTCTGCCACAGACTCAGTGACTGACAATGTTGATGAAGTTCTTACCACACAGAAATGTCTTTGCACCATTGTTTTCAATGGCTTTTATAACTCAAACCATCTGCTCTTCCCCCACCCTATTCTTGTTGTGTAAAACATTTTTGAAATACAGTGCAGAAAAGAAATGTGATCTTGAACGGCCGTCCTGGTTGTGCTGTGCATTAATTTTCAAGCTGCTTTGCTCTGCAGCACTCATTTCTCCAGTAAAATGGTAAAGTGTTGCTGCCTTGAGGGCCTGACTTTGCTTTTTTCTTAATCATAAGTAATTAGAGAAACTGCCACATGTTGTTTTGGATAGTGTTTAAGTTCAGAAATGCTTTGAAAAGGGGATATATACAGCCAGATTAAAGATATGAAAAGGCAAATTAGTATCTTCAAAAGCTCAAATGGGTTGATTTGTTACTTCAACACACTCTACAGCACCTGGCTCTGCATAAAATTGAAGACTCAGCCTAAGAGAAAAATATGTAATGAGGCACCAAAAGGAAATCAGGGTTCAGTCTCATTCTCTCCTGTACAATTAACCTTCTAGACAGGAAGATGACTATGCGTGGGATGAGGCATGCCATTAAGGCTCCTCTGTAAAATCTCTTTTTCCCACTTCCACGGTCCCAAAGTGCCCCTTTAGGAATTATTCCTTGAGGTCTTGAAAGCATCTTAATTACTAAAACCCCACTTTTAAATTATAAGTATCTTCTTTAGATGATGCTTCTGCAGGGTTAAATTTCATTTAATTGTCTCAACATGTCAGCTAGCCAGGAGGAAAACTGTGTTGAAACTGTGTTGAAAAATAGGTTTAAATAGGTTTCTAGGTTGGAGGAATAGGAGACCAAGATAAACAACAGAGCTGGAAGGCTAACAGTGAGTCACCAAAAACCCAAGGTAGACTCTTTGGATCACACTGAGGGATGGGAATTAAAGATGATCTAATAAACACTTATATTCTTTATCCATGCCTACCTAGCTTACAGTTTTTCCTAATGCAATTAATTACAATGAACCTATTGAAAGTAGCCTTTTTTTCCTTGCCTAGCAGTAACCACTGTTACATTCAACATGTCTAACAAGAGAAGCCCTTTAAGATTTCCATGAACATAAGAATACTTATATTACCTCTCAATTAAGCACCAGAACACTCCCAGGAATTTCTAGTCATAGTCCTATTTGGCCAACATTGTTAGAAGGAAAAGAATCAAAAAATACAGAGGAGGCTGATAGCATGCAGGACATACTAGCCTCAAATATGGCATCTTGGTATACTGAATACTTTAAGCTGAAGGAAATTGAGAAAATGGCAGAAGCAGGAAAGTATCTCTAATCTCCTTCCCACCAGGCTAATCTTCCCTGGAAAAGGTCATAAAACCCTCATGTGAGAGGCACCCTCCCTAAACCAAGAGAAAAAGAGCAGGAACACTGAGACAAATTTTAACAAATAGACCTTTCTACGTTTCTCGCAGTTTACTACAGATTACCTCACACTCCTTAACCTATCATATTCCTCCACAACTATCCACTTTTCATCAAACCTCACATAAACATGCACAGATTTGTTTCTTTGGATCTTTATTTCCTTATGAAGTTTCTCCTGTTAATATAAAACTTATATTAAGCAAATGTAATGCATTTTTTCCTGTTAATCCATCTTTGTCAGTTTAGTTGTCAGACCTAGCCAGGATATAACAGGTCACCAAAATGGTGACATAGATTTTTCCTCACTTTGTATCCTGTCACAAGAATAACTAACAATTATTCAAAAACAAGACATCACTGAGAGAATCCTGTAACATGTGGGTGAGGCTGAAGCAGCCTCCTGCACCACAGCGACCAAGACAGACTGCATTGGAAGGGTAAGAGAAGGAGCTACACATTGACTGCATCATCTCTCCTCAAGGCCAGTGCAGCACCAAGCTCAGAGGTCTCTTCTGAGCCTCCAGTTCCTCCAATGAGAAAAGGACACCTAACTGCCCCCCCCAACACACCCAGCACTGTGGCTTCCTTTGTAGGAGCCCCTACTCTGATCTTACACCATAGAGATTACAGGGGAGTCTGTGGATCTCAAGCAATGGGAATCTGACTGACGGAGAAGTGGGGGAGGGGCTTGCAACAACCAGCACATGGATATGAGGAGCCCTGGTTCATACCTGCAGCGCCCAGGTAGTAATCTTAACCAGTGGTTTTGCTCATTTGCAGAACCAAGTCAAGAGTACACTCTGGGGTGCCTGTGTGGCTCAGTCACTTAAGTGTCCAACTCTTTGTTTCAGCTCAGGTCACGATCTCAGGGTCCTGGGATCGAGCCCCACGCTGGCTCAGTGCTCAACACAGTCTACTTGTCCCTCTCCCTCTGCTCCTCCTCTCTCTCATAACTAAATAAATAAAATCTTCTAAAAAAATAAGAAATATAAAATAAAAAGAGTACACCCTGACTAGGGATCTTGGTGGAATACAGATTTGTCTGATTCAGATCCTCAAAAGAGTAGTTTTGTTTTGCCAGCCTTAGAGCCTGGTTTGACCACATTTAGGCAAGGAGCTGAATCATAGCCCCACCTGCTGTGGAGAGTTTTCTACTACAAAAGAAAACTATAGGCCAATATCCCTGATGAATACACATGTAAAAACTCTCAATAAAGTACTAGCAAACTGAATTCAGCAGCACATTAAAAAGAACTTTCATGTGATCAAGTGAAATATATCCCTGGGATGCAGGATGGTTCACTATATACAAATCAATCAATGTGACATGTCACATTAAAGAATCATATGATCATCTCAATAAAAGCAGAAAAAGCATTGGACAAAATTCAACATGCATTCATGATAAAAACTTAACAAATTATGCATAGAAGGAACATATCTCAAAACGTAATGAAGGCCATATATGACAAGCCTACAGTTAACATCATACTTAATGGCGAAAGATTGAAAGTTTTTCACCTAAGATCAGGAAGAAGATGAGTGCCCACTCTTACCACTCCTACTCAACATAGTACTAGAATAGCTAGAACATTCAGGTAAGAAAAAGCAATAAAGGTATCAAAATCAGAAAGAAAGAAGTAAAATTGTCTCTATTTGCAGATAACATGACTTTATATATAGAAAATCCCAAAGACTCAACCGTTTGTTAGATCTAATCTATAAATTAGTAAAGTTGCAGGACGTGAAATTAACATACAAAAATCGGTAGCATTTCTATACACTAATAATGAATTCTCCAAAAAAAGAAATAAAGATTTA
>CM052884.1:76504216-76526757 GCA_028534135.1 Potos flavus | reverse complement strand
TTTGGGAGAAGGAAAGGAAGGGTGAATTGGGGGAAATTGGAGGGAGAGACAAAACATGAGAGACTGTGGACTCTGAGCAACAAACTGAGGGTTTTGGAGGGGAGTGGGGTGGGGGGTTGGTTGAGCCTGGTGGTGGGTATTGAGGAGGGCATGTATTGCATGGAGCACTGGGTGTGGTGCATGAACAATGAATCTTGGAACACTGAAAAAATAAAATAAAATAAAATAAAATAAATAAATAAATAAATAAAAGATCCCTAAAAAGAAAAAAAAGCAAAGACACAAAGAAATGGAAAGCTATCCCATGCTTATAGAGCAGAAAAATATTGTTAAAATGACAAAACTACCAAAACCATCTATAAATTCAACACAATCCCTATAAGAGTCAAATGGCATTTATTTATTTGTTTATTTATTTTTTAAAGATTTATTTATTTGAGGGATGCCTGGATGGCTCAATTGTTTTGAGTATCTGCCTTTGGCTCAGGTCATAATCACAGGATCCTGGGATCAAGTCCCAAGTCCAGCTCCCTGCTCAGCATGGAGTCTGCTTCTCCCTCTGCCTGCCACTCCCCCTGCTCGTGCTCTCTCTCTCTCACTCACTCGCTCTTGCACTCTCTCTGACAAATAAATAAATAAAATCTTAAATAGAAAAAAAAGATTTATTTATTTGAGAAAGAGAGAGGGTGCTTGAGTGGGGAGAGAGGCAGAGGGAGAGAATCTTCAAGCAGACTCCTGGCTGAGTGTAGAGCCCCATGTGGGACTCGAGCTTGAGACCCAATGTATCACAACCTGAGCTGAAACCAAGAGTTGGATGCTTAACCAACTGAGCTACCCAGGTGCCCCTCATTTAAAAACAAAACAAAACAAAAAAAAGTAGAAAAAAACACTTGTGTAATTTATATGGAAACACAAAAGACCCTGAGGAGGCAAAGAAATCATGAGAAACAAGAATAAAGCAGAAGGTATCACACTTCCTGATTTCAAAGCATACTATACAGATATTGTCATTGAATAGTATGGTCCTGGCAAAACAAACAATCAAATAGAACAATGGAACAGAATTAAGAGCCCAGAAATAAACCCATGCACATACAGTCAACTAATATTTGACAAGGGAGCCAAGAACATTCAATGGAGAAAAGACAGTCTTTTCAATAAGCAGTGCTGGGATAACTGGATATTCACACGTAAAAAATGAAACTGAACCCATATCTTATACCATTTACAAAAATTAACTCAAAATGGATTAAAGATTAATGTGTAAAACCTGAAACCATGAAACTTCTCGAAAAAATCATAGAAATACAGCTCCTTGACATGATTCTTGGTAATGATTTTTGGGATATGACATCTAAAGCACAAACAACAAAATAAAAAATCAGTAAGTGCAGCTACATCAAACTAAAAGCTTCTGCAAAGCAAAGGAAGCCAACAAAATGTAAAGACGACCTACAGAATGGGAAAAAAAAATATGCAAACCATATATCTGATAAGAGGTTAATATCCAAAATATATAAGAAACTCATACAACTCAATGGCAAAAAAAACCCAAATAACCCAATTTTAAAATGGACAAAGGACCTGAAAAGACATTTTTCCAAAGAAGATATATAAAAGATCTACAGGTACATGAAAAATATTCAACATCACTAGTCATTAGGGGAAAGCAAATTAAAACCACAATGAGATATTACCTCATTCCTCTTAGAAAGGTTATCATCAACAAGGTAAGAGATAACAAATACTGGTATGGATGTGGAGGAAAAGGAACACTTGTGCACTGTAGGTAAGATTATAAATTGTTATAGCCACTTTGGAAAACGCTATAGAGGATTCTAAAAAACACTGAAAATAGAACTACCATATGATCCAGCATTTCAACTTCTGAGAATATACCTAAAGGAAATGAAAACACTAACACAAAAGATATATGCACCTCCATGTTCACAGCAGCATGACTTGCAATAGCCAAGACATAGAAACAATCTAAGCATCCACTGATAAGGAAGTTGTGGTATATATGTGTGTGTGTGTATATATATATGTGTATATATATATATACATATATATATACACATATATATATATATGGCGTGTGTGTATATACACACACACAATGGATTATTCAGCCATAAGGAGGAGGAAATATCACCATTTGCCACAACATAGGTAGACCTTGAAGGCATTATACTAAGTGAAGTAAGTCAGAGAAAGAGAAATATTATATGATCTCACTTATACGTGTAATCTAAAACAAACAAAAACAATAAAACACAAGACTCACAGAAAAATAGACCACATTTTTCGGTTACCAGAGGCAGAGGGTGGAGGGAGGGGGATTTAGAGGAAGGTGGTCAAAAGGTATGAACTCCCACCTATAAAATAAATAAGCACTAGGGATGTAATGTACAACATGACTACAAGTAACACTGATGTATGATACAGAGAAAAATGGTTAAGAGAGTGCATCCTAAGAGTTCTCGTCATAGGGAAAAACTCTCCCCTTTATTCTCTTTTTATTTCTTTTTTTTTTTTTTTGTATTGTATCTACATGAGAAGTTAAATGTTAGCTGAACCTATGGTGGTAATCATTTCACAATATATATAAAGCAAACCATCTTGCTGATTGTCTTAAATTTATACAGTGATATATGACAATTATTTCTCAAGGAAACTGGGAAAATATATATATGAAAGAGATACAAGATATATATCATATGATATATATATGAGAGATAGATGTGTATGTTATATATGTGTATATATGTATATGTTAGTGTGTGTATATATAAATAAAATAGATTAGCCAGGGACACTAACAGGATCAAGAAAAAAACTTTTCTTCCAAGATCGAAACAATTGCCAAGAAGATCAGGGTTTTATTAGTCTCCCAGTTTTATCAGTCTCCCATATATTCCAAGTCTCTCATTCACATCAAGGCAGAATTCTGTAGCTGTACCTCCAATGAACATAGACGATGCCAATCCATGGATTATCTGTGGGTTAGGTGAGCATGAAGGAAACTACATGTCTGTCTGATCTCTAGACAATTTAACATGCTTATAAAGAAACATCATAGAGTTTGGCATTCACTTTGGATATAAATAGGATATTACTACCTACTTCATTCTGAAAGAAGTTGTTAAAAATGGTGGTGGGTATTAAGGAGGGCACATATTGCATGGAGCACTGGGTGTGGTGCATAAACAATGAATCTTGGAACACTGAAAGATAAAAAAATTAAAAAATTAAAAAATCTAAATGTCTCCTGAACTATACAATTCCAACCTCTGGACCTTAAAAAGGATTAAATGCCAAGACGCTTCGTGACTCTGAAACACTCTCACAGCCACTATTACCCCAAATAATAACAACGGCAATACATATAATAATGATCAAGAATGTATAGAGATTGCAACAACCAGGGGTCTGCCAATACTCTTGCCTATGAACACTGATTTCCCTAACGGACTGGTAATTTCATGGAAAATCAAGAATATTTCCAGGAAGAGCAGACTGTGAAGGTGTGAAGTGAACTAGGAAAAATTACTTTGGAGTCTTTTCCAGCCACCAGTCTACAGTTAAGAACTGGTGAGCAAAAAGCCCAGAAATGGATTACTCTATCATTTTACTCAAGTCATTCATGAACTCCAACCCTTAATGTCTTCAGCTGTGAAAAGTGGAAAGGTTTTCAAAAGGTTTTCATCAAAAGGTTTTCAAATCCTGTCTGTGAGCCCTTTAGTTTCTGTGAAGTCATCTCAAGAGTCACTGCAGGGTTGTAGGGAGGGAGCAACTGGGTGAGGCTCCAGTCACCATCCTGCCCCTTCTCCCTCCCACCCTACTCCCTCCCTCACCCCATCATCCTTAGCAGAGAAAGAGCCTTTTCAGATGCTGAAACAATCACCCCAAAGCACAGCTTTCATTATCAATATCCTTCTCAAAATGGATCCACACTCTCCTTAAATTTAATTGAGACTTTAGGCCTGTATATCATCACTTAAATTCACCCAAACTTCTCATGCTTTTAAGACCCTGCCTTTGTTCATATTATTCTTGCATCAAGAATAACTTATTTGAGGGGCGCCTGGGTGGCTCAGTGGGTTAAAGCCTCTGCCTTTGGCTCAGGTCATGATCTCAGGGTCCTGGGATCAAGCCCCGCATCGGGCTCTCTGCTCAGTAGGGAGCCTGCTTCCCACTCTCCCTCTGCCTGCCTCTCTGCCTACTTGTGATCTCTCTTCTCTCTGTCAAATAAATAAATACAATCTTAAAAAAAAAAAAAATAATAAATAAATAAATAAATAAATAAATAAATACAATCTTAAAAAAAATAAATAAATAAATAAATAAATACAATCTTAAAAAAAAAAAAAAAGAATAACTTATTTGATAATTTTTGCCTTTGAAGATTTTCTCCATCCCTCAAATGAACCCCAGGTCAAGAAATATGTGTTCCAATGAAACATATCCTTTTCCCATTTTCCTACTTTTCTCCATTCCTTCCCACCCTTGCCCCCTGCCCATTCTATCATTTCCTCCTATTCATTAATTCATGGAACACCGTGTTGTGTGTGAATGAAAGAGAGAGAGATACCCCTAGTGAACAGAAACATTTCTGAAACAAGCACTGTATCTTACTGATGTTTGTATTTATACATGCAAGTATGCTCAGTGAATGTATGTTGAACAGAAAAACATCTTTCACAAAAAGTTCCACAGCCCAAATATATGTGACAAACATTTGGATTGTTTTACTGAAAAGCTCTTTCCAGTTCTCAAGCTGTGGAGTTCAGGCAAAATGTTATTTCCATATAACCTATACATTTATGCACATGTCTCTGTGATGATACGTCAGAAAGCAACATTCTTATAGGGACTAATAGGATACTTATTAGTGATGATTTTTCAAGACCTTTGAGCAAAATTAAGTAACAAAATTAGTTCTTGTCACTAGAGTTAACTTCTATGGGGTTATATAGCTAGAAAGTCATCACAGATCGCCCTGGTTTTGCTCTGGACCTCATTTTCTCACCCAAAATGCCAGACTCCACAGTCTTTGTTCTCAGATATTTCCCAGAGTCCCCAGGGGACATGGCGCTTGTGATCGTGATGGACCTGTGCCATCTGGGAACTACACTGCCCCGCCCCGTCTCCACCAGTGATCGGCTGTACCCATCAGGCATTACAGTGTTCCTTGAGGAGCTGCAGTTGCTTGACAGGGTTCTGCTGAATTGGCCACCCCAACTAATTTTGCCTAGGAAAGCAATGCTCTGCTCTGCTTGGGATGACGAGCGCTGAGGCTTTCCAGGCACCAAAACTAAAGTCCTTTCTGAGACCTATTTCTTCAGTTTCTGACTCTACCCTTCTTCTTAGAAGGACTGAACAATAATTCCTGGGCCCAGGTAAGGGGAACAAAGTGTGTCCTTCCACCCTCCTCATCCCTTCTATCTTCTGCATAATTCCCTATCTGAGAGAATAAAGATGTCTTCCTTTGGTTGACAAATAAATAAGTCAACTACACAGTAATAGCAGCCACAAACACAAACACACCAGAATAAGAAACAAAACAAAACAAAACAAAATTCATGGTTATCTACCCATGTTAATAGATATATAGATACCTCAGAAGGTTAACATTCAGCAGGAAACCCAAGTTCTGAATTCCAGCTTTGACTCAGCAGGAACTCCTATCTACATAATCTACCTCTATCACTGAAGAACTACTCATTTTACAAGCGTGCTCAAGCTTCCTCAAAGTTGAGTTTGTGTTACTGCTATTCATTGAATAATCATTTCGTCCCATACACATTACACCTAACACTCAAAATAACCTTGTGTGCTTGATGTTGCTATCCCTATACACTTCTCTTTTGAAGTTAACTCTGAGTAATTTTAGTTTGATTTTGACTGTTTTAGCTACAAACAAGTAGATTCCCAAATTTCATATGCAGAAGTCAGATTCTTCCACATAAATAAATTTTCATGCATTTTTACACTGTCTGCACTATAACGTCCAAATCCAAAATAAGAGGCATGAAGCCATACACGTTGATTTTTCCCCACATTTGCTGATATCACTCAACTAGACCTGATTTTGACTTTAGCTGGAGGAAGAGTATTATTTGTGCATGTGATGAATAATGTAAGTAACACAAACAGAAAAGGAGTGACTGATTAAACTATTGATTACCTTCACTGCTTAAACTAACACGTCAGATAGTGTAAACCACAGAAACCACATTCAAATAATTAGGTAGAGAATGTGATCTATACCCAGCGGACCACAAAAATATAAAGTGCTAGAATTCACTGCTGCAGCCTGCACCAAGAAGGTTACCCAATCTGATAAAATTCTCCCAGGAGTTAGCTGAAGAATGAGGGCAAAAACAAGGCCAGGTATATTCGTATTAAAAAAGTATGTTTTATTAGAATAAATTATGAGGATAGAAGAGTTCTATTAAAACCCCCCAGGCACTGGTTCCCAAATCTAGGTCAGAGAAGAGAAGATAAAGTTGATTCTATGCCGGGAGTGGTAATAAAATAGGTATCTGCTGAGGTCAGAGGTAGTAGCTGGAATGAAAAGTGAACCGGTCTTAACTGTGGAATAGGGTAGAGCTTGAAAAGGAAAAGAGGATTACAGGAGGAGAAAAGATGTGAATAGATCCAACTGACTAGGGTACGTGACTGCCAACATCAGAATTTTTCTCTAGACACTCAAAGGGAGGAAATCCTAGTTCTTTACACTCATTGTCCTCTATAGTATTTGCTGCTCAATTCTTGCTCCAGTTTTCCCCTGAATTTATCACTATTAATTAATTTCTTTTTAAAAACATCCTTTCTCCCCCTCTTCCCCATTCCTCTGACACTCACCAAGTAACCCTACATAACCCTAGCCTTCTCTCTTTGTCCCACCTGTGATTTCTCTGCCTGTAAATTCCCTTTTCAATGTTAAATGTCAAATCAAACAGCTTTTGAGATCTCTTTGCCTTTCTTTGTTCTAATACATATGAAAAACTCCATCTGACAGCCCTCAGCCACCATTTGGGGATCTTCCCTCTCATGTATGCATCCTGTTGAAAACAAATCCATACCTTACTCCCTATTGATCAACAAAGCAGAGCATTTTCCCTCATTTGGATGCTTTAAATTTGTCTCTCCAGTTTAAAAGTATGTACTTTTAAAGCATCAAGTACTATTCTGCTGGTGGTGATACTGCAGTGTCCAAATGAACTAAAATTCTTCCAGTATCCACAGTTGTGATGAATAAAAAAATGAGGTCCAGATAAATGGGTGAACTCCCAAAGTTTGATATTAACAAAACAACTCTGAATACTCCAGAAGCCTTAGTACAATGTCTGTGATAACAAACATGGGGAGGAGGAGTTTATGGCAATACATTTTCTTCTGATTATTTTCTGCCATAAGTTCTCTTTAAAGAAAGAACTGGGTAAGCTATGAAAGCATGTAATTCAAAAGTGCTACATTTGTCTGCATGCTTCCAATAACCACATTCTCCAGGGCAGGCTACTGTCCCCCTCGTGCTGGTTGTCATGAGAGCAGGGACATTTATCCTGTCTTTCTTATTCCAGCCCTGCAGAGAAACTTAGCTACTGGACAATGAGGTAAGATTGAATCAAGCATCTAGTAAGAGCATTGGTCGTTCTGGTTTGTGTTTTTAGGCACAGCCCGTTGTGACTAGTGGTTTTTCAGATAATCACTATCAGTATAAACAAGGAATTGCAGAACTCGGAAGAGGGCACACTTACACACTGCCCCTCAGTCTGCTGGATCTCCTACTGCCGTCAGTTTCACCTAAAGAAAAAAACAAATCCGCATTTCACTCTACCTGCCCCATCCTCATGCTTCCTCATTATTAGCGGGGTAGGAAGAATATTCTCTCACATTTATAAAGAGCTGTTAGAGCCCTTCGACAGACATCATCTTCCTCCTTCTGCTTGTTTATTTCTGCTTGTTTCTCTTGGTCCCAGCAGCTCATTACGTCTTCCTGCTTCTCCCATCTAAATGCCACCGGAATTTATACTTTTACCTCTATCACTGTCACCCCCTGATTCCAGTTTTCCCAACTCCTTTACTGAATTAATGCCAGTGTTTCCCAAACAGACTCTCATGACAGCCCAGGGCATCACTTATCCTGGGGCAAGAATGGCCTTTTGTTTTTTGTTTTTTTGTTTTTTTTTTTAAGAATGGCCTTTTTTAAATGACAAATCTGGTTTTGCTGCCATCACTGTTTAAATCCTTAACATCTATATGATAGTCTGAAGACCTTACTATATAAAATTGACCATGATATAGAACTGGCCTACCTCCCAAAGTTTTTTTATTTTGACTTTATTTTTTTATTAAAATTTTCTTTTTAAAAAAATTTTTATTTCTTTGAGAGAGACACAGAGTGCGTGAGAGAGCAAGCTTGGGGGGGTAGAGGGGAGGGTAGAAGAAGAGGGAGAAGCAGGCTCCCTAATGAGCAGAGAGCCCGATATTTTTTTAAAAAAATGTATATAAAGTCAACAGTAGATGTGATAAAGTATTTGCCGTTCCTCAAAACCAGCACTTTTCTGCTTGCCTCCAGACTTGTGCACATGTGCACTCTTCACCTGGAATTCCAGCTCTTCTTTTGAATATCCTAGGCCTAGATAATGAACATCTTACAAATCAAATCACATCTAAAATGTAAATCTATCTCTAAAGTTTCTTAGATCAACGAGCTTTGCTATGTATTGCTGTGGTAACCAGTGACCCTAAATTGTAGAGGTTTATAGCAAAACTTTATTTTGTGCTCACCTTTGTGTCTACAATAGGTCAGCTGTGGGTGAACTATGGCTCAGCTTCACTGTCTAAGACCAATACTGAAGGAATACCTCTTACCTGTTTCATGCCAGCCTCATGGAAGAGTTAAAATAGAGATGGTAGAACTGTATAATGGCTCCTAAGGCTTTTGCTGAGAAGTGGAACACAGGACTTCCACTCATTTGTCCCTGCGTAAAGCAAGTCACAAAGCCAAGGATGACATCAATGGTGAAGGAAGTAGAATTCTCCTTCAGGAAAAGTATCAGCAATTTGAAAGGTTATTAAAGAGTATATTATATGATAGAAAAATTATATATAATTTAAAATAATAAAAGTGCTAGTATGTAATAAATAGCAAAATACACTCTCATATATTTGAGAAATAGGCCTTTGTATTTATGGGTGTATTGTTGTACCTTCTTGGTTTTATTAGTGGGAAGTAAAATGTAATCTCCATTAGAATAGGAACTAATAGATTAGTTCCTCCTATATTCTTGTGCCTAGAATAATACCTATAATAGGTGTTAAATATTGTTCAATATGTTTAAGGAAACCCCATAAATAGCTTCATGAAAAAGGCATTATTTACTCAAACAAGATTTGAAAACAGTATGTAAATTATTCCTCTTACAGGATACACAATACAAATTTGAGTTTTAAAAAATTTAAGAAATCTTGTAATGGGAAAACCTATTTAAATGTGATATGGCTATTCTCATGCCTGTGTATTATAGCATCCCTCTCATAGATTATGCCTGGGAATAGCTCCTGTAAACAACCTCAAATGGAATACTCCTTGGGAAACACTGTTGATGGTCCAAAACCAGTTTCTTAAAAGGAAGACTTTTTTTTTTCTTTTGATCATTTCTGTGCTATTAAAGCTACTAAAACACAGCTCCACAAAGCTGTGTTTTTGTGTGTAGATACTCATTTCTCTTTCTAGGCAACATTAGCAAGAGACTCTCTTCTCTCAGTGTCTTTTTTTTCCATCCCCATCTCTCATTATCTGTACTGTCATTAATAGACCCAGACAGGAATGTTGAACTGATCGGTACCATCACATTTTGTGTATTATATTTATTTACTGAGTTCTTAATAAACACCTTAAAAAACATTTTATGTGCTAGGGAAAGAACAGTTTAAAAACAACGACAAAGATACCTGACTCATATATTACAGATTCTAATAGAAGAGACACCAACAGTTTAAAGTATACATGGTTTGTCAGATAGTGAGCTGGTAGAGTACAACAAAAGATTAAAATATGGAAAGGAGATAGAGAGCGATATGGCAAAAGGAATGCACCTTTAAATATGCTGTTCAGGAAATGCTTCGCTGATGCGAAAATATTTAAGCAAATACCTAAAGGAGATGAGAGATAAAGGCCTGAGACTGTGTAGGAAAAAAAAAAAAAACAAAAACATTTTAAGCCAAGGGAACCTCAGATGCAAAGGCCCTGGGTCAAAAAATTACTTGCCCATTTGAAGAGCATCACAGATTTTAGTGACTGGCATGGACTGATCTAGGAGTGTGGAATGAGGAGAGGTCAGAGAGGTAGCATAGGGCCAGGTCATATGGGGCTCTGTAGGCCACGGAAGGATGTTGGTTTATTTACTGAATGACATATGAAACCAAGAAGAGGTTTTGAGCATAGTAATGAACTGGCTTACATTTTACAAATATCATCTTGGCTGCTTGATGGAGTGAAGAAGGGAAACAGCAGCATCAGGAAAGCCCTTTGGGGCTACTGCATTAATCTAACAGGGAGATGGTAGTGACTGAGACAAGTATATTAGTGGAGGAGATAATAACGGAGAAGGTAAAGCATACATTTTCATGGTGGATAAATGCTGACCCATGGGGGTTTCTTTTAGAATAAACAGAGTTTAGAGATTTCAGATGCTACCTCAAAGACTTTGGTCTGAATTACTAGACAGTCATTTACTGCCATTTACTGAGATAAGTGAGGGATAAGAAATTTGGTTTTAAACATGTATGGAATCAAGTATGGAATGGCAATGAGATGAAGCCACTGACTGGCAATTTAATTGTTCAAATCTAGAATTTAGTATAGGTATGGAAACCGAAAATATTGATTTCAAAAATAAAAGCAATCATGATGTTGAAAGCCACAGGACTGTAGGAGATGGAGCAACCCAACACCGAGAGCTAGAAGCAAAGAGGATTAGGGCAGCCTTGAGCCTACATGGAAATGGTTCGCCAAGGGGGAGAAGGGAATGACCAACTGTGTCAAATGCTGCTAAATCTGAGAACTGGTTATCAGATTCAGTAACTGAATATCCACTGCTTATATTCACAAGAGGCATTGGATGATAGTGGCAAAAAACTGACTGGAGTGGGTTCAAAAGAGAAAGAGGATAGGAACTGACAAGAGTAATTATATTCAACTCTATGTCATTTTGTTCTAAAAGAGAACCAAGATGTGAACTGGTAGCTGGAATGCAATGTGTGGTCAAGATATTTTGAGGTTTTGACTTTGCTGGGAGAAACTCTAATTCTGTGTTCAAGTTAAAAGAGGAAATTGATCACACAAGGAACAGATTTGCTGTTGGATCTATGACCCTTGATAGTTGAAAAAGGAAAGAAATAAATGTTCAAGAAAAGAGGCTGCCTTGGATGTACAGAGCGTCCATTTCTAGTAATGAGAAAGAAGGCAAGAATTTTTATTACAGATACAGGGAGGAACATAGATGTGACAGTAAGAGCAGAAGGAAGGGCTTTTTAATTTTTTTTTCCCTCAGTATTATACAAAGGCAAATCCTTAGAAGGATTAGAGCCTAGGAAGATTGGGAGATTTGTGGAGAGAGGAGAAAGTATAAAATAGTTACCTAAGATAATGGAAGAGTGAATGGAGTAGGAAACTAACAGAACTATGGGGCTGCACTAAGGACAATTTCTGGTTAGTGTCATAAATCTAAACCTGTCAGCACATTTGTGAGTTTTTCCTTTCCAACAATCAGTCACTTGAGTACACGGCATGTAAGTAGGGATTTTCATTAGGGCTGAAATTTTCCAGGTGAGTATGATAAATGATGAGAGAGACAAGTGTGTGATGATGGAGCATGGATCTAAACCAGTATTAAAAATTAGGATGTTGTGAGGGGTGCCTGGGTGGCTCAGTTGGTTAAACATCTGCCTTCAGCTCAGGTTGTGATCTCTGGGGTCCTAGGATCAAGCCCCCTGTCAGGCTCCCTGCTCAGCAGGGAGTCTGCTTCTCCTTCTCCCCTTCCCACCTTCCCCCCCTTGTGAGCTCTTGTACACACTCTCTCTCTTAAATAATTAAATCTTAAAAAAAAATAGGATGTTGTGGGGAAAAAAACACAAAAAGTAGATAACAACAGTAAATTGTAAATCCTGGTTCAGTTAAAGAAATGTTGGAATTGGACCTCCTGAAGGAGTGGAGAATCAGGAAGTGGTAATTTGATCAGATGAAATTGAGTTTGAAATTAAGATCCCAGAGGAACTGAAGTTTTGTCAATGATAAGTCTAGTTTATCACCATGGAAGTGAATGACTGAGGTGGGAGTAGCACAAGATAATCAGAGGAAAGATAGACAAAGCCCTGATTAAGCCGTGACATTGGAAGGGTCATCTACATATATATTGAAATCACCTACATATATATTGAAATGAATACTGGAATGGTATTAGAGAGAGCGACTGTGAACCGGGAACTAAAATTTCTAAGGAGTGAAGCTAAGTAATCCAAGGATCTAAAGGTCACTGCAGTGAGGAAGGATGTTGTTAGAAATCTCTGAGGGCACAAGATGATGAGATTGAAAACCAGAGGATCTGCGGAGGAGGGAGAGTCTGAAAACAGCAATAAGGACCCAAAAGACACATAACCCTAATTCCAAGTATAAGGAGTATGTCAGACCAATAGCCACACCTTGAGAGAGCCACAGGGGAAACCATATCCTTAGGAAAGAGTCAGAATCCCATTAGAGCAAGAAGGTGCAGGAGACAGAAGAGCTTAGTGATACAAAGGATTTTTGCTATAGGGCAATAACAGGAGGTGTCTAAAATATGAGACTGTGGGGGCATGGCATGACATTGGTGTCTTAGACTGATGTAGAAGGGGATGACGGGCAGGATGGGATCTGTGCTCCTATGGTCAAGGCTGATGGTGAAATTCTAAATGCCAGAGAGGAGAGAAGGGTGAGCCCACCCCGGAACTCAGAGCTCTGGGGCTCCTAAATCCACACAGACACGAACTTTAGTACTAGTACATGTATATAATGAACTTAATGAAATCCTGGGTTATCTGTAGAGCAACAGATGATTGCATGTTTTGTAGCTTTTCTTTTCTTCCATCTTTTAAGGAAATATAATCCAGTTTGACAATCTGGCACAAAGATTTTCACATCTGACTCTAGAATAGTTTTCCTCTCATACTCATGTTTCAAGTTCTTCCCGTTTCTTATAAATAGAAGCATTTCATCGGTTTACACTATGACCAGTTTTTAGAATACAAAGAACAGTAACTGGTACGATAGTGGTTATAAAAAAAAAAAGTTCCTTTGTAGAATATGTTCATTTTTATTTTATTTTAAAGTGTTAGAGTGTGGTCATTAAAAGGGTGTGCTTGGAATAAAGGCAGGCCTAGATCTGAATTCAGGCTGAGATACACACCATGTCTGTGACCTTGGACAAGTTATGTAACTACAAATTCGTATAACGAAGGCATTGTGAAGGCCAAATGAGGTAATGATTAGAAAGCACTGAAATAGTGCCTGGCACATATGAAACATAGTAACTATCTGATATATACATACAGCTAAACTGTAGAATTTATCTTTACCATGATTAATTACCATTCAAAATTTACAGTACTGGAGTACATGGGTGGCTCATTTGGTTAAGGGCCCCGACTCTTGATTTCAGCTCAGGTCATGATCTCCAGGTCCTAAGGTCACACCTCAGTGGGGAGTTGGCTTGATATTCTTTCTCTCCCTCTCCCTTTGCCTCTCCCACTTCCTATCTTCAAATAAATAAGTCTTTAAAAAAAATCTTATACTTGCTAAAATTAACTTCATGCACCTGTATAAAATGTGCATTTTCGGGGCGCCTGGGTGGCTCAGTGGGTTAAAGCCTCTGCCTTCAGCTCAGGTCCTGATCTCAGGGTCCTGGGATCGAGCCCTGCATTGGGCTCTCTGCTCAGCGGGGAGCCTGCTTCCCACGCTCTCTCTCTGTCTGCCTCTCTGCCTACTTGTGATCTCTCTCTCTCTGTCAAATAAAGAAAAGAAAAATTTTTTTAAGTGTGCATTTTCAAAAATACTGAGTGCAAATCACCACAAAATGGAGGATCTTGTTCTATTTCTGCAATAAACAAGCTGCACGATTTCATTAACAGAATTAAAATTTAGTCCCTGGAACAGTGACCTTCCCTTAGTGGCATGCGAAATATTTAAAAATTTATTGAAATGTATTATTCTTTCAATATCAGAATCTTAAATCTAGAAAGTAGTATTTTTGTTGAATTTCTGAAATCACAAATATAGTAAAATAGAATGTCTTGGCAAATGAAGAGAAGAGGAACTGTTCTACCAATCAAATACAAAAACTGCTTAGTATTTACAATTTCATTTTCTATAAAATACATTAAAAATACAAAAACAAAAACATTTTGAGCTTGCACATTTCCCCTTATGCTTAGAATTTTAAAGCTTTCTTACACACCTTCTTTTTTGACATCCAGCCACACTGCCAATATGGTGGCTCTTCCTACCATTTTGTTCCTTCATATGTTATGCTGCTGTCATGAGATATATCTTATTAAATGACACAAAGATTTGGTCTTCTGTGAAATGAGGATAATTAGCGGAGATTCCACCAGGGCTCCAAAGGCAGGTAGAAACCTTGAAGGTGAAAATGACCCTCACTTCACTGAATATACTTTTTAATTAATGTCCCATTAACTAGCTGACAATAACTCCCAAGCTAAGTGAACAGATCTGAATGTAAGTCAACATTTATTAAGTGTGTGGCATCCCTATTACAGCTATGGCCTCTCTCCCCTCCACCTACATCTGGGTGGAAATGAGAGAGGGAAAAAGAAGACAAAACCTCAGTTCCATTCCATCATCTACTTCTCATTTCCCTCAAATGGCGCTTACTTGAATTAACAGAGAGTTAAAATAATGCAAAGTCAGCTGATTGGATTTTTCAAACACAGGGTCTGTACACTGCTTGTTCATTATAATAGCACTTACTAAACTGTATTAACTGCTTTTCACTTTCGGTAGCAAAGACTCAGCAGAAGACTGAATCAGGCACAGCACCAGTGAACCAAGGAGCCTTTTCATATTGGAGATGGAAAATCAGGTCAGGCAATGAACCTGATAAGATCTGGCATGTTAAGTTTCCTATTAAGATTCTTCCGATTTTTGGGATGCCTGGGTGGCTCAGTTGGTTAAGCAGCTGCCTTCGGCTCAGGTCATGATCCTAGGGTCCTGAGATCGTGTCCCGTATCAGGCTCTCTGCTCAGCAGGGAGCCTGCTTCCCCCTCTCTCTGCCTGCCTCTCTGCCTACTTGTGATCTCTCTCTCTGACAAATAAATAAATAAAATCTTTAAAAAAAAAAGATTCTTCCGATTTTTTCATTGCATTGTTTTAAAACAATAGAAAGTGTCCTTATTTTTCACTTTACCGATTCAGATTTATTTAGGAATCATCTTTGTACCTGGTGGTATAAATGACAGAGAGGTCTGGGGTTTGAAGACCTGCATTATTATAAACTATCTTAAGAGTCAGAATAAAAGAACTTTTATTCAGCTATATGGAACCAGATGCTATTTTTTTCTCACATATTACCGTTTCTATTCTGGTACAAACCTTAATTTTCTGATTCTTCTTTTCTCTTTTGTTTTGGGGGAAGGGCTGCTGAAAGTGACAAACATACTTGTATATAACTATGGAGTTCTCCATAGTTCCATAGTTCTTCATACCTTGAGAATATGATGGAATTCTAAGCTGTACTTTCTAAAATTGCTCTACTCCCAGGATTATAAGCATATCTTACTTCTTAAATATTATTACGAAAAATGACCCACCATCTGATTAGAAACATGGCAGTTTTCACTAATGAGGATCTGAATATAAAGAGGTAGAGAATGATATATTTTAAGTCCTCCTCAGAATCAATAAAGGAATTTTTGGTTTTATTCATTTTAACAAATTAAGGTATTGATTTTGTTCAAGAATATGGCTCTTTATAATGGGACAGATCTCTGAAAAAGCCTTAAATTATAAAAGAAGGGTTTATATAAACTTTGACTTTCTATTTAAAAGAACCATATGAAGTAACTTGAGCCCTGTTAGAAAAATCTTAACAAATTAGAAAAAAGCTCCAGTCTAACATTTATCTAAATAACCCACCTACTCTGTCCCATATCCATTTCTTCATAAGTCAGCCAATGTTCACTGGATTTAGTCATGAGCCCTCTTGTTGCCTTTCCATTTAAATGTTAAACATTAAGAGAAAACTCAGAAATCATGTGAAGCAATGGAGGTGGAGTTTCAAAAGCTGAATAGAAAAGGCTGGAAGCTCAATTAGTAGGGTCAGAATTAGTAAGCACATGTGACTATGAAAAGTCAACCTAGGAGACTAGAGCAAAAGGTATCAACTGGAGAGAAAGGCTTTCAAAACCACTTATAGGCTGACAACTCCCAAATTTGTCTCCCAGTTTTTCTACTGAACCTCTCATGTATACGGCTACCTGCTTGGTATGTCCACTTCTAAGTCTCACAAATATTTTCTCTCAACATGTTCAGAAGTGAACCAAATTGCAACTACCTGAAAAACAAAATTTCTCTTCCATTTTCTCCCACTTCAATAAATGATACTTACTAAAAATATCCAGTCAATCTGGTTTGAAAGATATTTTTACAACTCTTTGATGCCTCACCACACACATTCGATCATAACATTTTATAAGATTTGATACAAAGTATATATGTCAAGTAGAGATGCTTCTGCTCACTGCCACCACTTTAATTTATCATCATCTAATCCGAACACTCCAAATCCAGACAGTAGAAACTGAGTTAGAAATGCCAATTAGATAGGCATTCTGATCGTATGTTGTATGACACCCTCTTCTCCAAATACAGAGGCAGATGATTAATATAAGAAGAATTTAAAAAACATAGATGGGGACACAAACATGATAAACATTGACATGCATCAAAAGGCAAAAGGAAACACCAAGTATGACTAAGGCTTAAGCCATGTACATACTAGCCTCTGTGTTCAGTATTAGTGGAGATATCTGGCAATTCAAGACTATGGGGTAATAGACATTAAGTAATCCGTGTGAGATAGCCAGCCAACAGCAAGTTTAATGTTTAAAGCCAGGAGTGGTAGCAGGACTCATTATTCACATGAAAGGGGAGGCACAGAAGTGGAGGCAGACCCTTTCCCAGGGTTATAGATGCTTAAAGTAGCATACTGGGATTTTTATGGTAACCACTAGGAACATGATCAAAAATATGAATACAGAATAAAACTAAAAACAAGCAAAAATGAAGAATAAATTGAACAAATAAAAATCATAAACTCATATGCCAGGTATAAGCCTGTCAGTAATTACATGAAATGAAAGTGGACTTAATGTTGTAGTTAAAAGAAAGTTTTTAAAACTGGATTTTAAGGGACGCCTGGGTGGCTCAGTCAGTTAAGCATCTGCCTTTGGCTCAGGTCATGATTCCGGGGTGCTGGGATCAAGTACCGCATTGGGCTCCTTGCTCGGTGGGGAGCCTGCTTCTCCCTCTACCTCTGCCTGCCACTCTGCCTGCTTGTACTCTCTCTCTGACAAATAAATAAATAAAATCTTAAAAAAACAAAAATAAAAAAACTGGATTTTAAAAAATAAGTGAACCACTTTCTATCAACATTAGTTACATCTAGAAGTAAAAATGAACTTTCAAAATTTGAACACAATAAAGATATTTACAAACAACTACAGCAGATGCCACATTTATTGGTAAAATATTGCCTTCCTCCAGAAATCAGTAACAGACAACAATATTTACTATCTACTCTTTAACATTAATTTTAACTACAGCTGTGATGCAAGAAAGAAAATGAAAGATGTAAGAACTGGTAAGAAAGCTCTAAAACTGCTACCAATCATAGAGGACATGAATGTGTACATGAAAATATAAAAACAGAAGCAAACTATCCAGAGAAAATCTATTGGAATTGACAAACTTGGCAAGCTTACTGAATACAAGGTCCATATACAAATACCGGCTTTGTTCCCATATATTAGCTATAAACAATTAGAGAATTTAATCTATGCTAGAACTAAAATAGCATGAATATCAAATTCCTAGGGAAAATATCTAGAAGCAAGACATTATCACAAAAACAAAGCAGAGCACCTAGGTGGCTCAGTTGGTTAAGCATCTGCCTTTGGCTCAAGTCATGATCCCAGAGTCCTAGGACTGAGTCCCAGGTTGGGCTCCCTGCTCAGCAGAGAGTCTGCTTCTCTGCCCTTCCCCTAGCTCATGCTCTCTCTCTCGCTCACTCTTTTTGCTCATTCGCTCTCTCAAATAATTAAAATCTTTAAAAACAACAATAACAACAAAGCATTACTAAAAGCAATGTTAAAAGATTAAGATAAATTGAGCAATGTAAATGCCTATGAATTAAAAAACTAATTATGTTAATTATGTTCCCAAAATTGATTTATATAATCAAAGCGATTTCAATCAAAGTATGGCACACTTTCTACGGAAATTGTCAAGTTGAACTAAAACGTATATGGCAATGCAGGGGTGCCTTCGTAGTTCAGTCAGTTGAGCATCCAACTCTTGGTTTCAGCTCAGGTCATGATCTCAGGGTCATGAGATTGGGCCCCACATAGGGCCCTGTGCTCAGCACAGAGTCTGCTTGGGATTCTCTCTTTCCCTCTGCCCCTCTCCCAGCACATGTGCTCTCACTCTCTCTCCTTAAAAATAAATAAAATCTTAAAAAAAAAGAAATAAATGCAAAGGCCCATGAATAGTCCAGGTAATACTGAAGGACCACAACAAACTAAGGGGACAGGAATTATCAGATATCGATCTACACTGTACATTAAAAGAATTAAAACAGTGAGATATTGATACAAAAGTAGACAAATAGGCCAATAAGATAAATTGTAGAAACAGACCTTTTAGCTATAAGCAAAAGTGTCATTTACATGTATTGTAATACTCCTGATCAATGAAAATATATGAATACGTATAAAATATTGATCAAAAGAAGCAATACATAAAAAAGAAAAAAAACATGGCATTATATTATGTACGAGTAAAATTTTAAAAAATTATGGAGGGGTACATAAAGAGACTGTAAAAAAATTTTTTTTTAAATCTGGAATATAATTACCATAATAGCCAGTGGTTACCTCTAGAAAGGACAGAGAGGGTTATAATCAAAGAGGTAAATTGCCTTGAAAAAGACACAAAATTACTGAACATAAAGGCAAAGATAAACTTATTTGATTTAAAATTCACTTTTCTATTAATAGTAAAAAGGCAATCCACAGAGTGGGACAGGAATGTATTGAAACATATACCTGAAAACAATTTACATCCGAAGAATATAAAGTATTTCTATCAATCAATTACAAAAATACAGACAACCTAATTTAAAAAAAAATCAAAAGACTTAAATAGGAATTTGATTTAAAAACATTTCTAAATGCTTTTAAAATATTGGAAAAGATGCTCACATTCATTAGGTATCAGCGAATGGAAATTAAATCTAAAATTAGATTAATATACACATTTAACAATTTGACTAAAAAACACTGATAGTACCAAGTGTTGTAAAAAAGCAGGCCAGCTAGAACTCTCAGACATTCCTGATGGGTATGTAAATTGGAACAGCTGCTTTGGAACACAGTCATTTTCTAATGAGTGTTGGACATAAATTAATCTTATGAGCAAGCAATTCCACTTTTAGGTTTGTGTGCTTCGGAAATGTGATACATATACACCAAGAGCCTTGCAGAATGACATTCATAACTATTCATCATAATAGCCTCAAACTAAAAGCAATATACGTCCTTTAGCAATTGATAGAAAAGTAATATATAAGTCACACAATAGAATACAATATGTGAAGAATAAATGATCTGTAGCTATACGCAACATGTCAGATGGATTTTACAAAAATGATGATGAGCAAAAGAAAACATGAAAGAATACACATCAATATTCAGTAATATGATATTTTTAAAGGCAAAATCTAATCATAGTATTTAGAGATAAATGCTTAGGTAGCAACAAATAAAAACAGAGCAAGGGAATGATAAAATCAAAATAGTTCTTGCCTTCGGAAAGGATGGAGATAATGATTCTGCAGGGCCATCGGAATGCTTCTAAAATATCTCAATGTTACTATTTCTTAACCTTAGTAGTTTTTACCTAGGTATTTTACTATTAAGCTATTTTATGCTCTTCTCTAAATATATACTATATTTCAAATATAAAAATATAAAGGTTCAACACTCCCTTGGAATGATCTATTTAGACAAGATTAAATCCTATTTTTATACTCTAGTGATCAAAATGAGGGGTGAGAATTTTCTAGCCTTTGCTGACATCATGATAATTCCTCATCATTACAAAGGGTCTTGAGATGCTAGACATCAGTAATGAAATGCGTCACAAACATCATTTTTAAAATATAATAGACAAAAAAAAGGATGCAACACATAATGAAAGTAAGCTTATTTCATGAATCATGTTTTAATTTTTCATATGTATATGCATCTACATGGATGCATATGCTTAGTAATAAAAGAATACATATTTCTCAACATAGCATGGGAAATAATTTGATAAACATTGCTAAACCTGGGTGTAAGGAATACTGCCAACTGAGTTCATATTCCTCTTGGCTGGTACCTTTTAATTCATTTTCTTTAAACAGAATATAAACCATTCGTTTTCCTGACAGTAAGTTCTGTTAAGAGATATATATCATTAATTTATTTTATTTTTTTATTTTTTAAAAGATTTTATTTATTTATTCTAGAGAAAGAGAAAGGGAGAGAGAACAGAGGGAGGAGTAGATAGAGAGGGACAAGCAGACTCTGTGCAGAGCCCAACACTAGGTTCAATCTTAGGACCCCAATATCATGACCTGAGCGGAAACCAAGAGTCAGATACTTAAGTGACTGAGCCACCCAGGTGCCCCTATATCATTATTTTAATTTGAAATTCTTTTTATAAACATGTGATAAGATATGGAAAGGGGGAAATAACTATACTGAGAGAAGAACATGAAACTTGGAGTATGCGCATGAATAATGATCTTTTCTATAATTCTCGAAGGTCAAAAAGTTTCAAAAGCCACATAGATGGGAGATGGGAATTTTGTAACATGGAAAGATAGGCAAGAATTTCAAGGATGATTCAGACATAATATATAAAAGTACTTCTAGCAATTAATTTAAAATCAGCAATAGTGCAGCATCAGGTATAGCATCAGGAATAGTACAGCATCAGGAATAGCCAATGATACCAATGATACCGGTAACAGTGTTGAATGGTGGCAGATGGTAGCTATAGTTGTGGTGAACACAGCATAACATAGAAAGCTGTTGAATGACTATGCTGTACTCCTGAAACTAATGTAACATTGTATGTCAACTACCTTTCAATTTAAAAAAACACCAAATATTTCTCATAGGATATTAAGAAATATAACTTACAAAATAATTCAGTCAAAGCATGCAACTTTGAAAATAATTATTTCACAAGTTATGAGAAATTATTGCTTCCAGTGTGAATTCTGGACTAAAGGTTCAGTGAGTCTCGAAACATTCTATGTGAAATTGGATTCTGGAGTTGGACTGTGGGGCAAAAAAAAAAAGAATCAAAGGCAAGTCGTATCACTGGCGATGATGATTTTTGGTGTTACATGATAGCTCATAAAATTACAGAGCTCGTACAATCGATATAGTGCTTTTTGATAGCTGGAAATCATGACACTAACTGCAAGGAAATGTAAGTGGAGGATGGAAACTTTTCCTTACCTATTACCTACTCAAGTAAAACAGGGGCTCATCCAAATAGTGAATTATTTTCTTTAGAAGCTAAGCTACCTTAGCTTTTAAACAAAGAGGAACCCCTCCCCGTTCTTCTATTCCTGAGAAGAGTTATCTTATCGCCTATGTCAGGTGCATATGAGAATGTTGCCAAAAATGACACAATCCTGTTCAAGCAACCATCAGGAAGCGGGAGGGAGGAGAGCCTCTCCTGAATTTCCATTATAGCAGTCAACCACTCCCTAGTGATCCCAAAGTGACTGTGTTTAAAGGCATGGATTAAACAGCAGGCTGTACTGCCTTAGCTCTGTGAGGCGGCACAAACACCACCCAAACTCTCCCCCGCTCTCCCTCATCTCCTCCCCTTTTCCTTTCTTCTCCATTATTAATGGAACAGGATAGCTGTTTAAATTACTCTTCGACATCTTCTAAAATTTTGAGTTGGCAGCAGAGTATTTTCCCTCAGGCCAAAACATGGGAACTGCTCCCTAAAGAAATGGAAAAAAAGCTGCCTGGGAAGAACTAGAACTGCTGGGGTGGATCTTGTCACAGTGTAATGCCCTCCTTAACGATCGTGTGAGTGTTGTTTATAAGTAATTCTATTTCCGAATTCCCACGTAGATACCATCAGGGAAGTGCAGCCATCACACTCAGACAACCCAGTGAAAAAA
>CM052884.1:76483911-76503716 GCA_028534135.1 Potos flavus | reverse complement strand
CAAACAAAAAAGGAGACTACAGATTGCATAACCTTTCTACCTGAAGACAATTTCTTGACCAAGGCAGGCCTCTACCAAGCAAAGTACGGTAGTCTCACTGAGTTAAAGAGACAGAGCTCAAAGTTCAGGACTGATAAGATGGCTAGAATTTTAAGAACATGGTAGCAGAAAAAAATGGAGATACACAGAGGAAGAAAACATAGATATCTGCACAAGTGTTGCATTGAAAATACTTGTTTGTGCATTAACAGGGGCTCTGTAAAAGGCAATACCAAAAAGAACAGCCAGGAGCTGTATACTGAACAAATGTCATGCACAGGTCTAGGAGATGTTTGGAAATCTGACCAAAAGGCATGGTCAGCATTACGACTGACATATATATGAAGCAGCCAGCATAGTGCAACTAATAACACATACCCAGGAAGAACACATCTGAGAATTGGCTACCAAGATCCTCGATGCCAAATTTAACTTAATGAAGAATGCAAAAAATGTAATAGACACTATCAGACACTTCTACCTGGTATTACAGAGGAAAAAAAAATATTCCTGTGTTTTGTGGCATATTTTATTTTTCTTCCAACTGATTTTGGACTATGTAACCAGAGCCTTTAAGAGATTTAGTGATCACAAATCCAGTTAAATTCCAGAGGAGCTTATTTTATATCAAGGCTTTTAATTTTTTTCCCTTCCTATTTCATAGTTGGGCATTTCTCCTTGAGCCATATTACCACGATCAATGGTGTCCATAAGGCTCTTAATCTTACAGTCACATAAGATGAGAAATCAAGCAGAAGAGCGGGAAGCACGAACACATAAGCTGTTATTTAACTCTCCCATTGTTCAGTTTGAAGCGAGCATTTTTGAGTAAATAACATGTTGCCTTTTGCTTCCATTACCGTACATTTGAGAGTGACTGATGACTTAACAAGCTGGTTTGTGTTCAGCAGCCCACAGAGGGAAATGCACTATGTTTTGCAGTGATTAGTCTAGAGGGGTAGAATTCATCTAACTTGGAAACAGTTTGTGACCAGTTGTCCTGTAAGTTTTGTCCAGAGCATTTCTTTTCAAACTTCTCATCTCTAAACTGCTTTATATCTTGTTGGCCTAATGCACAGCCAGCCACTCTCTATTAGTTTCTTAAGACTGCTGCAACAAAGAGCCACTAAGTAAAGAAGCTTAAAACAACAGGAAATTTAATATATGACAGTTCAGGGGCTAGAAGTCCAAAAATAAGGTGTCAACATGACCATATTTTCTATGAAGAGTCTAAGGGAAAAGCTGTTCTATGGGGTTTTTTCCTTAGGATCTGGAGTTGCCAACAATCCTTAACATTCATTGGCTTAGAGATGCATCGCTCCAAACTCTACCTCCACCATCACATGATCATCTTCTCCTGTGTTTCTCCTTGTGTCTCTCCTCCTCTTCTAAGAGCACTGGTCATATTGGTATAAAGGCATACCATACTCCTGCATGACATCATATTAACCAATTATATGTGCAATGACCCTATTTCCAAATAAGCTTACCTGCTGAGGTACTGGGAGTTAAAACTTTAACATATCTTTTTGGGATATAAAATTCAGCCCGTAACACACGCCTAGGAGGAACATATCTGAGCATTTTCTACCAGATTCCTGAATTAGAATTTCTACCTCTCTATATTTTCCTTGAAGTCATCAAGATAACTTATACTTTATACTGCTGACTGATAAAGACCATGCAAGTATATCCCACCAGTATTTGAGGAATTATCATCGACCCTTCTTTGTTACCTGTTCTACATTTGATATGATTCTCATCTTATTCTTGGCTCTAGGCTGTATTTATCCAAACCAATTAAATCTAGGTCACACCATCTTGTGGTTACAATGAAGTCAGAGATATTATTGCCTAGACTTTGCTTGCTTATTTCTTCCATCTTTCCTACCTCATGCTGCTTCCACTCCAAAGTCTGTCCGCTTACATGTAGGAGGTCCTTAGAGAACTCAAGCATGCTCAACATGAATCACATGATTATCAATGGTCATCTCAATAAATGCAGAAAAAGCATTTGACAAAATTCAACATCCTTTTATGATAAAAACTCAATAAATTGGGTATAGAAAGAACATGACTCAACATAATAAAGGCCATATACGCTAAGCCACAACTAACATTATATTCAATGGCAAAAAACTGAAAGCTTTTTCTCTAATATCAAGAACAAGGCAAGGATACTTCCACCACTTCTATTCAACATAGGACTAGAAGCCCTATCTAGAGCACTTAGGCAAGAAAAATAATAAAAGGCATCCAAGTAGGAAAGGAAGAAGTAAAATGATTTCTGTTCACAGATGACAGGCTTTTATGCAGAAAACCCTAAAAATTCCTTACAAAGCCTTTCATACTAAACAAATTCAACAAATTGCAGTATACAAAATCAACATACAAAAATCAGTTGCATTTTTAGGAACTTACAAGAAACAATCTGGGGAGGATATTAAGGAAACAATCCCATTTGTTTCACATAGTATTCAAACAAAAACAAAATGCATTGTTTCCACATAGCATCCAAACAAAAACAAAAATACAAAAAGCTTAGGAATAAACTTAAGCAAAAAAGCAGAAGACTCGTGTACTAAAAACTACAAAACATCACTGAAAAAAATTAAAGATGACAAAAAAATAAATGGGAAAATAGCCAGTGTTCATGGAGGAAGACAAAATATTGTTAAAATGCTTATACTGTATAAAGCCATCTATTGATTCACTGCAATCCCTGTCAATGGGCCAAAGGCATTTTTTAACAAATAAACAAAATAATTTTAAGAGTCATAGGGGACTATAAAGGATCCCAAATAGCCAAAACAATCTTGAGAAAAAAGAATAAAGCAGGAGGCCAAACACATCCTGACTGCAGAATACATTACAAAGCTACAGTAATCAAATCAGTATGGAACTGGCCTAAAAACAGACTTACAGACCAGTAGAATAGAATAGAGAACTCCAAAATAAACACAAACACATGTAAGGTCAAATGATCGTCTACAAGGATGTCAGGAATACACAATGAGAAAAAAATAGTCTCATCAACAAATCATGTTAGGAAAACTGGATATCCACAAGCAAAAGAATAAAACTGGACCCTTATCTTATACCATACATAAAAACAAATTCAAAATAGATTAAAGACTTATGCTTAAGACTTAATGTTATAAAACTTTTCCTAGGAGAAAACACAGGGAAAAGCTTCATAACATTAGTCTTTAAGAATTTCTTGGATATGACACCAAAAACACAGGTAACAAAAGTAAAAGCAAACCAGTGGGATTACATAAAACTAACATACTCCCGCAACAAGGGAAACAAACAACAGTGTGAAAAGGCAACCTATGGAATTGCAGAGAATATTTGAAAATCATTTATCTGATAGGAAGTTAATTTGCAAAATACAGAACAAACTTCTACAATTCAATAGCAAAAAAACAAAAACAGCCCAATTAAAAACTGGCCTAAAGCCTTCAATAGACATTTTTCCAAAGAAGATATACAAATGGCCACAGAAGAAAAGATTTTTGAGATGAGCTCAAGATCACTGTTTATCAGGGAAATGCAAATCAAAACCATAGGGAGACATCATCTCACACCTGTTATGTGGCCACTATCAGCAAATGGAAAATAACAAGTGCTGATGATGATGTGGAGAAATTTAAACCCTTGTGCACTGTTGGTGGGAATATAAAATGGTGCAGCCACTATGGAAAGTAGTTTGGAAGTGCCTCACACAAATTAAAAATAGAACTATCAAAAAAAAATAAAAATAAAAATAGAACTATCATATAATCCAGTAATATAAATATCCACTTCTGGATATTTATCCAAAAGAATTCAAAATAATATTTTGTTTTTTTGTTTTTTTGTTTTTTTCAAAATAATATTTTGAAGAGATATTTGCACTTCCATGTTCATTGCATCATTATTCACAATAGTAAAGAGGTGGAAACAATCTAAATGTTCAGAGATAGATGAAAAGATAAAGAAAATGTGATAAATATCAACAATGGGATATTATTCAGCTTTAATATACAATGGAATATTACTTAGCCATAAAAAGAATGGAATCTAGCCATCTGTGACAACATGGATGGACCTAGAGGGTATTATGTGAAGTGAAATAAGTCAGAAAAATACTGTATAATTTCATTTATGTGTGGAATCTAAAAAACCAAACAAATGAACAAAACAGAAATAGACTCACATATACAGAGAATAATATGATGGTTGCCAGAAGGGAGGGGTGGTGGGAAAATGGGAAAAATAAGGGAAGAGGATTAGAAGGTACAAAATACCAGTTTTAAAATAACCCACAGGGATGTAATGTTTAGCATAGGAAATATAGTTAATATTATAACATCTTTGTATATTAACTGATAATAACTAGCTCTATCATGGTGATCATTTCCTAATGTATATAAATGTTGAAGCACTATGTTGTACACCTGAAACTAATATTATATGTGAACCGTATTTTAATTTTTAAAAAGGATATCCTATCATGTAGTACAACATGGACGAACCTTGAAGGGACACTATGCTATGGGAAATAAGTCAGTTACAGAAGGATAAATACTGCACAATGCCAGTTACATGAGGTATTGAAATCAGTCAATGTCAGAAACAGAAAGTAGAATGGTGGTTGCAAGTGTCTGGGTGGAGGAGGAAGAAATAGGGAGGTGCTTTTGAGTGGGTATAGAGTTTCACATATAAAGAAAATTCTAAAGATCTGCTGAATGACAATAGACACATAGTCAATACTATACTGTACACTCAAACATTTAGAGACTAGAAAGATAACAGACTTCATTTTATGTATTTACCAAAAAAACATATCCCACATGAGAATCACCAGTGCCACACACAAATCTCCACCTAGTATTAGCCAGTATGCCCTGAAATATCCTTCTGCTTCTAGTTCTTTTTACATGGACATTTGTATCTGGTCTTTATTGCTCTGGATTCTCTGCTCTAACTCAAGAATTTTGGCTCAAGTTGACCACTAGCAAAACCCTACTGAATAACTGCCTCATTGAGTCACCCAGAACACCACACACTAGTTCTTGGCAGACTGACTTGAATCCTAGCCGTGTTCACCATGTCACCTCAATGTCCTTATATTTCAATCTAAATTTACCAAATTGCTAATTTGGATCCAGCAATACACCAGCCAATTGAGATATAAGAAATCAGATATGGATTTTTTAAACAATTTACCATTTAGTGAAACCTGACATCTATTACTCAATCTCAAGACATTTTCATCAAATTAGAAGGTGCCAGAGGATTAAGAGGTGTTCACAGAAAGCAGCATTTGATTCCAAGTAACAAAATCTCACTCAAACCACCTCAAGACAGAGTTTTATTACAGGTATCCTGGAATTCAAGATGAAACTAAAGAAACAGGTTTTAGGGAAAAGCAAGAAGAATAGTTCCAGAACCTTCTACAGAACTTTCCACATCTGCACCTTATTATTCTGCCAAGAATGTGACTCAGCTCTGTGCTTCTAGGCTTAACTTCTTTATCCATTTTTCTTGGTGTTTTTATTTCAAAACCTAGGAGTGCAAATGGATTGGCTCAGCTTCAGTTCTTTGTCTATCCAAATCATTTGTGACTTTAAGTTGAGAGATCAGACCCTTTACGGTTCCAGTTTCTTGGGCTGTAAGTGTAGAGTGACCCCTAAAACAGTAGTGTTACCAATTGGAGAGGAAACTTGCTTAGAACACACTACAAACCAATTCTCTATCTTGATTGAAAGTCTCCATGTTGACTGTTTGTATTATTTGCCTTGAATGCACTGAAGTATTGGCTTGAGTACCTCCTTCATGCACATAACTGAACAGGGTGCTTTGAGGGATAAATTTATGGACAATTTATAATTAGTGCAAAGCAGACATTTATAAAGCAAAGCTAAACACAGTAGTTATAAAATAAAGTGCTCTGGGAAGAATGCCCTTAAACCCCCAAAAAAGACAAGAGTCAGGGGGAAAGAGTTCAGGGAAATAACAGTATTTGAACTGATCCATGAAACTAGATAAGGACTTCCTCAAGCATAGGAAACTAGCAGGGAGGGCATTCTAAGCAGAAAGAGTATGAGTGATGCATGGATATGCAAGGCAGGTTTAGGAAATTTCCCATGTCATGTTATCATTGCACTTTGGGTAAATGGGTCTTGATGGCTAGTGATACGAAATAAGCAGGTAAAGCCAAAGCCAAAGAAACAGATTTATATACCAACATTAGTAGGAATGAGGATGAAGAATGGACGGAAGAGATATTTTGGAGGAAAGTCTGCAGAATAACATTAATAACGAATTTCACATGAAGAGTAGAAAAAAACATCAAATCTGAATTTGAATGGTTGAAGGAATCTTAGAACTGGAAGGAACTTCAGAGACTAAATGAACTTCTTCATTCTACAGATAAATAATTTGATGTCTCAAAAGGATAAGGTCTTACCCACTTGCCCACAAACAGTTAACAGTAGGGCTGGATTATAACCTGGTGTCTCAATTCTCTGTCCATTTCTGATCTTCAGAGAAATTATGCCCTGGTACCTATACTGCAATGTAAGACAACTTATTCTACCCTAAGCTCTCCTTGCAGTCCTTCTCCAGCATTTTTCATGTGCTCTGGCCAAACTGAATCGCTTGCGTAAGGCTAGATGTGTGCAATGACTTTCTGCTTCAAGGCCTTTGTTCATATTACTTTCATCAGGAATTCTGTGTGTTTTCCATGACTGCTTGCCTATGGTATTGTATATTCTTCAAAGCACAGCCCCAGTACTGCCTTCTCTGGCAATCCACCTAAATTCTCCCCACCATCCCAGCCCAGGCAGAAGTAATCTCTCTTTTCTGAATTCCCTACAAGACTATAACTCCCTTGATATGTATTCTATTACATATTACATTGAAGTTACAGAAATATATTCTATCACGTAATAAACTAAGAGACTCTGAAGCAAACATAGTCTATTCACATTCATTATATCCCATAGCATCAGCCCCTAACTTGTCAGATAGGTAGATGCTAAATAAGTATCTCTACACTGCATGAATAAATACTTCGACTTAAAATGTGTGTGTGTGGAGGAGGGAACTCTTTGCTTTTTGTCGTGTGAATACTTCTTCAGTTTGGACATAATTAACATTTAAACAACTCTATTTTCTCTACTCTGCTTTTTTAATCAAAGTTGTAGTTTTCATATTGAGCATAAACACCTCTTTTGGGATGCAACTTCTCATTTCAGAAAGACATTGCAAAGGTAGATTTATCATAAAAGGTTTACTATACCAGTCCTCATCCTTTTCAAGTTTTTATCACTAAGCAATTTCTTTTCTTGACATGCCTACAGAAGAAGCCATAATATATCTCCCAGGCAACCAGCCATTTACATAGCTGAGATTATTAAAATAAACTGAGGGTTTATCCTATGTATAAAAAGTGGGTTTAAATTACCCCGCAGATCGATATAATCTCATGGATAGTAGATAGGTCTTTATTCCTACAATGATTTTACCTACTTGCTTATTCTGGCTTGAAATTCATGGAGCTGAGGATCCATTTATTTCACAACTGGAAATGAAGCTAAAAATGCTTCAGCTACTCATCTCTCCGACGTTATCAGAATAAACCCAGAATTTATCTTATGTATAAAAAATAGGTTTAAATTATTATTTGATAAATATAATATGTATAACCGATGAGTTACTATTCCTAAAATGGTCTTGCCTACCTGATTACTCTTGCTTGAAATCTGAGTGGGAACAGGGGCGGAGACTTTTATTATATAGTCAGAAATCAGGTAACTTCATCAGAATGCCTCATAGACTCAAATTCACATTACGGTGTAAGTGATTTGTGTTAGATACTTTTCTGCAGCAGACTTTAAGAGCAGAAAGGGCCTTAGGTGACTTAAAAGAAAAATAATTCTTATGAGTGGGGAAAAGGAAGATTTCTCTAGTAATTATACATACTTTCATCAAGAACCCTAGAGCCCAACAACATGAATAGCTTCTTCATTATAAGTATTTTTAGATTATTCTAGGGATTTGAATTATTCAGGTAATTGTTCCTCAGATATAACAGTTAGGTCTGAATATACATGGCTAAAGTTAAGCATTGAAAATTAATTCATGATTTTAGCCTTAAAATCAGTTCCTCTTCTATTCCTTTATCTCAAGAGAATAGCACCATCATTAATCCAGTTGCACAACCTAGAAATCTAAATGTCATCCTTAACATCAAACTCTTTCTTGCCACCTACATTCAGTTGACCACTAAATGCTGTCTATTATTTTATAAGTACCTCTTGAAAGCATATACTGCCCTCCCTCTACTACAATCACCACCCTATTTCAAGCTACCGTCATGAATCAATAACTTTCCAACCCAAGTTGCAACAATTCTGGAATCCTTCCAATCCATTTTTCATACTGCATTCATTCATTCATCCATCCATCCATTCAACAAGTATGTGGTGAGCACCTACCTAGGGCCAAGCACTCTCCTAGATACAAAGAAAACATCAGTGAATAGAACAAAGTGCCTGCAATCACAAAGCTAAACATTTTAGTGGTGAGAGATGGGCAATAAACAAAGAGTTGTATAGAGTTAATAGAAACAAAGAATTATACAAACAAAGGACAAGAGTGGTAAGTGCTGTGAAAAAAGTAAATCAGAGAAAGGAAATAGAACATATGGAAGAAAGCTTTTTTGATAATCAAGAAAAGGTTCTCTAAAATGATATTTGAGCAGAGACTTAACAAAATTGATGGAACAAGACTTATAGATAAGTAAGAGAACAGTATTCCATGGAAAGGTAAGTAAGTGCAAAAGCACTGAATAAGTTTATTATGTTGAGAATAGCAAAAAAGTAGTGTGCTGGGGTAGCATGAGTGATAGAGAGTGGTAAGACATTAAGTCAGAAAGGTAATGGTGTAGAACTTTATAGGCCACATTAACAATCTCAGAAATTTATTTTGAGTGAGATGGGAATCCTTTACAGGAATTTGAGCAGCAAAGTTACTTCAATTCTTTAATTTTTGGAAGGTCACTCTGGCTGCTTTGTGGCACAGACTCTGTAGGGGGCATTAAAATTGAAAGAAGACAGACCAGTTGTGGATCCATTAAAATAGTCCAGAAAAAAAAGATGCTAGTGACTAGAATGGTCATGGTGGAGAGGTCAAGGACAGACTTTGCAGCTATCCTGAAGATGGAGCAGACAGAATGTGCTACTGTAAGACATCTACAGTGTCAGGGTAATAGAGGGATCAGATGTAACCCCCATGTATTTGGACTTAGCAACTTAGGGATGACACTACCAGTCATTACAACTGTAGGAGACTGGGTGAGGATCAGAGATGTATGTGTGTGTGTGTGTGTGTGTATGTGTGTGTGTGTTGTTATTGCTCCTTGTTTCTGGAGGTGCTACAGGGAGGAGAGGGGGGAAAACCAAAGGTTCTGTTGTGGTATATACTAAGTTTTAAGTACTGTTTAATCTGCCTTAAGAAATGTTCAAGTGGCTGACCCAATGTAGAAGTCTGGAATTTGGAGGAAGGTTTGGGTCTAAAGATGTACAGATGGTCAGTCTACAGATCCGAAGATAGGAGAGACTGCCCTTAAGCATAAGAGTATATGAAGAAGATACAGATCTGAGGCCTGAGATGTAGGGAACTACAATATTGGGAGGTCAAGATTATGAGAAAAAAATTAGCAAAGAGAACTAAGGAGGAATAATTCATGATGTAGAGGAAAATTAAGAGAGTGGTGACCTCCACTAAGTTGAAATGTGATCACAATCCCTTTTTGCCCAATAGTGCCCAATGACTTTTAATTTCACATTCTCCATAGCAGCAATGTCCACAATAGCCAAACTGTGGAAGGAGTCGAGATGCCCTTCAACAGACGAATGGATAAAGAAGATGTGGTACTTAAACACAATGGAATATTATTCAGCCATCAGAAATGATGACTGCCCACCACTTGCATGGACATGGGATGGAACTTGAGGAGATTATGCAAAGTGAACTAAGTCAAGCAGAGAAAGATAATTATCATATGGATTCACTCTTATGTGGAACATAAGTAATAGCACAGAAGACCATGGGGAAGGGAGGGAAATCCAAAGGAGGAGAAATCAGAGAAGGAAATGAACCATGAGAAACTATGGACCCCGAGAAACAATCTGGGGGTTTCAGAGAGGAGGAGGGAGAGGGTAACAGGGTGAAGGGTATTAAGGAGGGCACATGCTATGATGAGCACTGGGTGTTAACTAATGAATCACTGAACACTGCATCAAGGACTAATTATGTACTATGCAGTGGCTAACTAAACATAATAAAAAAAAAATTCACATTCTCTCTTCTGTATGCTTTTGCATCACCAGGGATAAAACACCTATAAAGTGTATAACAAACTCCCTAATAATCTGGGTTTTTGTTGGATTCTTCTAATGAGATGTGCTGAACGAATAGAAGGTGATAGAAAAGGAGAAGCCCTTTTATTCTGATTCTGGGGGCAATTAAAACAGCAGCTGCAGTATCAGCAAAGAAATTATGTACAATGGCACATAACAGGCTCCAGCTGTGTCAATGGAAGTTTCAGAATGTTCAGTGGGACAGACTTCTGTATTCCTCCTCAGCAGCAATAGCAAGCAAGGACATTTTTCTAAACGTGCCCCCTCATGGTTTTCTATCAAGGACAGTTACAATTTCTTGATCTTTAGGAAAGAATATCCTTCTCCCATTTGCTACTCCAGCTCACCCAATACCTTTCTAAACTTTGCCTAAATTTACTCTCTTCCTGCTGGAAATGTACAAAATCGTTTACCTTTTCCTGACAGCACCATGACCAATATAGTACTTGAGATTTCCCTAAAAGGTAGAAATCTGGAATTGAATTTCAAACTCGACTACGCTTAAACACAGTGCTTACCTCATTGCCAGTGTAAACAAAATGTTGGTGTGTATGGGTAACAGTTTATGGTATGACTGGAAGGCTAGAAATTTGAGAAGGACAAGATTAGAAGACTGGAGGTCTAGGGAATAAGGACATATTAGGAATGGGCACTATGTGAGGATATTAACATCCAGGTATGAATATTCTTCTGAGGTCACACACTATAAAGAAGGATTTCGATAACTGGGGGAGAAGATGCCAAACCAATTCTGTAGGTATCTTTTCTCAATCACCTAAGGCTTGTTCAGTGAGCTTGTATACAAACTGTCCAGACCACTAGGTATAAAAACAATACATAAACTTGACCTCATCAAGGATGAGCTAGCTAACAAGATGGCAGTGATAATATTGATTACCCTATCCACAATTCTTTAATAGTTTTCCATTGCTCTTCGGATAAAGATAACAGTAATTAATATTGACTAAAATGTTGTACATAATGTAGCCTTGTATCAATCAGACTAATCTAGGTAACACTGTAATATCAAGCATCTCATCAATCTCCTCTTAGGCTTAAAATAAAAAATGCTTTCTTTCTCCCTCATGCTACATGTCCACTGTGGGTTGGCTGAGGTTCCACATAATCCTATTTGAAGGACCTGTGCTGATGGAGCAACAATGAGCTATGCTGGTTGCTTCAAAGGAAGAGCACAGTGAAATACTCCCAATTCATTAACCAAGGTATATCACACCATCAGACCTAATTTCACAAAGTAAAGAAATATAATCACACCATGTCGTTTTCTACACCAGTCTCACAGTTCTATGCATCATCCTCTTTCCTGACATGGGACTTTTTCCTGGCCTAAAACGGTCTTTCTCTTATTCACCAAGTTAACTCTGTCTCACATATAAGATCTCAGCGCATGCATTACTTATTTGAAGAAAGCCTTCCTTTATTTGCATGACTCAGTTACATATGTCCATCATACACTCTTAGTCCCGGGTACGCCGTGTACCTGTACCTAGATTGCCATCATCGCATGAGCAAGGGTCTTACTTTTTTCAATCAGTGTATACTCAGCACTGCCCTGGGCCTTAGAGTTAATAGGTGCTAAATACCTACTGCTTAAATAAGTGAATGGATGCAGCAGAAAGATATCAACTCTTTCCTCTCCAGTAACTCTTATATTCTATTAAGAGTAGTCAAGACTTATCAATATGAGATGTTATTTCTCTCCATCTGTCTTCTCCTCTCTATTACCACTGTTATCACCTGAGTTCTTGCAGCACACATCTTTACAACAACCTCAATGTTCTCTGCCATATATAACACACTGTGCACCTACAGTCTTCCTGTTCAAAGGCCTCCAAGAGTGATTAAAATTAAAGATAATGTTTTATTTCTTAAAATCACTCCTGTTGTATATTTTAACTTACCAGTATAAATGCCCCCAAATGCTGACATTAGGAATATCCAGGAGCTATCCTTCACTAGAGCAGATAATCTTAAACCTATGAAGTTAGAATCCCAAACAAAATTGTCAAAATTGTCTGCAGAACCAGTTTTAGTTGACATTCATAAAGCACTTGCATTTTCAGTCCCCTGCTCAAAACACAATTGTCTTTTTCATGCCACATGAATGAATGAAGGACTGCTCAATTCTTCCCTGTGGTGGGTTAGCCTAAACCAATCCAAAACAAAGTTTTTCTTCATGAAGGCTTACATTACTTCTTAATTGCTTGATTCCACTGAGAGGCTGCTGACTTTTCTCTCCCAAATAAATAGCTCTCTTTAGTTAGCCTCTGTGGTATGTATGAAAAGGCTTGAATGCCAAACATAAAACAGACTGAAAGAGTCAGAAACTGAGAACATGCAGATCACCTCTCCAAAATTCCCTAATGCAGTGAAATGATTCCACTGCTTTGTTATGCTACCAGACTGCATTTCTAATGCCTCTTCTCTTCATTCATGAGTGTTTAAACATTTTAATGAATATGTTATTTACTGTAATAAAGTCAGAGTCTGCTGTTAAATTAATAGCGCAGTGTAACCAAGAATCCCATAACAGCAATTTATCCCTGCTCAGTATTACTGAATTCTAAACACAAGATTGCTATACATTTGAATCCTCTGCTAGTCTACAGATGTTGTATACTCTTTAGCTGCAAATGATAATCAAATTCAAGTGTGTGTGTGTGTGTGTGTGTGTGCACCCACAGGCATGTTTGTGTATATTATGCTTCAATGTGGTTGTTGGAATCAGTGAGCCATGGAGATATACAGGCTAGCTTCAAATCCTGGCTCCACTAGCTGGGTATACATTACATTCTCTCTAAGCCACAGTTTCTCATCTGTAAAAGGGAGATGATACCGGTGTCTCCCTCATTAGGTGGTTCAGATAAAATGAGATCTTATGCACAGAGCATGATACCTGACACATGTCAAGGCTAAAATTATCAGCTATCAATATCATCAAATACAACAGCTGATCATTGTCACTACTCACCCATCCACAGCTTTTTGAATATTAGAAAAAGGCACCCCTTGTTGCAGAAGAAGCAATCCTGTTACAAAGTGTAGAACTCCATTAGGGAAGCATGAACTATATTCCAGCACACAGGCATCCTCTTAGTTGACCATGCTTGTACAGAGTAAAACTTGTCTAACAAAGATAAACAAAACTTATCTCTGGAGTCGATCTTGTATTCCTCCTCTCTACCTCAATCAACGTATCTCCTTTCTTTTTGCCTTCATCACTTTCAAAATTTTGGAATGAGTTGGGTTTCACATAACCAATTGAAAATGATCGCTAGAAGAGAAAACTATCTATATCTTCTTTGGTGTAGGTTTCCCAAGGTAAGAATTTTGTCTTTTTTATCTGATTCCTGAGTACCTAGACCTGGACTTAACCCTATAATGGAAATTCAGTAAGTATTTGTTGAATGAATGAAGTAAAAGAATCAATAAGAAAGGGTATGTGCCACTTTGTCTTAAAATTTAATTGATAAACTAAATTGATAAATCTTATTAGTCAGAATTTCACTTTAAACATCTCTAATACCATGACAATATAAATAAAATTTTAAACAGATCCATAGAATCCTACTGTATTCTAAATATCATCATAAGCACATGTAATTGGGGAAGAGGAACCAAATGATCATGGAAAATTGAGTTCTCGATCAGACACTGACATCAAGACGAGAATTGATCCTAACGTAAGTAACTAGCTCTAGTTTAAAAGTTTCTGCAGAGCAGTCTGTTTCTTAATCAGGCTTGAATTTTTGGTTTTATAGCCAACATAGGGTAACAAAAGATACTGAAATGCCCAGACAACTGACTTCTCTCCTGTTGAATTAGCCAATTTTTAAAATATGATTGCTTACTCAGGTAACCCAATGGATATAAAAACAATGTTTTTCTCTCTATAAAGTCATTGAAATCATAGTTTTCTAAATCATCTCACATTCAAACAATGTGACAAGAATGAAATAGAAGCACAGAATCGTAACACTGGTTTAGTGAATGAAACACAGCAATACAAAATCCAAGGGGATCCTGAGTGTAAAGCAATGGTCACAGTTACAAACAATCACACATACATAAAATCTTGAATCGGAGGTAGAGTTTCTATCATATCAAGGATAACAAAATGTATTTCCATTAGTTCAGAGTCACAGCCCCAAAGAAAACCCAAATATCTGAAGCAAAGTGATCTTTTTAAATAATAATCTAATCACCAAAGATTGCCCTGACTGCTTTATTTAAAATCACAGAAAATTTTCACATCCCACTCCTGCCATTCCTGACCTTATGTGGTCTTGAATTTCATTTTATCAATAGAATTTGTTGCTTTTTGATTTATCATAAAATTCAATTGTTGTCTGTCTTCACCCCCTATACACAAACGAGGGTATAAGCTTATGTCCAACACAAGCTAGAATGTGTGTTTTATCTCACTAATGTATGCTAAGGACCTAGAACCTTTCTGTGCATATATTAAGACTTTCAACACATATTTGTTGAATCAACTAATGTCACTCCTTTGGTTAAAATATTTTATTGAATTCTATGACATAAATTAAAATCTATATGCTTAACCAAGGCCGTGTACCCTTCGCCCTTCCCATTTCAGCTTCTATCTCTCTCTTGCCTACATCCCTATGAACCTGTGGACTCCTGCCATGTGACAAATATGCCAAATCCTTTCCTATATCAGGGCCTTCTTACATGTTGTTCCTTCTGCCTGAAACATTCTCCTTCCTACTTTCCCCTCCTACCAGTTTCCTAGTCTTTTATTAGCCAAGTTCTTAATCTATCCTTTAAAGGTTATCTTTCTACAAGTGTCTTCCCTCATTATCCTAAGTGAGCATCTCCCTGCCCTCCACATACACACACATTTTTTCTCCATCTTAGTACTAAACAATTGACAACTGCATATGTGTTTAGTTGTTTTCTCCTTCTGGCCCTCCATTAAACTCTATCATAAGAATAAAAACTTCGGGGCGCCTGGGTGGCTCAGTCGTTAAGCGTCTGCCTTCGGCTCAGGTCATGATCACAGGGTCCTGGGATCGAGCCCCGCATCGGGCTCCCTGCTCTGTGGGAAGCATGCTTCTCCCTCTTCCATTCCCTCTGCTTGTGTTCCCTCTCTCGCTGTGTTTCTCTCTGTCAAATAAATATAATCTTTAAAAAATAAAATAAAATAAAAACTTCATATTTCCCTAATGGTTGGTTTCCTAGATTTAGCACATAACAAACACTAGAAAAATGGTGGGTGAGTATATGAGTAGACAATTCAATCCTCTTAGAACAAAGTTCTTAATTCCCTTCCCAGTGAATTTCCTTACCCTGAGTCTGCTTGACCCCCTATTTCCCAGATTCAGACTTCTAATTCTAATTCAAAGTCAAAATTAATTAAGTACTCTGATCATTCTTCATTAAGTTGAGCGTGGCCATGCAATGTTACACCTGCAGCTATTCAGAAATATGCAGATGTCTAGTGTCAGGACTAAGACTAACAAAATGTTTGGGCATTTTTTCACTATATTCTTTGTGAATATGTATTTGAGAGAGAAGACTCATTGCAAGTGATTTACACTAGTTAATTACTGATGTGTCCATACACATATATTTTACTATCATCTGAATCAATATGCAATTCAGATTGGCCCTAAATCCTCTCCACTTTTATTTCATATAAATTTATTACTCCTCACTCAGTGCTGTAAAGTTTAATTAAAGTCAGTGACTGCATCTTGATTACTCTAATTACTTGACACATAGCTTGTGAGCACTTACAGTGCTAAGCACTAAGCAGGGATCAGTTCCTCCTATTTTATTAAACTTTCTTTCTGACTACCGTTTATAGAAAAGACATTTTACTGATCACTGGAGAGTGAATGACCTACAGTCTCTGTCTTCAGTTAGTATGTAATTGGACATGCCATAACTATTAATTTAGTTGTTGTGTTTATTATTGTTGTTGTTTACCTGTTAGTTTCAGGGACTCTAGAATATCACCATCAACAAAATATTTGTTATTAAATGTGCGCAACAAAACTGTACATGTTTATTTAAAAGTAACTATTCCACTAGCCCTTCCCACTTCCATCCCTATACGTTGCTCTTATCATCTGCTGATCTAGATTTTCTTCCCAGGCCACTGACTCTTCAAGGTATGTCTTAAATTTTACTTCTCCTGGAGGGTGATCCTGATTACCACAAATTCCTTACATCTCAACTTTTTGACTTACACAACCTACACCTGTTACTACATCATTCTTGTTCATTTACATATTACATAACATTATTTTTCAGGAGTTTCATGGATTCACACATGTGGTAAATTCTTGGTTGGACAGCAGTAATGGACCCTATGATGGTCTACCCAACCCCTCCCTTCAGGACCAATGAAGTCATTCCCAGATGCAGGCAGTATTGGCTGCTTACCACCCAACTGAGTGCCTCCCAGGATTTGCTTTCAGATGAAGAAAACTATTGCACCCAAATTTTCATTCCCCCAGCCCTGGGGCAGTCCACATCCATGACTGTCCACTGTGAAAACATACATACCAATTTCCCTTCTCTCAAAGGTCAACTTTGAAGGGCTATCTCAGTGCCAGAGCTCTCAAGGAGTTCACCTGAAGCAAGGGGCACCTGCATCTCCGTTCAAATCTACCCTCTATCCACTCATAGAAGTTAATGAAAGCACTCCTCAATAAACTTTCCATGCAAATTCCATCTCAGAGTCTATTTCCTAGGAAAACAGACCTACTACATCTCAGCTGTGTTTCTAGACCTGGTTCTTGGAAGAATTTATCAATTCAGGAATCCTGAGCGGGTAATTGATAATAGCGATGATGAAAATTATCATCATACGGCGCACTTCTTTAGCACTTATGAACCAACACCATGTTATTAATTCCTCACATCACCCTTGTGAATGTTATTGTAATCCCTTTCCAGATGAAAAAACTAAAGTTCAGAAAGTTTAAGTAACTTGCACAAGGACCTAGTAACAAAATGTGAATCCTTAATTAATATACAATGTAAATGATTACACTAGCTTATTTTTTTAAAAAAACATTTCATCACCAACCTCTTGGGTAAAGCTTCACCTACCCTTTCTGAAAGGGCTGTGTTAGGAAGCAAGCACCCTGCAGTAAGAAATCTCCTTTAAGGAGATTCATATTTTAAAGGAAGAGAAACAAGAGAAAAGTTTGATTCCAGGTAAGAGTGCAGATAATATCTACTGATATTGGCTAAACACAATAGCATTTCTCTGGTTCATCAGATTTTCTATGGCGAGAACTCACATAATTTGGAAGACTATTATAGAATCATGACCAACAGCTAAAGTAAAACTGATTAACACAGCTTCCAATAACATGATATTTCCCAGCCATGTAAAGATTCAGGTTTCCAAAGACAAAAAGTCCTGGCATTTCTGAAGAACTTGGATTCCTTTCCAGTAATTAGCATTTGTTTCCTAAACGGGGGTGGGAATGAAAATACGGAAAAAAGGATAGGAAGCAAGGAAGGAGGAAAATGCAACAGGAAGAGCAGGAAAGATTTTAGGAGTAGATGAGCTATATAGCAAATACTATTTCTACTACAATTATACTTACATTAATTATGAGGTTAATTATGAGATTAATATCATTAAGATCTGTAACAAATCCACTCTGTCACTGTTTATGCATCTTGTTTAAAGTTTTGTTTTTTTGGTCTAGTAGAAGCAATTTACTGCCAGGAGGACCAAAAAAAAAAAAAAAAAAAAAAAAGCTATCTCCAGCTATTTTAATTCTTCCCTCACACTCACATTTAGTATTCTGCAAGGAAATATTTTAAAAGGATGAAGAAATCTGTCAACATTTTTTCTGGAGTTTAATTTTTAAAAGTTGATTGAACAAGGAGGTCTTTCCAACATACTTGAATTGCAATAGGGCTATGTGCTGGAAGGTAAAGAATAAGTGGAGGGGACACCTTCATCATATAGTAATTCAGAGAATTCACATATTGTAGCCTGAAACTGCCTATTCGTGTGACTTGCAGAAACTTGAAAATTTCACTGTACCTCTGAGTTTGAGAACAGACTCAAAAGAAAACGAAGATGAATAATTTTTGAGGATCTTTGACTCTGGTTTCGAAGCTCAAAAAGAATAATTTTTTATAATTATAGAAGGTGATGAGAGACTGAAGGAAAGCTGATTAGTCCCCATATAATGAAATTATAATATTTTAGAGCTGGAAATATCTTTATGTACCCTGTTAAAGAACACAGCCAAACTTATGAAAAGGTAAGCATAAAATATTTTGTTTGTCTATTACAACGGGGAGCCTTTTCTTTAGTCATTGTCAAATGTCTAAAGGAAAGAAGCTTCATGCTGAGATACAAAACATAAAGTCAGGGTACTAATAAAGCATCAAACCCTGGCTTTCCATTCGATAAACAAACTGATCACATCAGAAATTTATGAGAAAAAGAGAAATGCACTAACTTCTAATGGCCCCTGCCTGTCTAATTACTGCTTGGTTACAGAGTCTGGAAATTAGCAAGGATATAGGTCATACTTCCAGGCAGAAATATTGTACTTGATCAAATATTCTTCATAGACATATAAATATCAAAGTAGATTTACCATGCTCAGCTCTCTTTAAGCTCTGGAAATTATATAAAGACTCTAAACTTAAATTTATGTAAGCCGCAAAGCATAGTTTATTTCATAAATTGATTATTTTGATTTCTTTGACGTGGGTCAAAGACACTTGTCTCAATTCATGATGAAACATGTACTGAACACTAGATGCAAAGCACTATATTAAGTATTATGAAAAATGCAAATATGAATAACATTTCATTCTGCAGTTAGTAAGGGTAGAGTATAGTCCAGTGATTTATGAAAATGTGTTTAGCTGAACTTTTTTTTTTTTTAATTAACACATAATGTATTATTTGCCCCAGGGTACATGTCTGTGGATCCTCAGGCTTACACATTTCACAGCACTTACCACAGCACATGCCCTCCTCAATGTCCATAACCCAGCCACCCTATCCCTACCTGCCCCTACCCCCCAGCCACCCTCAGTTTGTTTCATGAGTTTAGGAGTTTCTTATGCTTTGTCTCCTTCCTGATCCCATCTTGTTTCATTTCCCTCTCCCACCCTCCACAACCCCCCACCCTGCCTCTCGAATTCTTCATATCAGAGAGATCATATGATAATTGTCTTTCTCTGATTGACTTACTTCGCTTAGCATAATACCCTCCAGTTCCATCCACGTCATTGCAAATGGCAAGATTTCATTTCTCTTGATGGCTGCATAGTATTCCATTGTATATATATACACCACATCTACTTTATCCA
>CM052884.1:76367949-76483411 GCA_028534135.1 Potos flavus | reverse complement strand
GCTTTAACCCACTGAGCCACCCAGGCACCCCACTTCACAGAAATTTAAAAAACAGTGGAGAATTGAAACAAATTTGGGTAAATTTCTGTGCTTTACTCATTTATTCAACTTTCAACAAATATTTACTTTCTACAAATCCTATAAACATTAAAAGAATGTAAGAGAATACTGTGAACTTCATGCCAATAAATTTGATGACTTACATGGAAATGTACAAATTCTTTGAAAAACACAAGTTACCAAAACTGACACAAGAAGAAGTAGATAATACAAATGTTCCCATATTTATTGAAGAATTTGAATTTGTAATTAAAATTTTTCACACAAAAAAATCTTCAGGCCTAGATATCTTTAACAGTGAATTCCACTAAATATTTAAGGAGGAAATAATACCCACTGTATAAAAATTCTCAGAAAATAGAGGATAGCTTCTCCCTAAATCTCTGATATCAAAGTTTGGCAAATTCATAAACTCATTTTAAGAAAATTATACTCCAATATACCTCATGAACATACACACAGAATCTTTAATGAAATGTAGCAAATGAATCTGGCAATTTATAGAAAGAATAATATACATCATAACCATTTAGAGCTTATTCCAAAAATATAAGATCAGTTGAAAATCATCCAATGTCACTTCCATATTAATAGAATAAGGCAGAAAAGCCATATTATCTCTTCAATAGCTACAGTAAAGTATTTGAAATAATTCAGTACTTATTCATAAAGACAATTCTCAGCATACTAGTAATAATGAACATCTGTGAAAAACCTAATGCTAACATTATACTTTAGGGTAAAGCACTAGAAAGCTTTTACCCCAAGGCAAGTAATTCTACTCTTTCAACTATTCAACGCTGTACTAGGTATTGGAAAAATAGCAGTAAATAGCACTGAGCAAGATGAGCAAACACCTATCTCTCAAAAAATTTAGATGCTTTCATATAATGAGTAATAATATATAAGTTTCATTAGAAGTACTAGAACTTCCCTAATTATTTTAGTTAAGGTGCTACATGGATAGATTACTTAACATTTGACTTAAATGGAAATATGCCACAAAGTAAAACAACATGCTAATTTTCTGGCCACATCATTATAAGTAGGAACTGAAAAATATTCAAAAGCTAGGCTCTGTGCCATGATCACAAGCATTCTACATCACCAATTTGTCCTACATATGCAATTGATTTTCTTAAAAATCTTTTTCTGAGCTTACTGCTCTTTGAAACATATTTTACATCTAAAAATAAAATACATGTATATACCAACTCTAAAAAACAGGGGGGGAGATCTATTCAAACTGTAAGCTTTCAGAAAATATGCACACCCACGATGAGGCTATGTGAGGTGCAAAGCTCCAATTGCCTTCGTACAATCAAGCCTGTACTTGGTTTGTTTATACCTCTCCCAGGCTGCACACAAAGCATTTTTGGAATCTAATGGGCATGGAAGGCAGGATAAACCATGCACAACAAATTGGGTGTGAAACAATGTTCATTTGGATTATCCCCATTCCACAAAAGAGCTATTTGGGAAGTTTTTCAAAAACACCTAGGGGTTTGAAGGCTTTCTTAAATTGACACTTAGTACAGTCTCTTGACTGACTTCCATAGGAGTTGTTTGGTTATGAATTGATGCTTTTACTTAAAATGCTACTCTTGAATATGCCTCTTTCATAGCCTGAGAGCGTGGCATTATAGTCAAAGCTGCACAAGATGAAGATAAATTAGTCTTTTGCAAGCGGAGGTCATTCAAATCAGATTATTTCATTAAAATGGGATACAAATTACAGTGGGGATCAGCAGATGCTTTGAAGCAAAACCTCTATTACCTATGTTCCATTTATCCAAAAACACTGCAGAAAGAAATCTGGTTTGATAGATGATCAATAGTAATTCCTATCTAGTGTTAAATATTATTGTTCAAAAAGTAATGTCCTCCAGGAACAAATTCTATAGTCTTTGTACTCTGGACTTGTTTTTCCTCCTCTGGCTTTGAGATCATAAATTACTTATTTCAATTGTTTATTTGGTTCTTGTTCTTGAATTTCAAAATCTCCTTAAGGAAATGGTATAGCCATCCTTTTATGTACTAGTCCCTAGTAAAGGTCCTGTCTCATAGTATGCACTCAATATGTTATTACAGAATATCATAGAAGAAATGAAGGTCACCAGAATGGAAAAGGAGAAAATTGGAAAATTAGGTTTAGCCAACCTAACTCGATAATACAAATGTTTAGTTCAAGAAAGAATCTAATACAATTTTTCTAAACTTGCCTGCTCAGGGCAACCACTTTGGGGTGATAACCAACATAACTTTCGTATTTATGAGATCATTCCCATCACCATATAAGCATGTTGTTATAGCTCTGATATTAAAAAAGAAAATTCCCTTCCTCCCTTTCCTCTATGTTGTAAGATCAAAGAAGTTGTAAGACTTCCCCAAGGCCACACAAAGATTAGGTGAAGACTAAATACTAGAACTGGGTCTCTGTCTTGTTGAGTTCTTTTATTACTCTAAAAACCAAACATAACAGGATAGGAATACAGGATAAAATCACCTCTTCCCCTCATCCTCACTCTTTCTTGCAAGGTACATTCTCTTTCCTGGCCAGATTATAAATGCCAAAGTACTCCATTTTTAAATTCTATTCATGCATTCCTGGATTCCATGTGATGAGTTTTTCTGATTTCAACTATTACAATTCTCTAAAAACAGAGGTCAGCCTTTTGCTCAGCCAGGATGTGTCCAGTATGCAGATATGGAAATGAAGGGCTTTGTTCTCCATGACAAGAGAATGGGGCATCTGTTTCTGAGCTTGACACTGGAGAGTCCTTTGGCCAGGTACCAAGCTATAGCTCTTCTTCAGCTCCCAAACCAAAGCCTTGTATCGGCTTTTTGGTTTAGAAACAACTGTCTCATTGGGGCTCCTGGGTGTCTCAGTTGGTTAAGCATCTGCCTTCCACCCAGGTCATGGTCCCACAATCCTGGGATCATGTCCCACACTGGGTTCCTCGCTCAGCGGGGAGTCCCTTGTCCCTCTCCCTCTGCCTTCTCCCTCCCCCCACTTGTGCTCTCTCAAATAAATAAATAAAATCTTTGAAAAAAGAAAAAACAAAGCAAAACAAAACAACTGTCTCATTGACTTATCTACTTAAACATACTTCCGTCTCCAGGCCTCAATCCTCATTGTCTTGACACTGGCATGTATCTATAATGGTCTCCTCCAACCTCCACAGGAACCTAAGGTGTGCTCATGCCTCATTCACAATAGCTTTCTACTGCTCATTTCCTCTGATCCCCAAAAGACTGCATATTTTAAGTATCCCTCAATAGTCATGGATATGCCTCTATTTTGAGCTTCACTGTGTAAAAGGGACCAAATGTCTCAGGAGGAAAAAGGGTCTCCATATTATCTCTGTATTCTTGAAAGCATCTGGCAAAGAGGTCTTCACTTAATTCACCATTACTCCATATATTCATCAAACATACTGAGTGTGGCCAGACTCTATTAATGCCTTCTCATAATCGCACCAACTATAGCTTCATTTCTCTTTTTTTGCAATCAACAATCAACATCCTCACACGAGTTGACCAGACACTCTTCCTCCCTTGTCATATTCTTTTTAAAGACTAATTTATTCTGGCTTCACCTGTTACTTGACATTGCTTTGTTAAGGTCCCTAATGACCTTCATGGTAAGTCCAATGTAAATTCTCAGTCTTTTTCCATTTTTTTTTTAATCTATCCAGATCATGTGATGCAGCTGATAACTTCCCCTCTCAATATATTTTATTCACATTGCTCCCAGGACAGAGTACCCTCTCTTCTTGCATTCCCTCCTACCTCATTGATCATTCCTTCCTGGATTCCTTTGAGGTTCCACCTGATTCCTGCCTGATTCCTTAACACTGAACTACCTCCCATGCCAGTTCCTATCTCCATTTTTATGTCCTATTTCATGGATCTAATCCAGTCTCATAACCTTAAGTGCTGATTGCTGATAGCCCCCAGACTTTTTCCCTCTCTGAAGATGATGTCTGCACTGTAACCATATCCACTCAGGTATTACTATTATAGGACATTCAATTGCCTAAGAATTTCAGTTGGCAAAGTCTACATCTGTTCACCAAAGGAAGTTCTCTAGCCTCTGATCCTGCTCTCCCTGCACAAGGAGCAGGCCAGAATTGCCTTACAATAAATGTTTCCTGAAAGCCAGCCTCAACAAATCGCTGACAGGAATTGATATATGAAGACCTGTCTCATCGTTCTGTTTGGGTATTTGTTTTACAGAGCCTCCCAGTGTTCCCTAATGACATTTAGTCCTAATTCCCCACTATTATTAATTTGCTTGGTAACTTAAACTTTACTGGCTGGCCATTTTCCCTTTTTAGTCCCATTTCCCCACTTCCCCAGTGCTTCCTGGGTTTATCTCTAAAATAATTCGGGTACACTTGAGTCCTTGTCCGGGAGATTTATTTCTGGGATGAAAACAGACACTCAACTACAATTGCACATATCCAACTGCTAACCACATGTCCACTTGGATTTCTGATGGACATGAAAACATAAAATGCCTAATACTGAACTCTGACCTTCTCTCTCTGAAAACATGTATTGCAGCTGCAGTCTTCCTCTTCTCCATTGATGCAAACTACCTTTGCATCTGTGCCACCTCTAGTCCCTAAATTATTGTTGACTCATCTCCATTTCTCACAGTTTAAAAGTTTCCTATCTCATTTTGTTCTACATTTTGTTTTTCTATATTACTTCTGTGTAATATATACGCAGATCATAGTTTTATTTTCTGTTCCACTTTGCTAAAATATAAACTCCATGAAAAACTGGAGCTTTGCTGTGTTCATTGGACACGATCTTATCTTCTATTTGCTCATAATGTAGATTTATCCAATTGTTTTGAGAAGTTTCAGATTTTTAGGAAGCATGTGTTTACATAATTATTTCTACATAGATAGTTGTGAATTTAAATTGAAGGTAGAGACAAATCTAACAACCTTTTGTGCCCAGGATCTGTAATGATCACACAAATCATTTTTAATGGCAGTTGAGTCCAAATATATGGAAAGCCTAAATATATAATGTATAGAAGATATTCAAAATATATCTCTCCCCTTTATTAAATTAGACTGATAAGTAGTTTGGTACTTTTTGTAAAAAGCTTAAGGTCCAATTTGAAATAGCACATAATCAGCAAAGTCATTTTTCTAACGTTTCAAAGGAAAAATTCTCAATAATCACAACTATTTCAAAGAAAGAATAACAGATTTCACTTTTAATTTTTATTAAGATTAGCCAAAGAAAACTCTTTGGCATACATCACTGAAATTTTGTCTATTTCTTATAGGCACATAGGCCTATATCCTTATTTAATGGAAATATTTGAAATGCTAAATTGATATCTAGTATTTGCTTTGCTTATTTTACTTGTTGATATTTTGTTTCTAGGAAATAGTATTGCTTAACTTAATCATAGAAAAACAGGTTTTATAATTACTGGCATGTTGGCTTAGTAAAATTTAAAATATACATATCGATTAAGGTATTGCCATTGTGTGTCATAGAAGCAAAAATGGTATGATTAATTTAAAATAAGACCCAATTTTAAGACAAGCTGACATATTAGGTAATTTATTTGTGTTCTAAGTGACAATCAATGGCCCATTTAACTTCACAGGTTTCTCTGGTTGCTTTTTTCTTCTCCTTACTCACTACCCTCATCTGTAGAAGTCACCTGTGATCATCTTTCCAACTTCATAATCTGATTCTTCTCTGCAGGATTCCCAATTGCTGCCACCCCAGCCCCATGAAAGCTTATCTAGTGACTCAAGGGTAGACTTTTCTTGAAACAAGTGGAAATTGTGTGATAAAAGGAAAGTGGTTTTGGTTCCCCATCACCACCACCATACTGGGTTTCAATTAACCACAGAGATCATTATGAACTTGGGAGGACAGTGAGAGGGGGAAGGGGGGGGGGAAATACTTCACTAGCTGAAAAGTCAACCTCTGTAAACCTTGCTTTCCTTAACCATAAAGGCAAAATTGCTCCATATAGGGTGTTCAGAATAACGTAATATGTTACATATGCCTGGCCCACAGAAGTTATCCAATAAGCAGCAGACACAATTGATACTCATTTCTACATCTTTCCTATCGCTATTTATTGTACAACTAAGAACATTTTCCTTTTTATTACTGAATAAGCCCTATACCACAGTGCTGCTTGTTAGAAGCCTACTTCCTACTTCAGAAGAGCATTTATCTTCATTAAACAAGCATTGGGTTTTTGTTTTCCATTTACTATATAACTCATCAGTTTCTTAATCTCCCTGACCTACCAAAGTCTATAAAGTCTATAAAGTGAAGGTCAGTCAGCAGAAGTGATGTGGCTCCTATGATTACTACATTCGGTTTTCTGTACTTAAGTGGCAATGCTAGCAAAAACACTTCATTGCTGTTTTTTATTTTTTTTCAACCATCTCAAACCCTACTTAGGAGTGTTGGGATATAATAAATGACATTGAAATTTTAAGTAGTCTCCCCAGAAGTGAAGAATCTTCACTTTAGATTCAAAAGGATAATTTAGTCCTGAATTAGATGAGGTTTATCTTTGCATTCTCCTTAAAGACTTTTACTGAGCAGAATAAAAGGGCAAAATTCATCATAAGATAGGTTATTTATTTCACTTATTTTCTGGTCTTTTATAAGTATTTCATATGTTAGCTATGAAGGCTTCATTTGATTAAAGCAGGATATCTAGAAGACACACTTGGTAATATTTTGTTAGTTTATTTTGAGTTATTGTATACTACTAGAATACTACGAGATTGTTAGTTTCACACCAGTTTTATTTTCACAAATGTATTGCCTGCTTGGTGCAAATTAATGAGATATTAAGTCAGACAATGATCGAATTAATAGGACTTTTTTTTTCTATAGGCTTCCAGGAAAATACTGGTTCTTGCGTACATAACCAAATGTTATTTTCACCATTCTATCTGAATGCACTTTAGTTTGTATAGCACTTATTAACAGCCTGAAGACTTGTTCTTCTGTCAGGTGAAAACTACTTTCCTTTCATCCATTATTAAAGATTGTTTATCAAGATGCTGCAGGTGAATTAGTGTGAGCCTTATCATCCAATGTAGCCCAGCTGGATAACTTAGCTGAAATGAGTTCTTGAAATTAAGAAGCTTAGTGATAAGAAATGTACATTATTTTTCCCTTAGATAGTAAAAAAAAAAAGAAAAAAAAGTCCTGAGAAATAAACATGCAAGAAGGAAATTCTTATACTGCAATTGGTGCAGCAATTAGCAACCACAGGGATAGTAACTATCATAGAGGAACCAAAATAAGGCACCTTACTTTTTTAATGGCTTGGTGCACACTAGGATGGAACATAGTTCTTAATTTCTTTTGGAAAGGTTAAAGTTTGGTAGTATCGCTGTGAGTATCTATAGTCCTCCTGAAAACACCATTACAAAGATAGCTTTTTAGGTAGGGACTGCTTCAATGTTAACTATTATAAGTTGTTCAAAGCAACTATAAAATAGAAAGCTTAATTTCCCAGCAGTCTCAAGCTAGAACTTACTTTGTTTACACAGAGGAATAAATATTCCATGATACTAATATGGCTTCAAAAGCGTTTATAGACTTGTGAAGGCATCAACTTCCCACCTATGTGCGCACTAGGAAACAATGCTAAAACTTGGTCAAACTAGAATACAAAACTCAGAATAGGAGAGAAAGAATTTCAGGGCACAAATAGTTGTCCACAAAGCATTTCTTTTTGAGCACAGAACAAAGAGTTAATAATCATATTTTTCAACTTAATTCACTGAGGAGCTAAACAAATTTGTGTTTGCTTTGTCATTCTCCTTAACTGAAATATTAATCACATTTAATGTTCTAATTTTTTTTCTTTTGATACTAGACTACACCTGCTACCCATAGTAGTTACAGAAACAGGGTAAGAAAAAAAAAAAGAAAAGAAAGAAAGAAAGAGTTACATAAGACTCATCAGTTCTCTCATTCTTGTTTTCAGAAGAAAAAATATTCTCAGAACATAAGAAAGCATGGAACTCTGGAATATTTTATTATAATTATACTCTACTAAACTGAAGTTAAGGAAGACCCATGTTATTCATTTTTTTTTGATCCATGTTATTCTTACATATTTCCTTTACGTGTCCATAAAAATATACATACTAGTTAGTACTTTATACAGCATCACATTTAGTTGAGAAGTTCTTGACAAATGAGGGGAAATAAGTAGTTAGATGCTCTAGTTCTCAGTGTCCAATAAAGTAACCTATGTATATTCTTCTGGCACTGAAATATAAACTTATTCTTTATATGAGGCTTTGAGTTACACAGTGGACAGTTTATTAAGTCCAAACATTTGTATTAAAGACCTTAAGTTCTGTAGGGGATTTTTTCTTGCTTTATTTGTACATTTTTTTTTATTTCTAGCTTTATCATGTATAGTTGACAAATAAAAGTTGTATATATTAAGAGTGTACACCATGATGATTATAGGTATATGTCGTCAGGTCATTACCATATTTAAGTTAAATAATCCATCTCTTACTTTTTTTGTATGTGGTAAAACCACTTACAATCTCTTTCCAAATTTCAACTATACAATACAGTATTGACTACAGTCACCATGCTATTCATTACATCTCCAGAACCTAATCATCTTATAACTCAAAGTTTCTAAACTTTGACTAACATCTCTCCATTTTCCATATTCCCCAGCTCCTAGCAACCACCGTTCTATCCAAATGGTCAACCAACATATAAAAGGGTCTCAACATTAATTTCTCAACTCAAAAAAAAAATTAATTAATTAAAACCACAATAAAATATCATTAAGCTGTCACTAGAATGACTAAAATTAAAAGATAAATAATACAGAAAAGATGGGGAGTAACAGTTTTGTCAGCAAGATTTGAGAGTCCCACGTCCCTAACAGGGACTAGGGTAGAGTACAAAAATGTCCACAGACTCTTCCCATCTGGTGCAGGTACCCTTTTGCAATGTTACCTTGAAGCTCTTCCCATAAAAAGGTGGAGTCTAATTCTCTAGTCCTTGACTTACTTTGTTAAATGTAACATTAAAAAAATTTAAAAAGTGACCAAAGCACAGGCTTGAAAACACTTCCACTTCTGGGCTAGCATTGTTTTGCTCCTCTAAAAGAACTTTGTAACATCTACCATGTGATGAAGCCTGGATTAACCAAAGACAGGCTGTTCAATCACTGATAGCACTATGGCCAACAACTAACACCAACTAGCAGCCAGCATCCACCCCAGGCACATGAGTGAGGCCATCCCAGATCAATCAGTCTCCCAATCTGTCATCTGGCTGAAGCCATAGGAGTAAGCAAGGCAAAGATCACCAGCAAAAGAACTGCGTCAATCAAACTGCTAACTCAATGAATCAAGAGCAAATCGTTATTTAAAATCGTATGTTTTAATATAGTTTATGTAGAAAAGGTTAATTTATAAAGGGTATTTGAATCAGTCTCTTCTTTTACCAAGAATTATCCAAATGCAATTATCCTACAACCCTCTACAGTAAGACTATTAAATAATGTACCCAAACATCTGTCTTGATTCAGTCCTCAAAGCTCATTTGTATTGCAAGGGTCTTGTCATATGCTATAAAATGTTCAGTTTGGGCTTGCAGTTACTGATTGAAGGAACCTAATATTAAAAAGAATACACGGAATAGGTTAATTTTGTGAGCTACGCTTTTCATTATGAAGAGAACAAGAAATGTACTTGATTCATCCAGATTTTACTTCCTGTCATAAAAAAATAAAAATGTCACCTTGAATTTGAAAACCAACCAGGACCTACCCAACCACCTAGGTCAGGTTTTAAAGTTGCAGTGCATTTAATTAATTAATTTAATTTAATTAATTTAATTTATTGTGAATTTAATTCACATATATCTATCAACGCAAGTATTTCAACGTTTCTTTACAAAATATACTTTTACTACCCAAACTGAATGTGCTGACAAGATCAAGAAGATAAAAGGGCAAATTATTTGAGATGATGCGTCCTCAGTGAATGCCACAGCAGCTTTTGGAGAATTCTGGAACCCCCACACCTTGATTCTGATGACCTTTCACTCCTGTACTTTTCCATGTCAGGGTCTTGTATCCATCTTTGCACAGGTACTTAATTTTGTCCCCAAGTCAACTATAGCCATCTTTAAAAAGATTCTCATACCTTGTTGAAAACCTTTATAAATTAATGTAGAGAGACTGTTCTTAAATAAAATAAACAGAGGCCAATGGGAAAGATAATAATTCCTCTAAATATAAGTATCATAATTGAATAACCCTCTATATCAAGCCAGTTGTTCAAATATATCTCTTGAACATATTCGAAAGTCCTGTTAGATTAGATCACTAGGTAATAACCTTTTTTGTCTTTCATCTTCTCTGGTTGCCTCTTTTTGATGCAAAATATATCTGGCCTTGTCTATAGTAAAGAACTCAACCATATTATCTCCAATTATAGGACACTCACATCTTATTATGACAATGACAATTAAGCTTGAAGAATTTTTACTTTCTCATTTTATTGTATCTATTATGGCATTTTACCTAGATTTCTTTTAGAAGATATTGTGATTCCTACAAAATTTCTATGATTGATCTTTAAGATTGACAGTTAGTTGTAATACTTTGTTCATATTTTTTATTTTTTTGGAGACATCAAGTACTAGGTTCATTGGAATAATTAAAATAAAGCTTTTAAGTTTGCAGAGAGGAAGAACCTATGGCTCTTAGATGTGGTGGGAAATTATAATCAGTTATAGTGGGGTTATGTTACTATTATCTTTTTGAGTTCATTTTAGGAGTACCAAAGACAACACTGTCCCGAAAAAACCCTTATCAGTTTCAGGTTTTTCTGAATACAATATTCAAATACCTCAGTAAGTTATCAATAGTTCATGTGTTTTTACTAGCTGCAGATTTATTGTGATTGCTAATCTGTTTTTTCAAAACAAGACACCACTTTTACATTTAATGTTATTAAAATAAAAAAGGTAATTGAAAATGGCATTAAAATTGCAAAAAAAACCAAGAATAGGAATTTCTTTTAAGTGGGAATCAATGTTAGGTAGAATTTAGAATCATTCTGAGGATTACCAAATCTTACGGTATTGCCAAAGCTTTCCCACTGAGCTTCTGGACATTTGATTATCAGAAGTACCTCCAGCTCAATTTGTTCTAAACCAAGATTAGAGAGAGGAGGGTAAGATAGGGGTGGAGTAGGAGGACTTTAGGCTCATCTGATTCCACAAATACAACTAGGTAAGTATCAAATCAGCCTAAGTACCCCAAAAATCGACCTGAAGACTGGCAGGGCAAACTCTGCAACTAAAGGTATAGAAGAGGCCACATCAGAAAAGGTAGGAAGTGTGGAGACAGGATTTAGGGGAAGAACAGATCTCAGCTGCTGTGGTGGGGAGGGAGCTGCAGTCACAGAGAAGGGGGAGAGACAAACCAACACACAGGGGAATGCGCAGGGAAAACAAATCCCCATAGCAATTGGCTTGGAAAGCGAGAGGGCCCAAATTTCATAACTTCTGGTGACCCACGGGGCTTAAAGCCTGGAGTTCTAGAGGTCAGCTGGCTTGGCCTGGGGAGAGCCCAGACGGCATTGGGGCTGTTCTTAGAGAAAAGGCAGGGCAAAAAGCCAACAGATATACAGTGTAGAAACAACGATCTGAAGAGCACTTGGAGCACAAATGGGGAGGTATTTTGCTCTTGGAGCATGGCCCAGAGAGACAGCATTCATGGAGAGACCCCTCCAGGAATAAAGGAACCAACATGCACCATTTCCCTCCCCTACCTCTCAGCATAAGCACAGGGCCATCTGTGAGAACCAGTAGGGCCTACATTCACTACCTAACTTGCTTACACCACCACCCCAAATACCTGCTCCTTACCCCACCACCACCACTCCTGCCCCTGCAATCCAGTGGAACCATCCTTCTAGTCATATTTGCCTCAGTCCCAGCTTGATGGGCCCCCTCCCCCAGCAGACCAGCCCAACCACCTGTCCACACCATGACCTCCAACCAGGGAGTTTTGCAGGGCCTCAGTTCCAGTGACAGTGGTGACAGGTCTCATTTCTAAGCAGACCAACATACACTTAGTTAAAATTTGCCACATTCAGGCCAGAACACAATAGGAGAGAACACACAGCACACATTGGAGATACTCCCTGAAGTGCCAGGCTTTGGGGAATAGAGAACACTCTGCACTGCAGGACACTAAAGGGCATCTTCTTCATAAGGCCACCCTCAAATTCAGGAGATATAGCTGACTTTCCTAACACAGAGAAGCAGGAAGAGACAGACAAAATGAGAAGAAAGAAGAATTGGTTCCAAACAAAAGGACAAGGCCACAGCCAGAGATCTAAGTAAAACAGAAATAAGTAACATGACTAATAGAGAATTTAAAGTAATGATCATAAAGATACTCACTGGATTTGAAAAGAATGGAAGATATGAGTGAGACCCTTAACACAGAGACAAGGAATAGCATCACAGAGATCAAGGGCTCAATAAACAAAATGAGAAACACACTTGATAGAATGAACAGGCTGGAAGAAGCAGAGGAACAAATAAATGACCTAGAAAGACAGAGTAATGGAAAGTAATCAAGCTAAACAAAAGAGAGAAAAAGGATTATGCAAAATGAGAACAGACTTAGGGAACTTAGGGACTCCTTCAAATGTAATAAAATTCACATTACAAGAGTTCTAGAAGAAGAGAGGAAAAAAAGAGACAGAAAATTTATTTGAAGAGATAGTAGCTGAAAACTTTCCAAATCTGGGGAAGAAAACAGATATCCATATCTAGGAGGCACAGAGAACCCCTGACAAAAATCAACAAAAGCAGAGCCACACAAAGACATATTATAATTAAAATGGCAAAATATGATAAAGAAAAAAATTTTTAAAGCAACAAGATAAAAGAAGACAGTCACATAGAAGGAAACCCATAAAACTATCAGGGGATTTTTCAGCAGAAACTTTCCAAGCCTGAAGGGAGTGCATGATTTATTCAAAGTGCTGAATGGGAAAAATCTACAGCCAAGAACACTCCATCTCCCCTTCTATTCTGAGTGATAGCCTTACTAGATAGAGTTTCCCAGACAAACAAAAACTGAAGGAATTCATGACCACTAAACCAGCCCTGCAAGAAATATTAAATGGGACTCTTTGAATGCAAAAGAGAGACCAAAAGTGACAGTATAAAGGTAGAAAGCACAAAAGCAATAAAAATGAATATTTTTGTAAAATATCAGTCAAGGAACTCACATGATAAAAGGATATAAAATATGACACCACATACCTAAAAGATGGGGAGGAGAGGAGTAAAGAATGGCTTCAAACTTAAATGACCATCAATTTAATACAGATTGCTGCTTGCAGAAGTTACATACAAACCTAATGGTAACCACAAATCAAAAACCACTAATAAGTATGCAAAGAATAAAGAGAAATAAAACTATATCATTAAAGAAAACCAGCAAATCATTAAAGAGAGAAAGACAAGAAAGGATCAGAGAAAATCTTCAGAAACAACCACAAAACAAGCAAAAGAATGGCAATAAATACATAAATATATATATATCAATAATTACTTTGAATGTAAATGGAATAACTGCTCCCATCAAAAAACATAGGTTGGCAAAATGGATTAAAAAAATAATAATAAGACCCATCTATATGCTGCTTACAAGAGACTATTTTTAGACCTAAGACACCTGCAGATTGCAAGTGAGGGATGGAGAAATATTTATCATGCAAATGGATGTCAAAAGAAAGCTGGAGCAGCAATACTTACATCAAACAAACTAGACTTTAAAACAAGGACTATAACAAGAAACAAAGACACTATATAATAAAAGGGACACTGCAACAAGAAGATCTAACAATTGTAAATATTTATGCACCCAACATGGGAATACCCAAATACATAAAGCAGTTAATAACAAAGAAACTAACAGATAATACAATAATAGTAGGAGACTTTAATGCCCCATTTACATTGATAGATATTCTAAGCAGAAAATCAAGAAACAATAGCTTTGAATGACACACGGACCAGATGGACTTAACAGATATATTCAGAACATTCCATCCTAAAACAGCATAATATACATTTTTTTAAGTGCCTATGGAATGTTCTCCAGAATAGATCACATATTAGGCCCCCAAACAGTCTCAAAAAACTCAAGAAGATTAAAGTGATATCATGCATCTTTTCTGATCACAATGCTATGAAACTAGAAGTCAACCACAAGAAAAAATCTGGAAAAACCACAAATACATGGAGGTTAAATAACATGCTACTAAACAATGAATGGGTCAACCAGGAAATAAAAGAATAAAGAAGTACATAAAAACAAATGAAAATGAAAACACAATAGTTTAAAACCTTTGGCATGCAGCAAAAGTGGTTCTAAGAAGGGAGTTTATAGAAATATAGGCTTACCTCAAGGAGCAAGAAAAATCTCGAACTTAACCTCACATCTGAAGGAGTCATAAAAACAAACACTAACCCTCAAAGCAGCAGAAAGAAGAACATAATAAAGATTAGAGCAGAAATGACATAGAAACTAAAAATAAAACAAGAAACAAGAGAACAGAATGAAACCAGGAGCTGGTTCTAGAAAGATAGATGATCGATAGATAGATAGATAGATGATAGATAGATAGATAGATAGATAGATAGATAGATAGATAGATAGATACATACATACATACATACATACATACATACATACATACAAGGGCGCCTGGATGGCTCAGTTGGTTAAGCGACTGGCTCTTGATTTTGGCTCGGGTCATGATCTCAGGGTCATAGGATTTAGCCATTGTGGGGCTCCGTGCTCACCCTGTCTGCATCCTCTGCTCCTCCACATGCTTGCTCACTCTCTAAAATAAAGAAATATTTCAAAAAATCAATAAAATTGATAAACCTCAAGCTTGACTTATCAGTAGAAAAAGATAAAGGACTCAAATAAAATCACAAATGAGAGAGGACAAACAACTAATACCACAGAAATTCAAACAATTATAAGAAAAAGAATGTACAGAAGACATGAACAGACACTTCTCCAAAGAAGACACAGAGATGAACAACAGGCACATGAAGATGCTCATCATCATTTATCAGGGAAATGCAAATCAAAATCACAATGAGATCTCACCTACACCTGTCAGAATGGCTAAACTCAACAACACAAGGAACAACAGGTGTTGGCGAGGATGTGGAGAAAAAGGAGCACTTATGAACTGTTGGGAATATAAAATGGTGCAGCCACAGTATGAAGTTTCCTCAAAAGGTTAAAAATAGAACTACCTTACAATCCAGCAACTACACTACTGGGTATTTACCTAAAGAATACAAAACACTAATTCAAAGGGATACATGCACCCCTATGTTTATAACAGCATTATTTACAACAGCCAAGATATGGAAGCAGCTCGTGTCCATCAATTGATGAACAGATAAAAAGAGGTGGTGTACATACCTAAATGGAATATTACCCAGCCATGAAAAAGAATGAAATTTTGCCATGTGTAACCCCATGGATGGACCTAGAGAGTATAATGCTAAGTGAAATAAGTCAAAGACAACTATGATTTCACTCATATGTGAAATTTAAGAAATAAAACAAATGAACAAAGCAGAAAAAAGACAACCCAAGAAACAGACTCTTTTTTTAAATTTTATTAACATATAATGTTAATAAATAGAAATATTTATTTGTTAGAAATAATTCATTATATGTTATATAAAGAAGATATATATAAAGAAGAATTATATAAAGAAATAATTCTTTCAGATGTGTGATTCATCAGTCTTACACAACTCACAGCGCTCACCGTAGCACATACCCTCCCCAATGTCCATCACCTAGCCACCCCACCCTCCCACCCACTCCCCCCAGCAACCCTCAGTTTGTTTCCTGAGATTAAGAGTCTCTTATGGTCTGTCTCTCTTAACTATAGAGAACTAATTCAGGTCACCAGATGGGAGGTGGAGGGTGGAGGGGGGGGAATGTGTGAAATACGTGATAGCGATCGAGTGCATTTGTGGTGATGAGCACTGGGTGAGGGAATTAAAAACTTAAAATAATTTTTTTTTAAAGTTTACTATATCTACCTGCCTTTCTCATACCCCCATATACTTCTAACACCCATACATGGGTAAATCACACTACCATCTACCCAGTTGCTAGCATTAGGAATCCGGGAGCTATTCTTTAATTCTACCTTTTCTTCTCTCTTACCCCTGCATGAAATCAGTAACTAAGTCCTATCCGTTCTATGTCCTGAAGGTCTCTCTGATTCATTCATTCTCTATCTGTAGCCTCTATTCTCCTCCAGGAAAATCATTCTTTTCTTGGATGGATGTGCATCAACTGATTTTTCTTTGCACACTGTCTATCTCTCATTCCCCTCCAATCCTCCATATCCAGAACACGGTTTCCAAAACCCAAACTGATTATGTAACCCTCTTCCTCGGACAGTTTCGGGTAATCTTTGGGGCCAATTTCTTTTGGATTTAACTACAAATGACTTACAGCCTTTATGATTTTGCCTCTGTCTCTCCCCATGTTCTCATTTTGTAGTCTTTCCCAGTCACTTTTTACAGTCTTCACTTAATATCTCTTAATTTCTGACTGTATCATCCTGTCATGCATCAAGGTCTTCTCATGAATTTTGTTTTGTTTTGCTTTTTTATGGACACTTTCCTCTTCTTTCATTAATTTGCCTGACTTACATACATTCCATCACTATCCCTTACACAAAATACATACACATACACACACCTTCATGATGAAATTTTCCCTATTCTGAGCACCTGTGTGGCTTCTACTAGCTCTCGCATAGAATTTACCATGCTGTGCTATAAATGTTTCTTCCAATGGGAAAAAGTTCCCAAAACTTAGAAATTGTGCTTTATTCTCCATTACCTATTGAATGGCTCTAAGAGTGTCTGCTCCACGGTAGGTACTCAAAAGCACACAATGAAAGAACAGAGAGGACGTGCATTAATAAATCCCATAGCCAATTCCAAATTATTGATGGTATATGGTTTCAAAAGAACTGTGGATAATGCATAGATAGGCTTACACCCAAATCCCTAAACAGTTTGTATTCTATATTTCTCATTTCCTAAAGAGATTGGATTCTATATTGCTAATCAAAAAGCACCTCATGCTTTAGATACCACATTTAGTATTGGCAGAATTACATCTAGTTGTGAAACTTTGCCCTCATATAAAACAATCCTACTTCTTCATGGCTGCAGGTTGCAAAGGTGCCTATGAATAATGCTAATATCTTATTTTCTCATTCAAGAGCTCTGAATTTCCTCTAATACCTTGGCAAATATTCATCTCAGATGATGTATTCATATGTCATAAAGTGTGGAAAATATAATTTGTGCCTAACTAAAAATTTTAAGACATGCTATCAAAAAGCCAATTTGTGTATGGTTGAAAGAGAATATGATTCCTCTAGGATGTGTGAATTTGAGAACTATGTTTATTTATGGGCCTAATTGATGTTCAAAGATTATTGTAAGCTCTTTGAAGAAAGGGATAATGCTTTAATTATAGTCTCTTGGCAAACACTAGGAAATCAATCAACATTTAGCTAACAAAATGAGAAATAACAGCAATGCAGAAACAAACACACATAGAACAACTAAATCAGACACCATGATCTTTTAAGCCAAAGATACCATATTAAGAGTTGGTAGTACTGCTGTGTATTCTTGACCATCTAAATCATTGGAATCCACCTATGTTAATATGCTTTAAACTTCTAAGATAACCAAAAGTTTCAAACAGACTCTTTGATAAGCAGCTTTTATATATTTTATATATATAAAATATATATAATTTATATAATATATAAACATAAATATATATTTATATATATAAATATATGTTATATATATTAATATATATATATAAATGTGATAGAGACTCTGTAGGGTTCACCTCTTCTAAGCACATAAAAGATTAGAATTCTTTGAACCCATGCATTTAGATGGGGCTGTATACATATTTTTAGCCAATGGCTTGTAAGCAAACAATGTATGTCACTTTCAGGACAAATATTTTTAGTGATCAAGTGCTTCCACCTATTCCATCCAACTATACCAAGGATTTCCTATGCTCTAGATGGTACGGCTACACAATGGTGGAGATTGGGTGAGTCTGTCCTGCTGAGCAAGGTCATGGAGAAAAAAAATAATTTGAAAAAAAATAAAATAAACTTTTTGTTGTTTTAAGTGTGAGATTTAGGTTTTGTTTTTTTGTTTTTGTTTTTTTTAATCAGAGCACAGCCTTAACTATCCAGGTTAATACAGCACAAATTTTCTATTATCGAAGGTATTTCAGTTTATTAATGTATTTGGACAATTTAATCAGATAGAAAATTTTCAGAAATCTGAAAGAATTTTAGTTTCATCTTCTGAGACTACACTGTCTGAAGTTTCTTAGTGTAAAAAAAGTCTCCTGAGAATAGTGACTCAACGTCTATATAAGTCTTTAATTACTTTGATATTTAACAGATGCAGTAGAGAAGTTAATATAGACAATGAATGTAGTCTTAAGCATCTACCCCAGGGAGGTACAAAAATTGGTTGCTAGTAGAGGTGACCTTTAACTAACAGAAGAAGGGAATAGCACTGGTCACCTTAGGGATTTAATGTGGTTGTTTAAGAAAAGAGACTGCTGGCTGAAGGTGGTCTTTGGCAGCTATTGCTGTATTTATGCTCTCAGCGATTCAGCCAATGCTGCGACTTTATGTTCCAAAAAAGCAGACCAAGATAAAATGTACCGTATTTTTTACTCAAAAAAATTTGATAGTATTACTGGTAGTTTAAAAACGTCAAACTAAAAGGAATCGTAAGTGTATTTTCTTCAGATTCAGAAGCTTTGATACAGAGAGTACCTTTGCAGAGGCAGATCCAAGACAAGAATCCAGGTCTGCAGACTCCCAAGCCAACGTACTCCTGTAAGTATTTAAGAATGACTTACAGATTTTGATGTTTAGAAATTCTGAGTCATAAAATTCTGGCCTTAATTTTTGCTTTTTGATTCATAGGGAGATGAAATTGACCTGGTAAGACATAACTGTTTCTCTCTACCACCAACATCCTAACCAACACTGAAAAAGCTGCATCATCCCTTGGTATTAACATGTGAGGCTGATAAGTCTTGAGGAATTAACAGTACGTTAGGCCCAAAGGGGAACAGCAAACAAGAATGCAAGTCCAAATCTGTCTACCCAACACACAGCCATCCTTCAGAGTTTGTGAAATTAACACTGCCTAACAAATCCTTTCCCGGTCCTCCATAATATGCAAAACTGGCTTCAAGGGCATGTGACCTGTGCAGAGTCCTGTGCTTGCTCTGCTGTCCCAACCTTCAAATTCTGAATTCGAAGGTGCCCTGCATTTTCATTTTGTACGGGACCCTGCAAATTATATAGCAGGTCCTGACACTATGCTAATTCCCTCTGGTATTTATACTTCTAACATCTTGTATTTTTTCCATAGCATGACTGTATTTGATTATTTGCTATCTCTTTTCAGTCTTAATAGTGTAAGCTCCACAAAAATCAAGAAGTTTTTATCTTTTTTGCTGTTTTATCCACAGTGCTTAGCAGTGTTGCTGGATTAAAACAGATGCTTTGATGAGTAGATGGATGGATAAGTCCATAAATTTTGAATAAATAAGTGAATAAAAGAAACCTGGGGAAAACATTAGGTTTGAATAGAATGGTAGGTATCCTAGAGTTATTTGGGGGTGCAGGAAAAATTCAGGTCAGTACATAGAGGAATTTGGAATAAAGTACAGTGAGTTCTGCAAGTCAAGCCAATAATTTGACACTTATCAAGTGAGAAAATACAGGAGTTGCCATTATATTTGGGGGCACAAATTATAACATGTTTATTTCCTGTGTTTCCAGGGTGAATTTTATATCCCTAGGCACCATATTCCCTCTGCTTTCTTAGTGGGAATACAATGTCATAGCATATTTTAACTTATGGTAACAAATGTTTCACCATCAACTATGTTGTACTTTATTTGACTGAATCCTCACAACACTCTCTAATGTTGGTTCCTCATTTTTCAAATTAGGAAATAGGCTCTAAAGGGGGAAATGATTTTCTCAAGGTAACATCAGTAAAAGAAGTAATGGGATTTGGAAACAGGTTTCCTTAAGATAAATTCTCAAAATCTTCCTACTACTTAAAGATGCTTCTGTAGCATAAACATTTGTTTTTTAAGTGAATATTTAGCTACTTTGTATATACACCAACATTGTAGACTAGTGGGAAAAAATGAGATACTAGAATGCTTAACACCAGCTATATCGTGTTCTTAAAACATTTTCTAGATGAACTAAATCTCAAAGAGCTTGAAGCATGTCATTACAAATGTATACTTTCCATCATCTTTGAAGAAACACTCATTTTTTATCCAAAGATACTCCAATTATAAGCACAATAACCTTTCAGAGAAAAATGAAGAACAGATTTATGACCAGAGCCATAGTGCAGAACTTATCTTTTCAAATTTTGCAATATTGAGAGAAAATTGACCCCTAATTAACTTTAAAAATAAGATAACAATTTGACAAATAATTTCATCTAGTTGAACAAGATGTACATTTCCTAGTACCTTGAGATAGCTCATAGCAACAGAAAAACAGCCTCCAAGTAAATGTGCATACTGGCCTTCATCTAAAAGCCTACTGTTAATACTGATGTTGTTTTATTATATCACTAGTATCACTATAATCAATCTTCAATTGAATTATTATGCTACCTTCTCTCAGTTTAATACTAGCTGTAGTCCTGCTACATACATGTCAAAGAAGGAAGTCACCTGGAGCCTTCAGCAGGTAGGAAATTAATGTGATGTGAAATCTGCATGAATAATCTAGTTTCCTTACATGAATATAAGGTACCCTTCATTTAATTCCATACATCAAAATAAACTTAGCCTTAGTAGAGAGCTAAATATAATCCTCTATGAAGTGTGAAATTATTCGGTTAAGGGTTAAAGATCAGAAAATTTGGGATTTTACTTTGGCTCCACTGCCTCTCAGCGGGAGATGTTGAGAAACATAGTTTACCTCTACCTCAGTCTCTGAATCTGTAAAATGAGAATTTTATAAAGTTGTCATGAGGGATTAAATGAGATAATGCATGTAACATTATTAGTACTTTCCATAGTAAGAGCAGAGTAACATTATTACTATTATGCTGACTAATATGAATCTCCTCACATAGATTACTTTGTCAGTTATAATGCAACACTTGACTGGAACAATTAAACAGGGGAAATATCACTGAGTTTAAATGTGAATGTTGAAAATACCTTAATAAATCAACTCAATTTTCTATTTGACAGTGTACATGCATGTATTACAGTGATAAGATGTGTGTGTGTGTGTGTGTATAGTGACAATCTGATACTAAATATATGTAAAACTACATAACCAATAACATTGCACTGAAGATTTAGAATATTTCCAGCATCCCAGAACGTTTCCTCATAGCCCTTTCCTGTCAATGTCCACTCTCCAAAGAGAAGCATTGTTTTGATACCTTTCACAATGGCTTAGTTTGCCTGTCCATGAATTTAGTACAAATGGATTCATACATTATATACTCCTTTTTGAAGGACTTATTCCCTCAATATGGTTTTGAAGTTTATCTGTGGTGTTATGCCTATCAGTAGTTTATATTTTTGTTGTATGTATAGTATTTCATTAACATATCACAACTTCTTTATTCATTCCGCTATTGATGGACATTTTTTCTAGTTTTTTTTCTCTGAATTCTTTAAAACACACTTACAAAGGATGTTTTAAATTCCTACTCTTCTAATTTATCCAGCTGGTCTATTTACATGGATGACCATTTTTCTTGTCATAGTTTGTGTCCTATTTTCCCGCTTCATATACTTGATTCTTATTGTATACTTTAATAATATGAATAATACATTGAGGGCATCTGGATTATATTGTCTTCATTTAAAGGATATCATACTTTAGGGGCGCCTGGGTGGCTCAGTTGGTTAAGCGCCTACCTCTTGATTTCAGATCAGGTCACGATCTCAGGGTTGTGAGATCGAGCCCCGCATATGGCTCCATGCTGGGCGTGGAGCCTGCTTAAGATTCTCACTCTCCTTCCCCCTCTACCCCTTTCCCCTCTGCCTCAAAAACAAATAAAATAAAATAATAAAAAATAAAGTGTATTGTGCTTTAGTCTGATACAGTTGTAGTAGTAGCAAATCTTTCCTATTCTTTCAGGGTTGTCTTTGGTTTTCCTCAGCATTTTATTACAGAAATTTACAAACATACATAAAACTTGAAAAAATTTTACAATGAAAATCCATAAGCTGCCTTCTAGGTTCTACAGTTGTCAAAACTTTGCTATGTTTACTTGATTATATAATATGTACATGTATTAGATTCATCTATCCATCCACCTTACATTTTGAAGCTGTTCAAATTGAGTGGCAAATACCACTACCCTTCACACCTAAAGAGTTCAGCATGTCAGGCTTTTTTATTCTTTATTAAATGGATCTATATTAAATTTTGTCCTTGTATCATGAAAGCACAGACCCTACTCTAGGCCGTGGTCCTTACTCTTAAAGTGGGGACTCTTCAGCCTGAATTGAATGCCTGAGGTTCTCAGCAAGATCACTCTGGCTGAGATTAGCTCTAAGGTCTCCCAGCACCGAAAGAATCGGTGTTTTTGTTCAGATCTCAGACACACACCACTCTTCACAGCATCTTTCCCCATCTATGTTCAGCATGGCTCATTGTTCAAGCAGTTCTCTCCCATGCAGAGGTCTGAGGGTCTGTCTACACAGTTCTCTTCTCTGCACCTGCACTCAATGATAAAGATATTGCTTTCACTTTGAAATCCAGCCTTCCCTAGAAAATTGTACTTTTTAGCCGAAAGGTATGGATGTGTACCAAAGAAAGCTGTGTTCGAGCAGCCAATTACTCTATTTCCCCATACTTATGTACTGTTGCTCATTAAGTGTGTCATTTATAAAACGACCTAAACCCAGTGTATGCACAGCATTAATAAAATGTTCTATCCATGTTCTGTTTAATTCTTCTAATTTTCTTGCCAATGCGCATTTTGCTTAATTCAGTTGGATGCATGGTTTCTTCTTTAGGTCTCCATAAAATGACTGAGAGCCCTCTGCAATTATAAGTAATCCTACTAAGCAATGAATAAAGACTCAATTTTGGAGGTGTTAAGTGTAAGCTGCACCGTGACTGGGAATATATCTCTACTAGGTTAGGGCAATATGAAAGATGACAAGTACTCAATATGAATTAGATTTCAACAGGCTCTCAGAGTGAATGTGGAAAAGGTTCCCCTTTTTTCAAATGTAGCAAGCAATCTTAAAATGTATGTTTTTATTTAAAAAATGTTTCTAATGTTAAAATTGCTTCTATGCCAAAAAAAGGTGCTGTTCTATTTGACAAGCTGCTTTAGTATGTATAATTTTGTCATTTATTAATTTCACTAATGAAGCAATGAACGTGCACATAATTGTGCCATTTTTTTCTACTGAAAATGTTTTTAGAATTAGTTCGATTATAATTCTGTGCAAGTTGAAATGCCATTTTAAAAATTCCAAGTACAAGAGCACTCCTCTAGAAATGGGAGAAGAGATTCCACAAATATCACACGTTATTTAATTTCTAGATTTAGTTTTAGTTTACAAACTTTATGTTCAGGTGTTTCTTTTTAACTGAGTTAACCGCTTAAGTCTGACTATAACCAGACAAGAGTTATAGTCAAGCACATCTGATAAAAAGGGCTTAATATTTGGTTTACTGATTCAGGCATTTTACTGTTAAGAAACTCTCTGCAAATAGAGTAAATTCTATAATGCCTAAATATTTGGCAAAAGCTATTTTTCTATGAAGATTTGGAAAAGTAACAGAAAATAGATCATACTGACAACTAATCAATTAGCTCTTACGGAGAGGAAAGGCAAGCAATCGCTTGAATCAGCAGCACTGACTGTGTCAGAACTAATAGCCCAGAAAAACAAACTGACTTTTGATTGTAGAAAATGGAAGGAATTGTATTTGACATCTAAATATGTAGTTAACTTTATGAACAAGGGTTCAAGTGGCTTGTGAATGGTTGTTACTGATCCAAATAAACTCTCTTGACATCCTTGTTCCTTGAAGAATACAAGTGTATAATTAATGTGATAGCAACAAATATTTTGTTTAGATATGTGTAAGAAAGCATGGCTTTATGTCTCATTTTACTATGTAGCTGCTACACTGACTTGGTAACTCCTTGGCAAAAATTGTTCATACTTTTCTAGCTTGATTGCCCTTAAGAATGTCCCTGTTTTTGCCTTGAACTTATCTTCAGCTTGGAGAGAAACATACACAGTATTTGAGGAAAGTAGGTAAACTACTAATTAGCAAAAGTAGTATTTGCTATGCCGAATCTGATGAGGGTTTTTTTTTTTTTTCTTTTGTGTAAAAAGGGGACAGAGACAGCACTCAAAGAGCCAAAGACAAATTGATCCTTAAAAAAAGAAGAAAAAAAAAGAAGGAAAAAAAAAAGAAAGAAAGAAAAAGAAAGCAATTAAGGAAAATTTAGTAAGACTATCAGGAAAAACTGAGGATTGGAGATGTTGTTGGTAAAGTTTGATAAGATAGAACATGACAACCACACAAGATCTGGATGTAGAGATGAAAAATAAGGTTTGGATGGGGTTGGGGGGAAGAAAAGAAGAGAGTAAGAAAATAAGAATGAAGAGAAGTAGAGAAGGAAGAGATAAGGAAAGAAAGGAGCAAGGGAAATATTAAGTACAAAAGCACAGATGAGAGGCTCAATTTGGAGTAAAGACATAGCCCAAGAAAAAAGTATAGCAAGGACTTAAAATTCTAGAATTAAAAATAAGATTTCGAAAGAAGATTTATGAAATTTAAAAAAACAAAGATGACTTATGACAGAATTACACGAAAAAGATTAATTAGAAAGCTAAGGATGTTCAAAGTAACTCTATTACAGAATAAATCACAGAAAAATTTTTTAAAGACCAGCATATGTGAAATGCAATCAATGTTACAGATAAAAGGCTGTGATGAACATAGTACATGCAGAGAAAAAAGACAGTTTAAAGAAATTAAGGAGAAAAGACCTATGTTTGTATATTTTGCAGGAAAATTTCCCCTAAAATGAAGTAGTAAACACATCAAAAGAGTATGTGATCCAATAGAAAATTTTCTGTATATTACATATACATATCTTGGTAATGAGCAACACGGATATATACCAGGTAAATTATCAAACTTCATGAATAAAGGACAAGATTCTTCAAGCACACAAACAAGGAAAGCACATCACTAGAAAGAAGGAAATCAGATTGGTCTCATATTTCTCTACAGCCTCATTCAAGGATATAAGATAAGAAAGTTATGGACATAAACTTCTCAAAGGAGAAAACAGTCTCACTGAGGAATATTCTACCCATTCGACTTGACAAATAGAAAGATAGCAGATAGACATATCAAAAGTGCTAGAACTCTAGAAATATAGTATCCATGAATTCTAGGGGATAAAGCTTGATAAAATGCAGCAAACGAGGAGATCAATAACAAAAAAAGAAAATGCACCATAAAAGGACTGACGGTGCACATTAAATCTACTAACCGTTTTGCTATGACCGAACATCTGGGGAATTGTGTTTGCAGAACAGATGGTAAATTTTATAAACTCTAACAGTTTAAAATATTATAACTAACAAATACTGAAAGATATGGGGTGGGGAAGGAGGGAAAAGGCTAAGAATGCTTATCACCTTTCCTTCAGACTAGGGAATACATTGATGCTACCTAATATTGAAAGATGGTAATTAAAAAAAAAAACAAAACAACAACCACAGTGATACTAACCACTTAATATTCTTTTCTCATTCATTTAGGAAACTTACAGTAATTTTTTTTTTATTTTTTGAAGAAAAACATGTAAGTTTTATTAGTTTTTCCATTTCAAATGTTATTTTTCCTTGCAAAGTTCAAGTAAACAAATTTAATTAAAATTTTTTTCTCTATCTCTGGGGTGCCTGGGTGATTCAGTTGGTTAAGCATCGGACTATTGATTTTGGCTCAGGTCATAATCTCCGGGTCTTGAGAATGAGCCCCACATCAGGCTCCACACTCAGTGCAGAGTCTGCTAGAGATTCTCTCTCCCTGTCTCTCCCTCTCCCCTCCCCCGCCATGCTCACATGTTCCCTCTCTCTCCCTCCCTCCGTTTCCCCTCCCCCCCATGATCACATGTTCCCTCTTTATCCCTACCTCTCCCCTCACCCACCTGCTCACATGACTCCTCCCCCCCATCTATGGCCATACCACCCTGAATGTGCCCAATCTCATCTGATCTCTATCTCTCTAGAATAAATAAATCTTTTAAAAATGTATTCTCTACCTCTATACATATCTATGTTTCTACACACATACATACAAGGAGATGTCTGGAAGGATATTAACATCTGTGAGATTTTGGATAATTTGTTACTTTATAATTTTGTATATGGCCTGATTTTTTTATGATAACACTATGTCATTTTGATAGGTAAAATTTATAGTGACTTATGAAGTTAATTTGTTAGGTTGGTAAAAATATTTATAGTGGTTTCCCCCACCAACCCCCAACCCCCAACCCCAAGTACTATGGAAAGATTTTGGTAGAAAATGATAGCATTTGTTTCACTTCAGAAAATATTTTGTTTCTACTATAGCATCCTCACCAGAGAAAATGAAAGGCTAGCATGGAATGGTTGGTTACAAGGAGCATTGAAATGATGGCCTTGAAAGAGAGAGATCCTTAATCTAAACTGACCAGTAAACTGCCTGGTCACACCTAACCTTCCTATTCATGCTTGAGAGCCTGGAGATCATGGTTTTAGACACATAATTGTTGCTTAATACCCAATGAGTTGTTCTACACAATTCTAAGGCTTTGCTTTACACACAGATTATTGGGCAATAGTCCACTAAATTCAATAAACATTAAGAGCTGAACTCCATTCTAGATGTCTTTTACTGAAAATGCACAAACCAAAAGTGCTAATGTCCAAAGAAACTGCATGGTTAAAAGGTAGGAAGGAAGAACTCTGTGCCATAGGGAATAAAGTACAAAATGCAATCCCTACCATTTTCTGGCACAGTCTTTCATCATATATAGCCTGTATTTCAAATAGTTTCTTCAATTTTATGTTTCTTTATAACGGAATATGGTTGAAGCTAAAAATGAACACATTCATTATTACATATGTCTTCCTTCTGTATTTCAATCCTACTTCATCAGTATTAGCTGTTAGATTATCTCTTGCATTTTCCTCTCATTTTAATAAAATAAAGGCAAACTTCAATAATCAATAAAATTTAATCAACACCACCAAAACTAAAAAATTGATTCCATAGTTAGTGCCATCTTGGATGAGCCAATATAAAGTCAAATTGGAACCAAAAAAAGTTTCAATAAAGGGGTACAAAAGTCAAATGTACAACATTCAAGGATCAAATCTAACACGAAGACCAGAATGCTTTAAACACCCTTTAAATTTGTTGAAATAGGGATTTGGAAAAGGTTATCACAGAGGAAAAAGTGAAATTGGCTATGAATCATTACAGCTGTAGAAAGGGAGACTGTTGACCAGACACAAAACACAATCAACAAACTATGAAGCAGTGAATCATTTGAGAAAACACTCACTCTAAATTCAATCTGTAAGAAAGGGAATGACAGGGCTCCTCCTATGTCTGAAACACAGAAAAATTTAAATTTTTTAGATACTGAAAAATATGCCCATAGCAATTGCAAAAGCACTTTAGCTAGAAAACTTGATAAACCTCTCCTCCTCCTGTCCACACAACTAGCCATTCTTTAAATGTTTGGATGAATATTTACAGAGAAACTTCATCATTCAATAAATAATCTAGTAATTATTTATTGCATTGTTATCTACTTGAGAAAATAGTCCTCTGTTTGGAAACTCAGAGCTATGAAAATCGTGCCCTCAGAAGGGAAAGTAGGAAACCTACAGCTCAAATGAAATCTTGCTTTCATGTAAATATCCCTAATGTAATACTTAATCCCAAAATTATTTTGGGGCCCCATCTACTGTAAATATAGTCTAAAAACTGAATGTGACTATAATAGAAACTCAACTTCTAATTTATCAAGAAAGTATGCAAAAACTGCTAATTCATTCTTCCATATATAATATGGCTTTTTCGAACTTGTAGAAGGATAAAACCAATCATTTATCTTAAGAACCAAAAAATTGGTACAACTCCAAATAAAAGTAATAAATCTATTCACCACTTGCATACTAAATTCACTATTTATGGTAACCTTACCAATTATAATAACCACCTCTAATATCTACAGAAGTGATCTATATCCACACTATGTAAAAAATATCCTCTCTTAAACTTGTAGCAGGTGAAAAAGTTAAGGAGCTATTTCAATAGTCCAAGTAAAATTCATTGTCATCATCATCACTCCATCTTGGATAATTACTTTCTGATTGCTTTCATCACTTTCTATCTTGTATAATTAGATAGCATTAATTATGTAAATAAATGCAGAATAGAAAAAAAATATCCTCTCTTATGCCTTCTTACCCAGTCTGATCCCCACAACAATATCCATTTATTCAGGCCAAGAGAATTGTTTTAAACTGATACTGAATTATCATTCAAATCCTAAATCTATCCCTTAGCTTTAGATTAGACTATTTCTCAATAATATTTATACCAGTACCACTTTTCATTACATGGTCAGTTATAGAATTATATCAGTATGATATAACTCAGATCCCAACATTAACCAATTTTTCAAGTACTTATATTCCTTATTACTGTACTAATCTTAGTTACCACCAACAACCTTCTTCAACTTTTCATTGGATGAGAGGGAATAGGGATCAGATCATTCCTACTCACTGGGCAATGACAGACAAGCAGATTCAACACTGTGACCCTCCGAGCAATTATTTGGTGGTTGTTGTTGTTGTTACATTTTTTTATTTAAATTCAATTCAATTCAATTTTGATATAATGTTCAAAGATTCATAGTTGCATATAACACCATGGGCTCATCACATCAGATGCCCTCCTTAATGCCTATCACCCAGCTACCCCATCCTCCCACCCACCTCCTTTTCTGCAATACTGAGCTTGTTTCCCGGAGTTAAGAGTCTCATATGGTTTGTCTGCTTCCCTGATTTCGTCCCATTCAGTTTTCCCTCCCTTCCCCTATTGTCCTCTGCACTATTCTTTATGTTCCACATATGAGTGGATCCATATAATCATCTTTCTCTGATTGACTTATTTCACTTAGCAGAATACTCTCCAGTCCCATCCATGTTGATGTAAATGGTAGATATTCATCAATTCTGATGGCTGAATAATATTCCATTGTATACATGAACTATATCTTCTTTATCCATTCATCTGTTGAAGGACATCTCAGCTCCTTCCACAGTTTGGCTATTGTGAACATTGCTGCTATGAACATTGGGGTCCATGTGCCCTTTCTTTCCACCACATCTGTATCTTTGGGGTAAATACCCAGTAGTGCAATTGCTGTGTTATAGGGTAGCTCCGTTTTTAATTTCTTGAGGAACCTCCATTCTGTTTTCCAGAGTGGCTGCACCAGCTTGCATTCCCACCAAAAGTGTAAGAGGCTTCCCCTTTCTCCATATACTCACCAACATTTGTTGTTCTCTATTTGTTAATTTTTGCCATTCTAACTGTGTAAGGTGGTATCTCATCGTGGTTTTGATTTGTATTTCCCTGATGGCAAGTGATGTGGAGCATTTTTTCATGTGTCTATTAGCCATTTGTATGTCTTCTTTGGAGAAGTGTCTGTTCAGGTCTTCTGCCCATTACTTGTTTTTTGGATGTTGAGTTTGAGACATTCTTTACAGATTTTGGATACCAGCCCTTTATCTATAATATCAATTGCAAATATCTTCTTCCATTCTGTAGGTTGCCTTTTAGTTTTGTTGATTGTTTCCTTTGCTGTGCAGAAGCTTTTTCTTTTTCTTTTTTTTTTTTTGCATTTTTTAAAGATTGTTTTTTAATTTTAAGTAATCTCTAACTCATTGTGGTGCTCAAATGCACAACCCCAAGATCAAGAGTTGCATGTTCTACCAACTGAGCCAGCCAGGGGCCCCTAAATTTGCATTTAAAAAAAATTTTTTTTACTAACATATAATGTATTATTTGTTTCAGGGGTACAAGTCTGTGATTCATCAGTTATACACAATTCTCAGCACTCACCATAGCACAAACACTCCCCAATGTCCATCACCCAGCCACACCATCCCTCCCATACCCCTCCCCTCCAGCAACCCTCAGTTTGTTTCCTGAGATTCAGAGTCTCTCAAGGTTTGTCTCCCTCTCTGGTTTCGTCTTGTTTCATTTTCCCCTCCCTTCCCCTATGATCCTCAGTCTTGTTTCTCAAATTCCTCATATCAGTGAGATCATATGATAATTGTCTTTCTCTGATTGACTTATTTCACTTAGCGTAATACTCTCTAGTTCCATCCATGTCATTGCAAAAGGCAAGATTTCGGTTTTTGATGGCTGCATAATATTCCATTGTATATATATACCACATCTTCTTTATCCATTCATTTGTTGATGGACATCTAGGCTCTTTCCATTGTTTGGCTATTGTGGACATTGCTGCTATAAACACTGGGGTGCATGTGCCCCTTCGGATCACTATATTTTTATCTTTAGGGTAAATACCCAGTAGTGCAATTGCTGGGTCATAGGGTAGCTCTATTTTCAACTTTTTGAGGAACCTCCATACTGTTTTCCAGAGTAGCTGCATCAGCTTGCATTCCCACCAACAGGGTAGGAGGATTCCCCTTTCCCCGCAACCTTGCCAACACCTATAAGCTTTTTATCCCAATAGTTCATTTTTGCTTTTGTTTCCCTTGCCTTTAGCGATGTGTCTTGCAAGAAGTTGCTGTGTCCAAGGTCAAAGTGGTCGCTGCCTGTGTTCTCCCCTAGGATTTTGATGGATTCCTGTCTCTCATTTAGGTCTTTTATCCATTTTGAGTTTATCTTTGTGTATGGTGTGAGAGAATGGTCCAGTTACATTCTTCTGCATGTGGCTGTCTAATTTTCCCAGCACAATTTATTGAAGATACTGTCTTTTTTCCATTAGATATTCTTTCCTGCTTTGTCAAAGATTAGTTCACCATAGAGTTGAGAGTCCATTTCTGGGCTCTCTATTTTGTTCCCCTGATCTATGTGTCTGTTTTTTTCCCCGTACCATGCTGTTTTCATGATCACAGCTTTGTAATATAGCTTGAAGTCAGGCATTGTGATGCCCCCAGCCTTGGTTTTCTTTTTCGATATTCCCCTGGTGATTTGGGATCTTTTCTGGTTCCATACAAATTTTAGGATTGTTTGTTCCAGCTCTGTGAAAAGTGTCAATGGTATTTTGACAGGGATTGCACTGAATGTGTAGATTGCTCTGGGTAGCACAGACATTTTAACAATGTTTATTCTTCCAATCCATGAGCATGGAATGTCTTTCCATCTCTTTCTGTCTTCCTCAATTTCTTTCTCAAGTGTTCTGTAGTTTCTAGAGTATACATCCTTTACCCCCAAGCAATTCTATAAACCACATAGGAGGTAGTGGATTCACTGTATCAAGAGCATGGGTTCCTATTTACCCTAACTCTTGATATTTTCAAATTTTTGTACTCAACTTCAATCATATTAATTATCCATTAATCTGACTACTTTTGGCCATAACTGGCATATCTGCCCAATGACATTCACCCATGACTTCGCTAGGCAGAGAACACCCTATACCCATTCAAGTACCATAGTTGTAGCAGGTGTCTTTCCACTAATCCATTTCCATTCACTAATAGAAAATAAAACTATTCAAAGAGTAACAACTCTCACTAGGAGTTATCACTACATTATGTACAGCAATCTTAGGTCTTACCCAAAATGATATTTTAAAAATTGTTGCTTTCTCCACCTCAAGCCAATTAAACCTAATAGTAACTATTAATATTAATCAACCACGTTTAACATTTCTCCACATGTGCATTCTTTAAAACTATACTGTTTATATGTTCCAGATCCATTATTTATAATCTAAATGATGAACAAAACATCTGAAAAACAGGACTATTTAAAGCATTACCTTTCACCACAATCTCACTCACCATTGGCAGCTTAGCATTAACAGGAATACCCTTCCTCACAGGTTTTCATTCCCGAGACTTAATTATTAAAACCACTGACACATCGTATACTAACACACATGAGCCCTACTAATTACTCATTACCACTTCCCTAACAGCTGTCTACAGCACCCAAATTATTTCCTTCACTCCTAGGACAGACCCATTTTTCTACTTTAATTGTAATTAGTGAAAACAACCCCTTCCTAATCAATTCTATTAAATGTCTTTTAATCGGGAGTATCTTGGCCGGATTCTTAATTTCTAAGACTACTCCAACTATCTCACAGATAATTATGCATTACTATCTAAAATTAACAGCCATTGCCATGACTTTCTTGGGTTTTATTCTGGCACTTTAACTGAACTTTACAACACAAACTCTAAGATTTGATCATCCTTCATACATATCCCAATTCTCAAATCTCTCAGATATTTTCCAACTCGTATACCCTGCTTCTCACCATTAATGAAATTTATTGTCAAGTCTGGCTCTTATATGCAACTGCCAAATTATTGAACACTACATCTGAAACTAATGATGTACTATATGTTGGTTAATTGAATTTAAATAAAATAATTTTAAAAATTTATTGGCAATCCAACATCATTACTGCTAGACTTGACTAGAAAGTGCATTACCAAAATCTGTTTCCCACTTCCAAATAAGACTTTCCACACCAAAAATTAGACCTTTTTTGTCAGAAATTAAATTATATGTTTTCCTCTTTTCTCATCATATTAATCCTAAGCCTATACCTAATTTCTATGAGTAACCTGTAGAATAACCATAATGCCAATCAGCAACAATCAACCAATCACAACTTAGTAGTCAAGTACCACAACTATATAATGAGGCAATCTCTATAGCCTCTTCCCAAAACAAACAAACCAAACCAAACCAAAACAGAACAAAACCACCCCAGAATCCCCAGTATCATAGATTACTCAGTCCTCTAACCAATTAAACTTAAAAAATGAAGTGGATGTTATGTTTAAGACCTGAAACTACCATAACTTTCACCAAGAGCCCTGAAAGAAACATCCCTAAGACAATTATATTAGAAATCCAAACCTCAGGATATTGCTCAGTGGCCAAAGCTTTGTATAATCAAAATCACCAATATCCTCCCCAATTAAGTCTCAAAAAAAAAAATTAACCTGAAAAAGATCCACCAAAATTTGTTAAATTACCACAACTGATTCCACCATTTAATCAATCCTAACCCACCATAAATAGGTTTTAAAAACAACAACAACAACAACAAAACCTGCAAAACTAATCACAAAAAAGTACTTAAAACACAATATAGGTCATTATTATTCTCACATGTTTGGATTTTTTAAGATTTATTTGAGGGGTACCTGGGTGGCTCAGATAGTTAAGCATCTGCCTTCAGCTTGGGTCATGATCTCCAGGTCCCGGGATTGAGCCCACTGGGCTCCCTGCTCAGTGGAGGAGTCTACTTCTCCCTCTCCCTCTGACCTTTCCCCTACTTGTGCTCTCTCTGCCTCTCTCTCAAAAAAAAAAAAAAAAAAAAAAAAAAAAAGAAGTAAAGAAAGAAAAAAAAGGAAAGATTTGAGAAATAGAGGGAAAGTGCAAATGAGCAGGGAGAGGGTCAAAGAAAGGGAAAGAATCTCAACAGACTCACATTTGAGCACCAAGCCCCACATGGGGCTCAATCCCACAACCCTGAGATCACGACCAGAGCGAAAAATCAAGAGTCCAACATTTAACTAACTGAGCTACCCAGACGCCCCTTCACATGGATTTTAACCATGACCAGTGAACTAAAAATCACCAAATACCTTAGCAAACTCCCTACTCCCACTTAAACCTTATACTGTATGTAATCTTGCCAAACTCCAAACAAGATTAAACATATCTACCCTAATTTCCTATCTCCTAAGTACTTTAATTATGACTAAACACACACCTGACCAAAACTACAGATAAACATTCCTATTCTCGGTTCTCATAGATTAGGAAAAAACTACTCAATTTTTAAAATTTTTTTCCATGGATACCAGTATGCTACTTAAATTCACAAAATTTCCATAGACAAGAATTATCCTAGATCTTACATTTTCTTTGATTAAAATTAAAGTGTATTAAACTAAGCCCTAAAATAAAATTACCCATGACTCTCAACATTGAGAAACTACAAAAAAAAAAATCACTCAATTTTAAAAATCATTCAACTAATTCCAACAGATCACTTAAATTCATAAATTCTTCATGGGCATGTCTGATTTGTTAATGCAGCTTAATTAGAGCAAGGCACTAAAAATACCTATATGAGTTTACTAATTCCATAAACCCACAGGTTTGATCCTAGTCCTTCTATTAATTTTTAATAAAATTACACGTACAAGAATTTCCATTCCAGTGAGAATGCCCTCTAAATCAATGATCAAAAGGAGTAGGCATCAAGTGGACTAAAAGTAGTTCATAACACCTTGCTTTACCATACCTCCACAGGAAACAGCAGTGATAAAAATTAAGCCATAAACAAGTTTCACTAAGTTATAGTAATTAGGGTCGGGAGATTTTGTGCTAGCCCCTGCAGTCACAGGATTAACCCAAATTATTATAGCTTTGGTGTGAAGTATGTTAAAAATATTTCTACAGTAAAGTTAAATTTTAATTAGGCTGTAAGAAGCTACAGCTAAAAAACAAACAAGCCATGAAAGTGACTAATATTCTTGACTACAGGATAGCTAAGACCCAAACTGGGACTAGATACTCCACTTTGCTTAACCCTAGACCCAAGTAATTATAAACAAAAGTATTCACCAGAGTACTACTACTTGCAACAGCCTAAAACTCAAAAGACTTGGTGGTGCTGTATATCCCGCTAGCGAAGCCTGTTCTATAATCAAAAAAACCTTACCAACTCTGGCTAATAATGGCCCATGTACCGCCATCTTCTGCAAACCCTAAAAAGGAATTACAGTAAGCACAAATATAAAACATAAAAATGTTAGGTCAAGGTGTAGCTTATGGGATAGAAAGAAATGGGCTACATTTTCTACTCTAAGAACATTAAATTTTATAGCAAAGTCTTTATAAAACTAAAAACTGAAAGATGATTTAGTAGTAAATTAATAGAGAGTTTAATTAGGTCAAGAAGCACACACACTGCCCATCACCCTCCTCAAATATCAAAACGCATTTAGTAATTATTAATAAGTTATATGTAAGAGGAGACAAGTCATAACAAGATGAGCATACTGGAAAGTGTGCTTAAAGAAAGTGTAGCTTAAAGAAAGCACCTCGTTTACACCCAGGAGATTTCATATTAAATGACCACTTTGAACCGAAGCTAGCTCAAACTTACCAAACTCAATTATAAGTAAATTAAAAGCAGCTACCAATTAAGGTTTGAAGCTCAATACACGGTATTTATCTTAGTTCAAAAACAAAACAAAACAAATTCCTGACCTAATACTGGATTAATCTATTAGTTAATAGAAGCAATTCTGTTACAAGAGCAATAGGAATTATTTCTCCTTTCATAAGCTTATATCAGAATGGAACCATTGATAGTTAACAAGATGAATACAAGCCAATAATTATTAAATCCATTGTTAACCCTACACAGGTACACATTTAAGATTAGGGAAAAAGGGACAGGAACTTGGCAAACATAAACCCACCTCTTCACCAAAAACATCACCTTTAGTGATTTCTAGCATCAGAAATGCTGCCTGCCCAGTAATATCCTGTATAAGATCTTTGATGTCCTGACTGTACGAAAGCAGCGTAATCATTTTTCCCCTATATATGGACTTGTATGAATAGCTGCATGAGGGTTTTATTGTCTCTTAGTGAATTTGACCTTCCCATGAAGAGGTGGGAATGACATAAGATGAGGAGACCCTAAGGAATTAATTAACTAATCTAAAAAAAACAAAACAAAAAAATTAACCAAATTTAAGGGATAACAAAACTTTATATGGACTTACAATTTTGGTTGGGATATAATTTATAATTTAGATGGATTTATAATTTTGGTTGAGAATAAAAACCTCTGAGTGACTAAAATCTAGACCAACTAATCAAAATATTTTATCACTTATTGATCCAAAATATAGATCAATAGAACAAGTTACCCTAGGGATAAGAGTACAATCCATACTGGTAATAGGGTTCAAGACCTTGATGTTGGATCAGGACACCCTAATGGTATAAGTGCTATTAATAATTTGTTTGTTCAACAATTAAATCCTACATGATCTCAGTTCAGATCAGAGAAATCCAGGTCTGTTTCTATCCTATACTTCTCCCAACGTGAAGAGACAACAGAAATAAGGCCTACTTTACAAAAGTGCCTTCAAGCTAATAGATGATATAATCTTAATTTAATTAATTTATAACAACCCTGCCCAAGGACAGAGTTCCTTAGGGTTTGGCAAAGCCCAGTAATTGTGTAAAACTAAATCTTAATTGCCAGAGGTTGAATTCTTCTTCTTAACAGTAGGTTTATAATTAATATCCTTTTATTAGTTAACCCTATTTCACTTGTTATAGCATTCCTCCCATTAGTGGAGTGAGAAGTATTAGGTTATAGGAGACTTCATAAAGGATCAAACATCACTGGCCTCTTACAATCTATCACTGACACTATCAAACTACTCATTAAAGAACCACTACAACCACTATCATCAGTGTCCACATTTATTATTGCACCAATCCTAGTCCTCACCCTGGCCCTAATAATATGAATTCCACTATCCATACCATATTCATAATGGCATCCCATTCATACTAGCCATATCAAGTTTAGTTGTCCACTCTTCATTCTCTGATCAGGCTGAGCTTCAAACTCAAAATAGTCATTAACCAGAGCCCTGTAGGCAGTAGTAGCACAATTCTCTATGTTGATAGATTAGCAATCATCCTATTATCGGTCCTGTCACTAAATGGACCATTTACACTTTCAACATTACCCAAGAAAACCTAGTATTAATTTTTCCATATTGACCACTACCCATAAAATAATTCATCTCAATTCTAGCAGAAACCAATCAAGCTCCACGTAACCTAACAGAAGGAGAATCTGAACTCATTTCTGGTTTCAACAATGAATACATAGCAGGTCCATTTGCCGTATTCTTTCTAGCAACTTGGCCATTTTTTTTTAAGATTATTTATTTATTTATTTGACAGAGATCCGGGGCTCAATTCCAGGACCCTGGGATCATGATCTGAACCAAAGGCAGACACTTAACCAAATGAGCCACCCAGGTGCCCCAGGACTGACAGTTTTGTAGCACTTATAAGCTAGACAAAGATCTAAGTGCTTTACATATACAAGTGGTCGCTGACTTCTGATGGTTTGAATTACAATTTTTTGAATTTATAATAGTGCGAAATTGATATGCATTCGGTAGAAACTGACTTCGAATTTTGATCTTTTCATGGGCTTGAAACACGCGGTATGATCCCGTCTCATGATGCTTGGGCAGCAGCAGGGAGCCACAGCTCGCAGTCAGCAACATGATCATGAACCCATTCTGTTTTTCACTCTCAGTACTTTATTCAATAAATTACATGCCATATTCAACACTTTATTATAAAATCAGCTTACAGGGGGCGCCTGGGTGTCTCAGTGGGTTAAAGCCTCTGCCTTTGGCTCAGGTCATGATCTCAGGGTCCTGGGATCAAGCCCTGCGTCCAGCTCTCTGCTCAGCGGGGAGCCTGCTTCCCCTTCTCTCTCTGCCTGCCTCTCTGCCTACTTGTGACCTCTCTCCTCTCTGTCAAATAAATAAATAAAATCTTAAAAAAAAATCAGCTTACAGGATTTTGCCCAAGTGTAGGCTAATGTAAGTGTTCTGAGCACACTTAAAGTGGACCAGACTAAACTAGAATATTGGGTAGGTAAGGTATGTTAAATGTGTTTTTAACTTAATATTTTCAACTTAGATGGGTTTCTTGGGACATAACCCCATTATAAGCTGAGGAAGATCTGTATTAATTCACCGAATCTGCTCATAGCCTGTGAGATGGATTCTATGATCATTTTTCCAGAAAAGGAAGTTGGGAAACAAAAGGGTTAAGTGAATTGCCAAGAGCCTGTGTTCTAAGTCATCTAATGATAATCAACTCTGGCTGTGATTAAAATCACCTGAGGAGCTTTTAATACCCTAACCCAATTAAGTCAGAATCTCTAGAAATGGCCCTCAGTAGTCTGTAAAACTCCCCAGATCACAGCATTAGACTACCCTGCATAACACATGCAGTTCAGACAAAAAGTAAGAGGGGAAATCCTGCAGGCTCAGCTCATAGCCATGCTAGGTTCTTGTTATAATGCTAGCCCCAGAAGTCCAACGGGTCCCAGGGTGACATGAAGAAAATAAGGCCCAGCAGCAATTGCTTACTAAAGCAGTGGAAGACAATACACTTACCTTTGTTATGACTAATTGCCTCAGTAGAAAAGAACAATTAGCAATTCCATGGGTCAGTGTTCTTTCCACTCTTGGTCTAGAGACAACCATAAGGTAGACAATATTCTTGTCTGCTGTAATCTTGATTTCTTGTTATGTGAGGCAAGATCATTTGAAATGGCGTTATATTTATTCACAGCTACATGTAACTTAATCAAAGCAGAAGACATTTAAATGACTAGCACTGAAAAAGGAAAATAATACGATCCCTGATTAATAACTAATTTTCTCTCTACTTATATTCTCATTCATTCATTTATTCAATTTACTAAGCATCTATGTTGCTCTAGATGCTCAGCTAGCAACTTACGCTGATAGTTAAACAAGTTCAATTCCCCTAGATCACACAATCTACCATGAACTAAGAAATTGGAATTTTATAAAGCTAATGACTAGGAACTACAGTCTTGATTTTTGAAAATCTCCATTCAACATAGCAGTTGTTTATCAGAGATTCTAATTAAGTTAATTAAACATGAAAGCCAAGCAGACGGAGGTGGTACTAATGCCTTAGCAGTTTACCTAAGCAAAACCCAAACCTAAGGCTATAAAATGCCTCAGTGTGAAGAATTCAAAACCAAAGGACAACCAGTCACCAACAGCCAACTGGGCTTTAGCTATAGCTAATCAAATAATTTCCTTTCTTTGCTTCCACATGTTCTCTATACAAGTGTCTTTCCTACCTGTCTACAGAGTACTCCTAACTACTTCAAGTTTGGTGCTGCCCACTTAGAATAGTTTCTATTCAAATAAACTCTTAATTTCTAATATGCCTCAGTTTATCTTTCAACAGAATTTTCCAAAAGTTCTTTCTGGCTTGAAAACATAGTTAAACAAAATCTAAGCAAGTACCTGTCATACCCTAAAAGTGGTATAAATCTGGAAGGAAAAAAAAAACTTTGCCTCATTAAAATACTAAGAATATCTGATGAAATTCAGAGTATGGGTTAGTAAGAACAAATTAGTTCCTCAGGTTAAAAAAAAACAAACACCCAAATCATACTTGCAGGATTATATCATTCATGAAAGATCAAACCCAAAGCAGATAATAAATGATGTACATAAATAGCTCTTAAGGCTAGAACCGTACTCTACCTTCTCAAGAGAAAACATCTTCCTTCATATATGACCCACAATATTGTCAGTAATCTGATAGTTTTCCAATGATTTATAATTCAAATTTTAATCTTTTCATAATTTTTTAACAAAATATTTCTCAACAAGTCCATTTATCTCCTTTAAATTTGACTTTTATAAAATGAAGATCAAAATAGCCTATGATAATTCAATCAGGTAACAGGAAAAATGGAGATTCCTTTCCCTTTTCCCTTCACTCCGACCAAGATAGGTAGGGTTAAAATCAATTTCTACAATTCAACCAACTTGTCTTTGTCTTTCTCATTTGTGTACTTCTACAAATATGCTAAAACATTATTGGGTATGCTGCTAGGGAGAAGGGAACATAATGTGAAAATAATAGTTTTCATTTTAAACAAAGAAACTTTTTTTATAAGAATGGGAGACTAGGCATATGTATTGTTTGGTAACTATTGCCAAAGTTCCTCCTGAGTTAAGTGAGAAGCAAGGATGAACAAACTACATTCGAAAGGAATAATATTTCTTTGAAGTGAAATTTTATATCCAAATGTCTCTTCCTACTCTTTCTTGCCTCAGATCTTCCTTAATACCTAAGGACTCTTGTAGCAAGGAAGGATCTTCATACAAACTTAAATTATAGATGAAATAATCCTGTGTCAGATCTACTTAATTTCATAAATTCTAACTGCTGAAAGCCACGGATGGCTGGAGATAGAAAAGAAATAGGGTACAGCTGCAAGTGTCTATTTAGTACCATCTGGTTTTCATTCCAAGTTCGTCAATTATCTAGTCCCTGACACCTGCTAAGCTTTCTTAAAACCTTATGAATCTACCCTGAAAGTTAACACAGATAATGTCATTTTCTGCCATCCTTTTCTTGGTCCCTTCTTCCCTAAAGTTACTTTCCACACAGTATCTTTGACACTACATAATTCCTAACTTTTGGAATTCTTTCTTTTTTCACTAAGTTCCATTACCTGAAATAGTTTATAGTCCTCCTAGGCGTGTATGCCTTTATGAGCTGCTCATAATTGAAGGTCACTGAAGGGACCAGCAGAAAAGAAATCTTTTCTGATCTTCCCTTATCTGACTAAATCGGAGCATCCTAAAAATAAAGCCAAAAATACAGCTGCCATTAACCGGTCTCTGAGGGAGTCCTATTTGGGAGATTTATCCTTTGCAGGCAAGGGGTGGACTTAGCTACCATAAACCCCCTACACTCTATGGGAGCTTCCAGCCAGGAAGGAGACTGTTCATCATCAGAATGAAAAGGCCCAATAGAACCTTCCATACTTTTCCACTGAAGTTCTAACCACCACCATCCCCTTTTGTTAAGCTGATGTGAACCCTTACTTCTCACATTCTGAGTTACTGCTGAGTATTCCCACATGGGTAATCAACTTTTCTCCTGTTAATACATTGCCAGTTAATTCAGAGTCCCTGACACTGCACCTAAATGGGCAAAAGGAAAAGTTTTCCTGCCAACATAATTCCATATGTATTTTTGATACCATAGATGTTTCTGGAAGAAGAGAAAGAAGTCAAGATCTAGTAAATTTTTTTTCAAGATTTTCCTAAACAGTATAAGAAGCTTATGAGTTCCCCCAAATACGTGAATTCTTGGTATTGTGGAAATATAGGCCATAGCCCAGATTATGACATTTAGATAGAGCAAATCCTAGTAGGATACTTTTTCACTGCCTCGACTGACAGTTTTAACCACAAATCAAGTTGCAAAGAACTAGAGGAAAGGGAGAGAATTTGTTGCCAAACCCATGTGCTGTCTTGAGTGGAAACATGCTCCTTAAAAGTGCATGATTCACACGTGACTGCCAACTGATGAACTATTTAAAACAGCCCAATTCTAGCCGAGGCTAAACATAACTGGGCCAAACAAAATGATTTTTAGCCAACTAACACAATCAGCTCATTTAAACTAATTGTTTCCAATAAAACAAATTATAGAATTTGTCCTATTTCTGCCTAGGATCTACTAATACTGGAAAAAAACCCAACATTATTCATCTGAAATTCAAATTTATCCTGTATTTTATCTATCAGTTCTATTTTTTGAGTTCTCTGGAGGATTATAATGTGGAGACAGGATTAACAGTTACTACAACACAATAAACATTACAACCATTTATAGTATTTTCCCCTTGTTGTGCTGCTCATGTTATTCCTCTTTGGGGACAAGAGTAAATAGAGAGCATGAACAAATCTTTAGTAACAACCCTTTAGTTGGGTAAAAATGGAAGTCTCTGTATCTAACTAGATCATAAATCATTAACGAATATAAATAAAGGAAATTTCTAGGACTCAAAGCATTAATCGAGCTGAAGCACAGTCCCACCTCTAATGCCTAAATAACAAGTAGGCATTTAGCAAGACTCTGATGGAGTGAGAGACAGAGCTTGGAGGACTAAATGAAGATGGAGGGGTAAGGGAAAGGTGGAGCTCGCCACCCAATGTGTTGTGCATGGAGCGGCACAACCAGCATCATCTGGTAGCTTGTTAGAAACACAGACTCCCAAGATACCCCCAGACCCATTGAATTAGAATCGTTGTTTTAATAAGATCTCCAAGAGATTCATATACACGTTAAAGTCTGAGAACTACTCTAGATAATGGGATTCTAAATAGGGTAAATATGGGCACCCAGGGTCATTAAAAAGGGGGAAGAGAACACAAAACACAGCAGTAAAGCCTATCAAATGCAGAGATTCCCTGCCTTGGCCAGTTTCTATAAGCAACAAGTAGCCCTAGTTCCTGTGAACAGATGAGTTGCTCAGGAGAAAGGACTTCGTCTGCTCAAGGCTCTACAACAAAAATGCTATGGACAGGGTGTCTTAAGCAACATTTAGCTCTCACAGTTCTGGAGGCTGGGCATTCCAAGGTGACAGCAGACTAGATGTCTAGTGAGGTCCCTCTTCTGGGTTCAAAGATGTTGTCTTCTCACTGCTTCCTCACAGGTGGAAGGAGAGAAGTACCCTTCTATAAGGGTACTGATCCCTATCATGAATTTTCCACCTTCATGACCTACTCACCTCCTACAGGCACCACCTGCAAATACACTGGGGATTCAGTTTCATCATATGAACTCGAGTGGGGGAGACAAAAACATTTAGTCTATAGCAATATCCCTGGACCCTTCGGAATCAGCAAGCCTACCAAGGTGGATTAACTAAAAGTCAGCTCACTGTCATTTATATACCACTTCTCTGAAAAAATCTGGGATACAACCCAGCACAAATAAAAGAGGAGCATCGGGCACTTTCTAATCAAATTTAAGCCTTGTATAAACAAGCAGATGTAATTATTCCAGATACATCAGCAAAATCTGCAGCTAGAGTGCCAAGTCAATCTTGTTTCAGTTGCATATATATTGATGAAAATCTGATTTTAACTACATTTATTTGAAAAATATATCTACTATAATATATGATAGCCATAAGAATGCCAAGGGCAGAGATATATTTAATAGGGTTTGTAATCTCATCCACTTAAAATTACCTTTTAAAAAACATTGCCATTTTTCCCACCGAGGACAAGAAATATCAATATGTATAATAGAATCGAATCATATTTTATTTAGATACATTCTTGTCCAGTATTTTGAAAGTGTTAGCACAGTCTTTCCTAAGCAACTTGGACAACTTTCTAAGATATATCTCATTATAAACTCTGCCTAGCAAAGGAGGTACAGTGATTAAGGAAAGAAAAAACCAAGTTAGTTAAGTCAATATATTTAAATATCTGTCCCATTTATTAGAGGAGGGTGGAGAATATGGGGCAATTGTTTGGATCAGTTGTAAAATAGAATCTGCTAATTAATTGATTTATGATCATTAATCTAGCCAAACCTCTTCCCTTATTACTATCAATCCAGGCAAAAGGAGCAAGTTAGAATTTGATTGGATTAAAGCAAGATACGCTCTGGAAGGATTATACTCTTGTGTGCTGTAGGGCAATACAAGTGTATTAACAAAACTGTCACAAGAAGCATGCTTCCTCTTTTCAATTTCAGCAGCAAGTGATAGGCATTTATCGAAGGAAACTGAACTGAGGCTGTTGTGGCTGGATCAGAGAGAAATTAGATTCAGATGATCGCTACAAAGTAGGCCAAAACTCTCTGATAAAAACAAATTATTATTATTTCTACCTTCCCTTGTTCTTTGCAGGTAGAACTAGTTCTTTAAGAGCAGTTCCCTTCTACATGGCCGCTGATCAGGGAAAAAGCTTCTCCCCAGCTTCAGGAGTGAATGTCCACGTGTCTATGCCAATCAAGATAATTTATTTTCCCTTGCCACTGACTGGTTTAGAAATAGGTATGTGATAGCATTCTGAACAATAAATATGATTCTGCCAGGAGGCTATAGGCTACTTTACTTTTAAGTAGAGATAGAGAAAGAGAGACTTCTACTTCTATCTCTGGATGAAATTATCTGCACAAGATACTTAGAATTGCCAAAAGGCCTCTGAGGGCCATGAAGTAAAGAAAAGCTAACCTAAGAAAACAAATCAACACTGTTCAAGTTGGCAGCAAGAAAAAGTAAAATGAACCTGGGTCCCTCATCATATAATCAAGCAATGAATAAATCAAATCTGGAATCACCTAATTTGTTATATAAGATAATAAATCTATTTTGAGTTTGGTTCCTTGTACTTGCATCCAAACTTTCTTAACCAACTAAAAACTCATTAGCCAGAAATTCTATTATTCATATTCTATCTATTCCAAAGAAACACATCAGGTGCAAACTCACATAGGTCATTGCATAGAAGCATGACTACTCACAAAATGTGTCTTTACTCAAGCAAAGGGAAGAATGTTCTGCAAACTAAGGCAATATATTATTACATTCAATGTCAGAGTAGACCACTAGTGTTTCCTTCTGTTGTGTGAAGGCATCTGCATACCATGATACTTCCACTTAATATACTTGTGAGTTAACCAGTCAGAATTTAAAATACCAATATGGTTTTCACCTAATATCTGATCTCCACTTAGTCTGGCTCTATTCAGTGATTTCCTGCACATCATATATGATATTCCTTCAGACTGCCCATAACTATCACAAAGGACTCTGTTGCAAGTAAAAGTCTCAACTGAAATTGGCTAGAAATATAAAGAGAATTTATTGGCTCATAAAATCCAGGTGCTCTAATTGTATCAGTTAGAAGCCTGGTTACTCTCTGATTCTCTATTCTGCCTTCTGAGGGCTTCGGCTTCATCCTCAGGCTCTCCTAAACTTCCCCTTCAACCAAACCAGCATCAACACAGCTGTCCACACTCTTGCTTCATGGCAGAAAAAATGACTATAGCAGTTCTCAATCTCAAATCCTAACCCCACAGTATCAAGGGGAAGAAAGAAATCTCCTCTTTCTCAGAAGAGTCAACAAAGATCTCAAAACTCATTCATTGGCTTTGATATGTATATAACAATTATCTAGATTAAAAGGAAGGCGCACATCAAATGGTGTAGGCTAATCAGTGCCAACACCTGGAACTGGGGTGGGGTTAATTCTACCTAAACAACTTGGTTGATAAGAAAGGGGAATATGCAAAAGCAAAAGTGTTGTCCTCATGCTGAGATAAATAGGGAAAATGGATGCTTGGGAGGCAAAAATAAATATCCATTATACCATGGAGAAATTAGCATGGATTATTTAAAGAGACCATGCAGGCAAATGAATGAACTTTTAATTTATTATTCTTAAATCCTAAGTTTTTTTTAAAAGATCTGACTTCTACCTAAAGAGTTTAGGGATGTAGGGCAGATTCGATCTCTGAGAAACAAACAACAGTACAGAAAAATTACATACACTACTGTACAACTCGAGTCCCAAGGCTTATATTTAGCAGGTTGATTATTCATTGAATATTTTTTTATTTTCCCTCACACATTAGATTCTAACTATCTCTATAACCCCACAAATCTATCATTTGTTTTACTTTGAAGCACTAAGAACATAAGCCACAAAGGAAACTTAAAAGGAATTTTAAATGTACGTTTGTCTATCATTAAATCTTATGCACAAATCTGCCCTACCCCTTTTTGTTCCTCTCAATACTTCTACTTGGCTGACGTCTAGTTCACTGGGGGTAGAAAAAGGAAAAGGAATTTAAAATAGAAATATTAGTTTTTAATGCCCACAATTTCCACATAATAAATTTTCTTTGCACATTAAATACTTGCAGAGTGTATTCAGCTATGCCCCATTTAGCACCACGTTATACAATTTTTAGCTAATTGTAAATTGTTTCCTATATAAGATTACCACTGTGTTATGTCATTCATCTTATTGTAAGCTTTCTGCTCTTTTGAACAATGCAGAGTACAAAACAGCAGAGAAGTGCTGGATATGACTCTCATTATCATTACCATACTTTAGTAGTTTTAATGAGGTAGGGCTTAGTAATTCATAATAAAGATTATGCAATTTTCAATATTGCAATTTTAAAAGTGGTTTAGTATCTGCTCAATTTACCGGTTATTTCAAATATGCATCGCATTATAACCTTCAGGTAAAAATTCTAGCTATTCACCAGTATCATGATAAAATCATCATCTGATACATTTATTCAAATTCATTAAGATGCAGTCAACATAGTGTATTGCAATGGAATTGTATTTCATTTATTTATCCATCCATTTATTTGTGCATAAAAGCACTAAGGCATACTCTAAGTCAGGTACTATATACACAAAATATAATAAGACACACACTTTACCTCTAAAAAGCTAACTCATCCATGTGCTCAAGCAATTTATTAACCAAGGTGAATTTCCCAACTTCTCTGTGCCTCAATTTCCTCTTTTGTCTAATGAAGATAATCATAGTACCTACCTGGTGGGCCTGTTGTGACACTGAAATAAGAAAATATACATGAAGTGCTAAGAACAGCTCTAGCAACCTAATATGTACTCGTTGTTAGCTGTTATTGTTAGTATTACATAAGAGAATAAAAATCACAAAAATAATAACTAGTTCTGTTAATTTGTTCAACATATTCTGAGTGCTCACTGTGTTCTGGTCTATGCAAGGTCCTGAGAATATAGCAATGAAGGAGATAGATACATTATCTGCCCTCATAGGGCATCCAATCTAATTCAGGAATGAGAAAAATCATAGTAATATTCAAAGGAAGTGTATGACATGGAGGAGACAATATAAAATATGTTGAATATCTAGTATGCCTTACATACTAGAAACTTTAGAGAAATTATCTCATTTTATTATCCTATGAAGTAAAGCTCAAACAGTGGTCCAAGGTCATACATTTCCTAGAAGAGAACCTAGATCCAAATATAAATTAAATTTTTTAAGCTCTATACTATAAAGACCTAATAAATCACAGAGAGCAATTAGGCTATTTTGGGAAGTCTTTGCCAAGAAAATAAAGAGCTTTGAAAGATACCACTTTGAGAAATAAATTTGAAATAACTAATTTAAACTAATATTCCCCAATGTGTGTTCTGTGGAGCACTATTTGTACAAGATATGGATAAAATCAGTTAATGGAGAGAAGATAGCAGTGGTGGTATATTTTCTTAATCTTCCTGAATCTCATTATAAAATCAGAGCAACTAGGAAAACAAAACCAAAAACCCACATAAAAATCTTTATCAAAACCAAGGGGCAAAATAGCCCTATGACACAATATGAGTATGGGAAAATCACCACCAACTCGAAGGCCTACATGGTATCACAATCCATTATGGGGGGAAACAGAGGGAAGCAACTGATGAACCAGAGAACAGAAAAACCTTAAAATTGTCAAAAGATTCTCAGCACTGGGCCAAGCTTCTAAACTATAGAGGGGTTTCACACATGCGTAGGTGATTGGAAAGAGTTAGTGGTAAAATCTGAAAGACTGAAACTACCTGGGACTTCGCCCTTCCTAACCCATCTGCCAAAGCCCCCCAGGACCAACAGCAGCCAAGGAGAAACTTCTGGAAATTGATTTGAAATTAGACAAAACGGAAATATTAAGGAAAAAAATAGACTATTCAGATAAAAATTGAAGTGGGGAAAAGCAAGTATAAGAACATGGTTTAAGAATTCACAAAATAACAGAAAAGGTATTTATAGACTAGGAATGTTAAAAACAGCTATTATGACCAAATTTCCTCTTTAAAAAAAAAGCCAGGAAAACAAATTTTATTCAAAAAATCATCAACAGAAAAAATTGCTGTAAAATCCCATAAAGAGAATAAGGATTAAGATAACATCACTATAATTAAGTCATGCCAGCAAGATCTGCCTAGTAACTGATGAAAAGTACAACCCAACATTCCAATATAAAGAAATATGTAAAGAAAAACAATGTAAAATATAAAAGTATAATATAAGTAATAAATAGGAAACTCATAAATGGGTTTTAAAACTCAATAAAGAACATACATTAAAAAAAAAAAAAGAAGTCCAGGGATTAAATGAAGGTTAAACCTAAGGGTATATAAGAGCAAATGAATGTGTGTGCATATACATACAAACACAGGCTTGAAGGGAAATAGTGGCTGAAAAATCTTAAGAAAAATGAAAATATATAATAAATTTAAAATATTAAATAATTTGAGGAAAATATAAAATATAATAGGAGGAAAGAGAAGACTCAATTTGAGTATAATTGGTTTCCCAAGGAAGAAAACCCAGGCAATGCAGCAAAGTAAGTGTTAAATAACTCTAAGTCCAGAAAACTTACCTGAAATATACAAAGAAATGATATTTTGCAAAATACATATCTATGAAACTACATATTAAAACTACATATTAAAACATATATATGATAAATGTATCAGATATATTTATATCCATATAGGAATATATAAATTTATTTATGTAAATATAATTATATTTATCTCTTATGTGAATAAAACATGTTCATAGATATGAAAATATGTATTTTCACATATAAGTGAAACTACATATTGAAAATGATGAATTATGGTATCTGTCATAGTTTCAAAACAAATTCTTTAAATTTCTTTAAAGATTTATTTATTTACTTGAAAGAGGGTGTGTGTAAACAACGGAGCAGAGGTAGGGGCAGAGGGAATGAATCTCTAGGAGATTTCCCACTGAGTGTAGAGCCCCATATGGGGCTCAGTCTCACAACCCTGAGATCATGAACTGAGACAAAATCAAGAGTTGGACGCTTAACCGACTGAGCCACCCAGGCACCCCCAAAACACAAATTTCTGATTCTTTATTTGATAAATCTACTACAACTATCCAGCAACCCTACAGCTAAAAAGCTAATCTCAGGGAATTTTAAAACAAATCCTCCTTTTAATTCATTTATTATTTTCAGGAAACAGTTACTCTTAAATGTATAATTGTTTTCATAAGTCTTTTAAAATGTAAACAAAAAATGCTATTTTTTGTTTGCTTAAAAATCAAACGAACTCATTAATTCATCTGTATCTGAATTAGAGAACCTAAAAAAAATTCAGTATGTCTCTGGACTATATGCTGACAAAAAACGTGTAACTAAGTTCTGATGGCCTTTAAAGTTGTAAGTATAAATTAAAGTAAGATTTGGTTTCCATTGTGTCTGATCTGACACTGCACACAAAACCCGTGAAATCTACCAATTTTCATACCAGCACCCAAAACACATAACATGCAAAACTCTTCAACCCCTTATTCTATGCAATGTTACCTAGCCACCCTGACCATTATTTCCCTCACTCTTAACTTCCATGGAAATTATTTTCTCTTATTTGGTCCACTCCTTCCTACTGGGTAAAAACTCCTTTGAGCTGGTCACACCAAATTTTTGCCTTACACATAAAGTTACGGTTGTCCTCTGGTTCACTCCGTGTCTGGCAACTCTATGTAACACCATTGCTGGCGCCGTTCCTGGAGCACATGGACCTTCATCATCATTAGTTCTCTGGGATGATTCTGCCTTGAGTTAGGATCTTCCATCTGAAAGATCCACCCATGCAGATCACCCAAGTGGGCACACTGAATAGGACTCAGCAATGCCCCATACTCCCACATTTTCCAAAAGATCTACGAGTGCTACAATTAAGAATCTGACCTGCATGCAAAATAGATTATTTTGTGGTTACCCTGCCATTTACTGCGGCTATTCATTATCCATGTCCTAATTTTTCTTTTCATTCCATTTAAGGCATAAATTTAACCTCGGAATTGCTCACTCATACTGAAGACCATTATCTACATAGGAAATCCATCGTCTACAGAAAATACATCATTCAGCAATATTTTTTTTCCTTTCACATCAAGTATATACATCAACAAAGACTTTATTGGCACAAGAGTGTTCTGATAATTTTCTTTTAAATAATGTGATTTAGATATTACCACTCTGAAAGTACAGTAAAAATGGTAAATTTGATTTGCTAACATGAATGTGTAGACACTGATGAGAAGACCTCGGGATGGTATGAGCTGTGTGCTGACATCATATTTTTTGAAAAAATAGTCACTTTCATAATTTTTTATGGAATAGCTAATAATACAGAACACTGCATATTGATGAGAAGAGCCCAGGATTAAGCCTTCAATCACAAATTATTTTCAGCAGCTGCTTTAGAAATAGATGCCTGCTTAAGTGATTTGATTAGTTGGACAAGTTACTTAATATTGCTTTCCAAAAGCCCAAATCACCAGATTAGAAATTTTCAATAGTTGTTTTTGCTGTTGTTGGTCTGATTCATTTTAAGTGAGATATAATTATCTACATATGATCAAGGTAATTGCCAAAAGTGTTAAGACTTAATCATTACTTTATCCAACTACCTTACTCTGATGTTTTTGAATGAGTACAACCTTTTTTTTTTTTTCGAAGAGTCTTTTAACCTATTTGGAGAACTGAGTCAAAGGCTGTGAGCGATATGTCCAGTGAAAGAGAGAACATCAAATTACAACTGAAAATGTTTAGAGAGAATAATTCGTAACAGAAAGGCAGGAAGGGAACCCCAAACTCCAATTTATCCTGGTCAGTCTGCTACAATGCTGCAGGACCATTACATACAAGCCTGAATTAACTTTTATCTGCGAATTCCAGGGGTTTAACCATTTTAATGAAAGTCACATTGTTTGGCTCTGACTCTTTTAGTAGTCCTATAGAGAGAGTCTGAGACAAAATTACTGTCAAATGAAGCTCTTTTTGTGACTACCTAAAATAATAGTGGCTAATACCATTTATTTGTAACTATTTATGATGTGTCAGGCACACTGCTAAATAGTGTTTTATATGTATGTGACAGTTAATGCACACGCCAACTTGACCGGGCCACAGTACCCAGAGTATCTGGTCACACATTATTCTGGGTGTGAAGATATTTTTAGATGAAATTTAACATTTAAATCAGTAGGCTTCAGGTAAAGTGATTACTCTCCACAATGTAAGTGGGACTCATCTAATTAGTTGAAGACCTTAAGAGAACCACGACTGACTTGCCTTGAGCAAGAATGAATTCTGTCAGCAAACTGCAACTCTCCCGTGGGTCTCCAGCCCGTCAGCCTACCCTGCAGAGTTTGCTCTTGCCAAGCCTCCGCAATCACGTGAGCCAATTCCTTAAAATGTCTCTTTCTCTACACACAGACACACGCAGACACACACGCACACATCCTATTGGTTCTGCTTCTCTGGAGAACCCCGACTAGTACAATGTGTTACCTTAGAAAGTACTCCAACAACTCTGTAAGGCAAATACTACTGATACTCTGGAATTATCAAGAAACTAACCAAGTCAAGATGATAAAGCCTGAACTTAAGTCTGTCCACCTCCAAAGCCGAAGTTTTGGCTGCTATACTGTAATGTAAATCCAGCAAGCAAATAAAGCTGCAATACTAGAATGCAAATGAATGCAAAGTAAGCAAGTATGCGGACATGTGCATGCATGGGTTTATATGTGCATGTGTTCACATGTGTTGGAGCACACGTGTACGTATGTGTGTGTGTGTGAGAGGGAGCGTGCATGTGCATGTTGGGAGGGCGGTAGCTATACAGCAATTTAGATAAAGGCAATTTTCCTCCGTATATTTGTAGTGTAAATTCCTCCATTTAAAACGGTCCGGCATTTCTTAACTGGTTGCCCTATGTTTTTTAAATTAAATAAGCATTATTGGAAGCTCCATCTCCATATGAGAAAGTCCTATCTTCTTGGATCTGGAGGGAAATTCTAGGTCACTCTCATGCTAATGAAAAGAAAATTATTTTTAGAGGACAGGCAGAGGATAAGTGACAAGTTATTTAGGTTTATATCCCACAGAGTAGGACTTAATATCTTATTCCTTTGGCACACTGCTGACATGGAGGTGTTCTCATATCTACCACATTGTCTAATTATGTACTTAAAATTCTTCATATATATGGTATGTTTATGTTTGATCTTGATATTCCCCCATGTCTATGGGGCAGACTGTGATTCATGTACTTGTTAGAAAAGGAAGAATATATTTCTTTGCCATGTCCATTTATTCCCACAAAGTAAACCTGGGCTTGATCCAGAGGTATCAATGAGCTAATACACCTCCCCAAGTGCCCAACTCATGATTAACACAGTCGGGTCACAAAGGTACCACTTAGCAGTTCTGGAAGAAGGCCTAACTCACTGCCAGGCAGTAGTTCAGAGGCCCCAGGAATTTGGCTCAACATCATATGCAGTAGCTCTGGGAAGCACGCTAAATCATACTCATCAAGATTTCTGCCAACAGTGAGGCTGAATGGGTTCTGCAATTATTCTAAAGCCTTTCCAGGGATGCCGCCTGTGGTAACAAACACATTCTTACGCTTTAGAATAGAATTAAGAAATGTCAGAGTGGTATGACAATTTAGAGATCACAAATCAGCACCCTAATTTTCCAGATATAAAGACTCAGTCTCGAAGAAGGGAAGTGACTTGTTCAAGTGTCCCAAATGGCTGCGAGCAACATCTATTTTCCCTTCCACGTTTGATTTTGTGTTATTTCCATTGCCCCATGCTCCTCTGAATAAGGTGGGCTTGCCAGAAAATTCAGGCTACGATAATTCAATCAAAACTAGAGATTTTTGTCTTTTGTCTATTCCTTCATTGCTTTTCCTGATAACTTTCCCCAGGAAATCATGAGTTTTGTTTTGGTATTTCAGGTTGCTGCAAGAAGCCTTCTCTGATTGATCCTGAGTTTATCAGTTTTATTAACAGGAGTGGGAACACTCTTTCCTCTGATGTGGAAGGCAGAAAGCCTGCAGCCCCGACAGCAGAGCCGGGAGCCTGGTACCTCCCCCTGCACAGGCACTTGTTTTCACCTTCCCATGCCCTTGCTACAAACCTTGCTATATTTGCCAAACATCAGGGGGTTCTGCAATGTTTCTGTCACCAACAGCAAAAAACCCAAAATAGGCCAGAAGAATGAAACTCAGAAGCCTGGAGCAAAGCCGGACAGGCCAAGGGGATGCAGAGGAATCCCAGAGAGACATAGTCCTTGGGGAGGTCAAAATGGGCATCTTTTCCTGAGTTTCAATATATTTTATATCATTTATAGGATGAAAATGGGAAAGGTAGCCATAATCCACAGTTTCCTCTCTACTAGATATAGTTCTCAGCACTCTACATATCGCATTCCCTATGGCGCTATGTATGAGTGCCTATTACGTGTCCAATATTGATGAAGAAACTGACACTGGGCACCCAGGCAGCAACTGACAGAATGAGAAGCCTGATTCCAGAGTCCTTGTTCAACAGCCTGTATTAAACAGCAGGCACATTTCATGGGGGTGTAAGAATGCTAATCACAGAAAGCAATGTACTCCTAAATGGTAAATAAAACCCACCGTGTTCCTCATAAGGACCGTAACCTAGGCTTTTCTAATTATTATTGATAAAATAGGAAACCAGCCTTTTAAAATCCTAAATCCAAAAATCGAAAATTCAATCAATCCAGTCAACCAGTTAATTTAATTTATTCACTTTTAAAAAAATAAACAAAATCTATTCATTTCACTAAAAAAGGAATGGAAGTTTACCTTGAATGATTAATCAGTTCCATCAAAACAGACAATTTGGTGGCTCAGTGTGGGCACTAGCACCCTCTTGGGAAAGACAGCAGCATAGTCTGATACAAACAGCACGAGTTTTCATAGCTTCTACAGTAAAAAGGAGAGAGGCCAAAAGGATGCTAAAATATCAGAGCAAAATTTGTTACATCAATAAGATAGTAAATTAAAAGCTGGGGTAATAAATAAGAGAAAAAAAATCAGACGGCAGAAACTGGCATAGACAGGAGTCTTAAGAGCATTTCTCTGAATAGGCAGGAATCTTGTAGTTAGAAATTGAAGGACCTACAGATGAAATTAACAGAAGTAAAATTTGGAAGGTCACCAGTGTGTAAATGAGATCTCTAGTCATAGCGCAAACTGAACTGACACCAAGCAGGATTGCCATTAGTTATGTAAATGTGGATGTCTATACTGACAACCTGATTGATGTAGGTTCAAAAGGGTAAACAAGAACCAATTCAAACATTGCCAGCTCAGAAACAATACCAGGTCTCAGTGCAGGTAGCAAGGAGCATGGGACAAAGATGAATTATCTGGTCCTGCTTGGGCTTGTTCACATGGCAGCAATGTGAACTCAAGAAATCCTGGTTTTGCATGTCAGGCAACTCATCAGGAAATTAAGTTCCAGCAGGCAATAGTCAAAACATGGTATTATGTGGGGTGCCTGCGTGGCTCAGTCAATTAAGCATCTGACTTCAGCTCAGGTCATGATCTTAGGGTCCTGGGATTGAACACCACATTAGGCTCCTGGCCCTGCAGAGAGTCTGCTTCTCCCTCTCTGCCTCCCTCTGCTTGTGTGCACTCTCTCTCGCTAATAAATAAATAAAATCTTAATAAAGAAAAAAATGGTCTTGTGGCGGTCATTGCGAGAGCAAATGAATATAACCTATAACCTGAAATAAAGAATAACAATCTAGTATCAAGCTAAGTCTTCCAGTTTAAAATGGCTCCCAATCCCTGATGTAGGCTTTCTCAACTTCTGAGCAAAATATCAGTAAAAACTCTTATTCACAGGACAAGAAAACTGAGCTTCTCAAGGGAAGAATATTGTAAAGAAATTTAGGTCCAGCTAGGCAGCGAGCAGGGAGAAGGGCAATTTAAACACCCTTTTACTATATGCCCCACAGCTCTACCTGGTCCTTTCCTGGCTTCAAAATAAACATAGAAAAATAAACCACAACATGGAGCCTGTTCAAAACACATATTAATACCCGAGAAAAAGAATGCTGCCTGCGACAGAATGCAAAAAACTGGCCACAATCCATGACTCGTCTCTGTACCCACACCCTTCACAATTTGCCCTCCTGCCGTAAAAGGTGGAATCTCCTCTCCTTCCCTGTGAATCTCGGCTGGCCCCCTGACTTGCTCTGATCCTTGTTATGCAGTGGAAGCAATGCTGTGCCAGTTCCAAGACTAGGACTCAAAAGTCCTTACACACTTCCATTATCTCCTGGAAACGTCATGTGAACGAGCCCAAGCAAGCCGGAGGGCGGTAAGAGACCAAGTGTGCAGAGAGGAGCTGTCCCCCATGAGCCTGTGCGAGACCAGCCAGCCCCCCACTGACCTGGCGCTGCCTGAAATCTAATGATTGAACTCAGCCAGGCAAGAAGATTACTCGCCTTGAGCCCAGCTCAAATTTCTGACCTGCAAAATAGCAAGATTAATAAATGTTGTTTCAAAGCCACTAAATTTTGGGGCGGTTTGTTTTACAGTCTATTTGATATATGACCCTAAATATTCCTTATTAGGAGTACAGAACCCTAATAAGGATTTATTACTAGAATCAGAATCTAATCTTAGCAGATGTTTGTCAGGGTGTTCTAAATATGATGCGTCCACTTGTAAGTTGAGAGGAATGATGTCTTTATATTCGTTGCATTAAAAGCACTCTATTTTTCTTAGTAGGTATTTGTGTTCATATGTCACAGAAGCCGTTTCTCCTTACAAAGAGAGTATAAGATAAGATGGCAAGATGAGACTAAAAAAAAAAAAAAAAGCAAAAAAACTAAAATTTCAATAGTGAATTAAAATATATATTGGATGCTAAGTAAAACAGAACTGACCTTTAGAAAATGGATTCAATAAAGTGAAAGGCAAAATTGAGACATTTAACCAGGATGCAGAAGAAAAGAACCGGAAAGAAAATAAAAAACATTAAAGTATCAAGAATTTATATAAAACTTCCAATGCTATGATAACTAAAACTATGAAAATAGGATAGGAAAAGACAAACAGATCAATGGCATACAACAGTATGCCCCATACATGAATAAACACTTGAACTTTGACAGAGCGTGCTCTGCTAATCAGGGAATACAGTCAGATACTTTACGTTTAAAGATAAACATATGAGGGGTGTCTGGGTGGCTCAGTGGGTTAAGGCTCTGCCTTCTGCTCAGGTCATGGTCTCAGGGTCCTGGGATTGAGCCCCGCATCGGGCTCTCTGCTCAGCAGGGAGCCTGCTTCCCCCTCTGTCTCTGCCTGCCTCTCTACCGACTTGTGATCTCTCTCTCTCTCCATCAAATAAATAAATAAAATCTTAAAAAAAATAAAAAATAAAGATAAACATATGATAAAATTTTAACAAAAGGAAAATGTTATACACAAAATTCAGGAACTCACTGAAGTTTTAAAGGTAATGGCAAAGTTTTATTTCATAAGCTGGATGCTAAGTGCAAAAGTGTTTACTGAATTTTTAGTCTGTTATCTTACATATGTATTTTACCATTATCCTATTTACCTGAGCAATATTTAATGAGCCATCTTTTAAAAAAGATATTCTAGAATAAAAAATGTAATGAAATATCAAGCATATGTTTAGATTTTTTTTTAAATTTCTACTTCTAAAATTTTAACTCTTTAAAAAGATCTATAAACCCATAAAAAAATTAACTAGAGATACTGATAAATGTGTTAGCTCTTATGCTGGTCTGAAGTTAGATACATCTCTTTTGTTTTAATAAGTTTACAATATACCTTAGTCCCTAGAATCAGGTGTTAGCACACCATAGCACATTTAATAATACTACTATATCTTTATCAGTGTGTCCAACGTACAGGCCAGCACCTATGAATTAGATCAGACTGAAAGGAATTTAGTGTAAGTGACAAAGTCTAGGTTTAGGGTAAGGAGAATTCAATTATCAAAATAAACACAACCACAGCAACTCCTACTATTTATGGAATACTTTTTATGGATTTGATACTGTGCCCAGTTTGAATGGCTCAGCTAAGCAACACTTTTTCCCAAGTGATGCCTGGGCAAAGCTTATGCCTTCTTGAGTGGGACTTCAGCTTTCCTGGTAGTTCTGAACAGAAAAATAACATTATTGGTGTATTTATCAGCCAGTTGTGTGGCGGTAGCAGGTGCTTTGGAAAGAAGGGGAAATCCTCTGAGATATGTGATAGAGCCTCTCCAGAAAACAGTTGCCTTGTCTGATGACAGTTGCCATTGAAGTCGATCAAATTAGAAAACAGGCATGTAATGAACAAGGTACAGGCAAGACCCTGATGACCTGGTTAACCAGCCATAGGCTCATCCCTTATTAGAATGCGTCGTTGCCCTCCTCCTTCTAGAGTTTTATATTCTAGGAATACTAAACTGGCTATAATTCTAATTCGACATCCTGTGGTGTTTCACACCTTTGTACGTTTGGCCATGCTGCTTCCTCACCCTTGCACATCTTTCCATCATCCTCTTACCCATCATTTCACCAGTCACAGACCAACCCCATTTGCTCTTGCATGGGCAAATCTACTGATTATTCAAGGCTCAGCCTAAATGCCCACTTCTCCAAGACTCCTCAACAGCGCTTCCACTGTCCTGGTATTCTCAAAGCAGTCTCAGGGTTCTCTGGGTGGTTCTATTTCCAGACAATGACCACATGTATTGAAAATATCCACTCACTTAACTGTTCCTCTCTTAAAGGAGAAATGCCGATAAATAAAATAATACAGAAGCAAATAAAGTAAAAATAGAAAAGTTTATCACTTTCTATTTCACTAATTACACTCATGAAATAATGTGTAACAAAATTAAAATGCTCTTGAAGTGTAATGTAATTAAAATAAAGTAATAATACTTGTGCAGTGGAGAGGTATTGTTTGTGAGATCCTTGACAGAGAAGCCATAACATCAGTATGTGTGTTACCTCCTGTCATCATCAGCTAATTTCATTAGCTCATTTACAAACAACGGCAACAAAACATTCTTATAAGAATCCTTGAATGAAATCCATGTTATACTTCCCAACACAAAGAAGTTTGGATTAAATTAAAAAGTGAAGATTTAAATAATCTTTTGAGGGGTGCCTGACTGGCTCAGTCTAGTGGAGCATGGGACTCTTGATCTTGGGATTGTGGGTTTGAGTCCCGTCTTGGCTGTAGAGAATAAAATAAATTTTTTTAAAAAATAATAAAAATCGGGATGCCTGGGTGGCTCAGTCAGTTAAGCATCGCCTTTGGCTCATGTCATGATCCCAGGGTCCTGGGATTGAGTCCCACATCGGGCTCCTTGCTCAGTGGGGAGCCTGCTTCCCCCTCTGGCTGCCCATCCCCCTGCTTGTGCTCTCTCTCTCTCTCTGACAAATAAATAACCTTTAAAATAATATAATAATAATCTTTTGAGTTAAAAAGCACCTATTCTTTTTGAAATGTGATTGTTAATTATTTTTACCTTACTATTGATTTTATTAATGGAATTTTGTTTTTTCACATAAATCACTCACACTTGTTAGCTATCTATTCCGTAGGAGACAGTAAACCTTTTTTATCAATGCATAAACTAGTTCTGTTTGTCAATTTAAAAAGTGCACCCAGTGAGCATCCTAGAAACAGCTTAGTCTGTTGACACATAGATGGCAAATCTTCAGCATGTACTTATTTCATATACACCATGCTACCTTACAGTGCTTTATGATTTACAATTACCTACATACACATTATCTTGTTTGAGCCTCATAGCAATTCTACATGGTAAGTATTCTCCATTTTGCAGATGGGGAAATGAAAACAAGCAGCAGATGTGGACTCCAACTCAAGGCTTGTTACTCCGATTCCAATGGGCTACACCTAGCCCAACCTTAATGATATACGTAATAAACTTATTTACAGCATGTGTCATAGTACAGGATTTTAAGTACACACACAAAATTCATGGTTTGTGATTGCTTTTCATTCATATACAATAGTAACAGTCACACATTTGATTAACATGTACAAAACCACTGAAGACAATGAAACAAATTCATGTCTGGGGAAGGTTAGAGAAAATCAACAAAGATAATAACACACAGAATTTTAACTAACAATTTATCTTTCATCTCTTCGATTATTTTCAATAACTTGGAAGCTATACTAGTATTTACCTAGTAAATATTTCACTTTTAAAAAAAGCTCTGGAATGATTTAGCCTGTTTGATTTTAGTTTATTTACTAATAAATTCATTTAGCAGGTTAAACCATATGGAATTGCCAGCATTCAAATATTTTTGACCTAGAAAAACAGTAATTTCAGATGGTTCAATTTAATGTTTATATAAAGTAGGATAGAACAGCAATATTTTCTCTCTCCCGTCAGCAAACAGATGACATCAAATTTGATGAGATGCCATCCAGCCTAAGACAGACTGGCAATTTCCTGAAATAGTCAGCATGCCAGTACGAGTAATAAATCTCACTTTTAGCATTATTTAATGCACTTTTAAGGAAAATTTCTGAGCTTTTTTGGCCTGGCTTACCTCCATGTACCACCATAGGAACATGGGTATCATGACTGAGAGAGAACCACAGGGGTGTCAAATCTGTTACAGAAGTAGCAGTATTGGGGGAGTATTTCAAATCATATCAGTCAATAGCAGTTGACTCTGTAAATCAATTGTTTTCACCTTTTTGTGTATTTTATAATGTCTTCAAAGAATATAAAAATAAACAGTTAAGGAAATTCTGTTTGGGTCCATTGGGTTGAGATCCAGGCATGCACTTTTACAAACTTCTTAAATTATTTTGATACATGCCATAGGTTAGAAGCCACTACAATAAATGCCAATTGAATAAGATAAATGTTGAAAATAATTCATTCACATGGGCACTCCCAGTCTGCTATTGTCTGTAAATATAATTTATGTGGAAAGCTGAAGAGCAACCTGTCAGCACATATTGGAGGATCCTTGTTAGAGGGTAATACTCAGATAAAAGCAGAAAATACCAGTGTATTACAAAGCTATTTTTACATATCCAGATTCATAGTATACTAAGCCAGAAACTGCAGCTAGGAGACAAGAAAGCACTCACTGCCACTCACTTTCATTCAAAATGGACCATCTCAAATATAACCTAGTCTATACCTCTGCTGAGGTCAATGAGACTTTATCATTCTTCTCAAGTTATTCACTTATGCTGCTATACCCAACTACCATAAACTCAGTGGCTTAAAGCAATACAAATTTATTCTTTTATAGTTCCAGTTAGATGTCAAAAATCAAACATTTGGAGGGGCTACATCCCCTCCAAAGTTTCAGAAGCAAATCTGTTTCCTTACTTCTTCAAGATTCTGGAACCACATTCCCTCTATTCCCTGGCTTATGACCCCTTCCTCCACCTGGGAAGCCAGACATGCAGTCACATACCTGTCTCCTCATCTCTTCTGTAGTCAAATCTGCCCATCTCTTATAAGAATACATTACAGTTAGTGCCCACCTAGATAATTCAGGATAATCTCCCCATCTGAGGGTTTTTAACTTAATCACATATGCAAAGTCCCTTTTGTCATATAAAATAACATTCACAGATTCTAGGGATTAGGTCATGGATATCTGTGGTATCTATAGAGAGACAGATGTCATGGATATCTATTCAGTCTACCACACTTCTCAACACAACTTTCCAGCAACCACTGATAATAGATGGGAGTCTGGCTGGTGCTATGAAACCTCATTTCCTGAGATGAAGTCTCTTTGGATTCTGAGTATGCAATTTTAGAACTCTAAGTTCTCTCATCCAAAATCTTCATTTTACAGATCGTAAAACTGAAATCTCCCAGGGGCTTGCATAAGGTGTCTTGGACGGCAGATCTTCCTGGTGGCAAAGATGTGTCTAGAGCCCATGCTTAATAGTGACACCAATGCTCAGTCTGTCATCATCCAATGACCTGATAAACAGATACTTGGAAGGCAGCAGGATATGGAGAGCACGATTACCTGTGATGAGCCTGCTCTTTGCCAAGCACTGAGAGACAGAAAGGGCTCCTATTGCTTGCTCCAGGCCTCCATGAAAATTCCCATGTCCTGGAATGGGTAAGGCTTTCCACAGCATTTTAGAAAAGCCAATCGATTCTTGGTTGCAATAGTAGTTCCTACTCTAAATTTAGTCAGGATGTAAGCTTAAAGTCACAAAAGATAGCTATTTGTGGTTTTCTTATAAACTTACGTTGACTGTTTTCCATACCCATCTTTGAAGAATGATTTGCTACAGCAGAAAGAGGTAAGAGAGGAAGAGAGGTCCTTAGGTGGACAATAGGAGGCCTGTCTAGACAACTTTTTCTTCTTGAAAAATATAGGGCAGCATTTGTGATGCGGTGGGATTGGATCTGGAAGCTGTCTGCAGAACTTGCCCATCCAGCAGGATATGACTGTGACATGGACACTGACAGCCTGGTGTTGAATTTATGCCTCTTATATTTATTAGGTTCTGTGTGGGTGAAAGTAACAGAATACCTCCCTGATAAGAGCTTAACCCATAAGAATACAACGTGCTTATCTAACAAGACCTCTGGAGGCAGAAATCCCAGGGTTGGTTCCAGACTGAGTGATGCCATTAAGGACCCAAGAACTTTCCACGCATCAGCACCACCATCTTCAGCATGCAGGTGTCTATCCACAGACGGACTACCTCACGGACCCCACATTCCTGCCACAGACTCAGTCACTGCGTCTTAACAGAGTAGCACCAAGAGCAGGAATGTGGTTGGGTAAGGAATCCAGAGACAGAATGACATATATTCTTGTGTCTCTTTCATTTTAGGAAAGAAAAACTTTCCTAGAAGTCACCAACAGACTTCTCCTGACATCCTAGTGGCCGTAAGTAGGTGAAAAGCTTTCTGAAGATCATTCACTCATATGGGTGAACTAAATTGCTATGACTGCCTAGAGCAATTGTATTTCATCCCTTGTGCCTAAGCCCACCGGCACATAAAGAGCCAAGAAGTGTTCTGTAATGAGGAAGAAACCAGGAAATACTGTTGGTCAGGCCAAAATAAAGTGCCTGCCCCCACATCCATGGGTAGGCTGCACAGAGTTGTTTTCTTACAATTATGTATTATAGAACTCTGCACAGTCCCTGGAGCCGGAGGGTGGAACAGCCATCGACTGCCCCATCCGGCGCCTCCCGGGCTCAGCCCCGACCCACGCTGGGGCCCTGGGGGTGACGAGGGAACGCCCAGACCTACAGTCACAGGTTGCCGCTGAGACCTGAGCCTTGGGACCCAACCACGATCGTCTGAGCCTCCACCGCCTCAGTCAGATGGTGAATGTCAGAAAGCAGATTGTCTGTTTGATGACTCTGAGGACAGGGGGAACTTTGGGCTAACCTGGCTCTCTGGATGAGACCACTTATGAAAGACTGGCAGAGAAGACACCGGACTCCTTATTAGAGTTTGTTGAAGACCTCGCAGACAAACCTTACACATTCCAAGACTATGATGTCTCGTTTGGGAGTGGTGAACGTTTTAACTGTTAAACTAGGTGGAGATCTAGGAACCTATGTGATCAACAAGTTGACCCCAAACAAGCAAATTTGGTTATCTTCGTGCTCCAGTGGGCCCAAGGGCTATGACTGGACTGGGAAGAACTGGGTGTTGTACTCCCACCACGGTCTGTCCCTCCACGGGCTGCTGGCCACGGGGCCGACTAAAGCCTTAAAAGTCAAACTGGATGTATCTTCTCTGGCCTATTCCAGAAAAGGCACTTGATACCCCGCCCAATTCCAAAGACAAAAAAAAGCTATAAAGCCAAGACCCCAGCTTCATTCTGCAGCTGAGTATCTGTTTTTTTCCATTCCCACTTTTGAGGACAGTTGCATGGAGTATAACAGCTTTGAAAAAATGTGTTGCTTCCTACCCTCCCCCAAGTTCCGGTTTTTAATTTCCATCATTTTTTTTGGATTTATTGTCTGATTTCCTCCCTCACAGGATATCCCTTCTCTTTTAAAATGACCATATACTCATACATTTCTATATAACCTTACAACAAAGAAAAATAAGAAGAAGGAAAAATTCTAGGAGGAAAATGACTTGATTTCACTATTTGTTCTTTGAAGGGCTTAACTGCATAAAACCACAATGAGAGGTGCCTGGCCAACCTCCGTTTTCTGTTCCCAAATGGGACTCATTAAAGAGTTGCCTATATATGTTTAAAAAAAAACAAAATCTATGGACATGGAAGAAGCCACTATAAGGTTTAAAAGACATACTATATGGTATGGTAAAACCTAATTATTGGGGTTAACACATGCCCTGGTTGGCCTGGGACGGTTCCAGTATAACCTGTTGCCCTGTGTAAGCATGAATCCTATCCAGTTTCACTTTCAAAAGTGTTCTGATTTGGACAATAAATTATTTGATCCCTTACCTAGTACATCTTTCATGACACAGTATATGTACACATAAACAATGTAAACTTTTGACTACCAGTGAGGAAACACAACTCAAACTAGCTTAAGAAGAAAAGGGGAATTCATTGGCTTACGTTAACTAAAACTTCCAAAAATAATTGGCCTCAGGAGTTAAATCTCTTGGTCAATGAATCTAGCTTCAGGTATAAAGAACAATCACCTGTGACAGCATTTCTGTCACACCCTACCAGCCAGGCAACACCAGTGAGAGATGCCATCATGTTAAAGGTCTATTTTTTTTTTAAGATTTTTATTTTTTTATTTGAGAGAGAGAGACAGAGAGCACAAGCAGGCAGAGGGTCAGAGGAAGAAGGAGAAACAGACTCACTGCTGAGCAGGAAACCCAACCATGAGGCTCGATCCCAGGACCCTGGAATCACGACCTGAGCCAGAGGCAGATGCTTAACTGACTGAGCCACCCAGGTGCCCTGTCATCATGTCAAAGGTCCAGCAGAAGATTCTCATAGAGAATTCTAGTTGGCCTGAATGGAGCCACGTGCCCACTTCTAAATGCACCAGTAGGTTCAGGAGAATAATATATTTTTAGACTTCAACCCATAGACTGGGTTCTATGTCCACCCCTGTGTTTGGGGCAGATTTTATGACGTTAAAGGCCTTAGCTTTGCTGAAACATATGGAACAGCTTCCTCAGAGGAAAATCAGTTCTGTTATCAGAGAGTTGGAGAAGGGGAAGCTAAGTAAAACAGATGTTCATTACCCACGGGGACAATTCCTTGGCTAAGTCTTTCAGAAGATGCATGAGATGGTCTGCTTTTACTATTGCAACATAGCATTTGTCTTCCAGCTCAGCAATAGGTCCTCTATTTGTTAAAAATTCATTATATTCATAACAACAGAACAGAGAAGGAAGAAACAGGCCTTCAACTGTTTAAACAGTTCTTTCCTGCAATAAAGCTTATTTTGGTTCACAGTATCCTACGTGGCTACAGCTTATAATTATAAGAACCGAAAGTGCATGGAAAAGATGAACCAAAATTCTAACATACAGAATCAGTGCAAATTGTTTTAACAGGTTCTATTTCAAATGAGCCTTCCCCCCCACTCCGACCCCACTTTTTCTGCCTGAGTACTATTCATAGCATGGCAGGGGTATGTGGCTAAGGCACATGTGGAGCGTTGGCCACTGTAGTATGAAGTGGTCATGAGTATGTCCAGTGGCCCCACCTCCCCTTTCCATTTTGTGTTGCCTCTGTTGTGTGGTTGCCCTGCCTGCAGAGGGAGAGATCAATCTGACACCCAAAATCAATTAAAACATCAAGACTAATGACATCAAACATCAACAAGAGGATATAAAAAGGTGTATTACTCACATAATAGGATTCCCTGCCACCCCCCACCCCCGGTAAAACAGGGTAAGCACTCAAGCTGGCTGGGAGCAGCTTGAGAAAAGGGAGAGGCAGGTGGTTTTGATATTTATTGTGCTTAAGAGGCAGGAAGAGGGATGCTCTGCTTGTGCCCAGAAGTTTGTATGATCTGATTCTGCTTTTATATTGACTTGGTCAAATGTGGGGCAAAGGGAAAGGTGAAGGGTGGTATCTCAAAACTGTCAGTGGTCAAACATTAAAACTGGAGGCAGCAGACTCATTACAGCCTTGTGTCAGAATCCCAGCTCTGCCATTTACTAGCTGCATGGCCTTAAGTGACTTTGCTTCTATTTTAAGTGAAGACCATCATACTTACCTTATACGGTCGCTGTAAAGATTGAATAAGTAACAGTAAAGGGCTTAAGACTATGCCTAATTCATAGTAAAAATGTAGCACATATTATTTTCCCTTCCTCCTGTGCACCTTTAATCTTCCTTATGCTCTAGGCAGTATGGTCTAGGAGGCCGTTCTTGATCTTCTTTCCACAGGAAATAAATACATTCATTCATAAAGATATATAATACACAGACACACACACACACAAATATACATATAATCAAATGTATGTTTGTTTATAAGAAGAGAATGCCAAGGGACATCTGGGTGGCTCAGTCGGTTAAGCATCTACCTTTGGCTCAGGTAATGGACTGAGAGTCCTGGGATCAAGCCCCACATCAGGCTCCCTGCTTAGTGAAGAGTCTGCTTCTCCCTCTACCCCTTTCCCTGCTTGTGCTTTCTCTCTTTCTCTCTCTCTCTCTCAAATAAATAAATAAAATCTTAAAAAGAAGAAGAAGAAGAAGGAGGAGGAGGAGAAAATGCTAAGGCAAAAATAAAAATTAACCCAAGATGATGAATGGCTAAAAGAGGGAATTTAACCCATCCAAAAGGCCACAAAGGACAAGCTGGCAGCAATGGCTTCAATTCAACCTCCATAGACATCCATCTACTTCATATATGTTAAGTATGCCATATCTCATCCAGAATGATGTCAAGGCAGATATTTCTTTCTGTGAAGAAGCTGATAGATGGAGGTAGGACGTACGCTCAAAGAATGTAACCAAGATGACCTTAATCTTTCCCCCAGACTGACCAGACTTTAGACAGGCTTCTTCCTACCTCTACGCCCCTGACTTCCCTTTCCTTACAGCATTTACTTTAGAAAACTTATGAATTCCTTTTCTACTCCTTTGAAATGTATATAAATAGTCTCCAAGTTCTTGTCAGTTTTACAACCCCAGAAATGCCTTTCTCAAGAATGTGTAAACCATCTCTTTAAAATATAATCATCACTGTAGAGAGCACTCCTATCTCCCAGTTTCCATAGGAGGGTGAGACCCTTGCTCCAACTGGTGAAACTACTCCATGTCATGAAGATACAAGAAAGTTTAGTTTTCCTGTGGGTAAGGAGAGTTAACAAGCACGGATGGCCTATGATCCCCTCCATCTCAGCTCCTACAAACTCTCCAGCACTTTGTTTCAGCGGAGCTGAGCTCCTATGGGTTCTTATCCTCTCTCTCCTATTGCAACAGTCATGAATAAAGTCTTCTTTATCTGTTAATCTTTGTCAGCAAGCCATTGCGCTTTAAAAGGTACCTTCTTTGTAGATCCAATCTTATCATTGTTTTACTTTGCAGAAAATGCTTTCTTGCATGAGCTGTTGGCTTTCTTTTCCTTTCTCTCTCTTCATCTCTGCGTGTTTGGGAGCATATGTCTGTGCTGTGCATTTACTGAGAAAAGGGAAAACTCCATTTTCAGGCAATAGGTATACTCTAAACGACACTTGAGTCTAAACTGCTCAAGCTTTCTTCAGTGACTTCCTGCATGAGACTCTCATGGACTGTAGACAATGAGTTATCCCTCTTAGAGGTCAAAAGTTGCAGTGTTATTTACTTCAATGTGAAGAGAAGAGTGTTGTGTTCTATGTGTACTAACTCCTCAGGGAGGGTGGATGGTAGCACTCCTAAGATACAGGAAAGAACTGGAGCCTTCCTGAGTGGCTCATTGAATGTCAATGCATCTGTTACAGCCGAAATTCCAGCCAGGGACACTAGCCCCTTTGGAGAAGCACTTCATTCCTTGTTTATTTTGACCTGCTGCTGTCATGGCAGTGTGGACATGACAACAGGTAAGTCTAAGCAAGAGGACCCAGAGTCTGGGAAAAGGATGACTGGGAAAGGGAAAAATACAGAAAGATGATAATGAGAATAACAGGTTGCTTATTTAAAAGAAAAGATAGTTAAAATATTATAAGATGCAATTTATTCCCAATAAAGTGATACCTATTTATACTGTAGTTCTGTATATTTTACATAATAGTTACACTTCCATTCTCTGAAGTTCTATGCTGCAATTCGGATTTATAGAGCATTTTAGACCTACTCATCAACTGAATCCTATTTTCAGAGTTTCAAAATATAGTATACCAAAAAGAGATTAATAAGAGTATCAAAAATAGTTCTGGCCCTAAATTATCAGACCCTTTAAAATCTAGGTTAGATAATCCAGCTTACCAGGCATACCATACATTATTGTATGGAGCAAAGGGAAATAATAGGAATGAGGAGAGCTAGGTTTATGCCTCCTCCACCCCAAAGAGCAGAGGAATACCAGAAAGAATAACTGAAGGAGGGTGTTCTCAACAATACCAAGGACTAGAGCTCTAGGGTAGAAGCTGCTTCAGAAAGATAACAGCAATAAGAGAGGCCTCTCCAAAAACAAGGGGAAACAGCCGAGTGAGTTCAAAACATGTCTTCTCAATAATAAAGGGTATATCAATTTCAGTACTAAGTTCAGTATTAAAATCATCTTTATTTAGGGGCACGTGGGTGGCTCAGTAAGTTGGTTAAGCATCTGACTTTTGGGTTTGCCTCAGGTCATGAACTCAGGGTTGTGAGAAGGAGCCCCACGTCGGGCTCTGTGCTGGGGGTGAAGCCTGCTTGAGATTCTCCTCCTCCCTCTCACTCTGCCTGTACAACACCGCCACCCTGCCCCTCAAAAAAAAAAAAAAGTCATGTTCATTTAAAACAGCTGAGCAAATAGTAATTGAAAATATTTGTTTATTCAATTTTTTAAGACATTTTCCTCTAAAAGTTTCTTTTACTCTTTTGTCATTTATATTTTAATACACGTTAGACAAGTTATTTTTTCATCTTAAATGAGTATTTAAGTGATTTTTAAATCATTTTCATATAATTATACTAGGTCATTTTTTAAGGCTAAAAGATATTGAGAAATAAAACCATCCATTCCTACATACAACTTGAACAATGAGGAACAAAACTACCTCCTCTCACAGAGCTAACTGTCTACATCAGCGTGACTTTATTATTCCCATGTCTTCATTAGCATAAATTACTATTCTATAAGTCTTTGCCCAGGCAAATCACTTGGTTGCTAATTACAAAAACTTCCTGAACTATCCATCAACTCTTCAATAGAATGAATTAATAGACAGTTATGCCCTAAGAATCTCCTCAAATTCCTGCTTTTAAATCCTTGCCTTGAAGTTCCTACCAATTCTAAATTCTTATATCATGATATTTACTCAATTCTAATAAAGACTTCTTCAATACCCCCAACACTAACATTGAAAGATACACCTTAGTTTCTAACTATCAATAAATTCCAACCCTTCATACTCCCTTCTGAATCACTACCAAAGCTTTGGAAGTTTTGTTTTCTCTTACCGAGAAAAACAATAATCTCAGTTTTGCCCTATCGACAGGTTGTGATCATTCATAAGATGACATTCAACAATGCCTCTGCTTCAGTGACCAGAATTCCCATGCTATTAATGAAAACTTAAGTTCCAGACCAGAGACAAACTAAACTCGAGGGATCAGGTTTCATCTTGTCAGCAGATTGCCATCCAAAGGAGACATAAGCAGTGTTTCAGCTTAGCCACTGTTTTTGTCTCCCTGACAAATTCTTTCTTTCTCCCTTCACTTTTCTTGTGGGAAACCCATCCCATTGAGTTTGGCTGAGACTCTCCTTTCTCTCATTACTGGATGTGTGGTCCATGATGCCAACCTGGCTAATCAGAGCACTGCAAGGCACAACAAATAGCACACGACCCAAAAGGACTCAATCAGAGGCTCTCCCGTGACTACCTATTTTGGAAAAAGGATGTTGTCTTCTCTGGAATCTGCCGAGAGCTGCAGAAGCCTCGCCGCTTGACACGGTCATGGCGAGGACATGGCAGCGTTTGCACAGCTCCTGCCATATGGGACAAGATTGGTACCTCCTGTAACTCTTTATGTTCCTCGTACTCCTTTTTTCTCTTTGGCCTAAGCCCTTTAGTTCAAGTTGAGGCTCCGACCCACTCAACCCGCTTCTAACCAGACCGAGATCTCCTTACAGATACTACATAAAGCGACCAAACCATGCCCCCGCCATAAAACCGTTAGAGCAGGTAACTGCGAGGCTCCCTTCCAATGTTTGTCCACCAAATTATTGCAGATAAGATGATAAGGTACTTAAAGGCCAAAAAATTACACAGACCTTTAATGATCTACAGCTGACCTTAGCTCCCCCCTAGGGGTTCACATTCCATCCTCACCACACCGACACCTACATTCCCTTACAATGGAGAGTACACATAAGATAAGGCAGGAGTGGTTAAATACAAAGACAATAGAGTTTTACTTCAGACTTTGCCATTTATCCAAAGAATACACAGGATGAGGCTCCCATAGTGCCTGCTCGCTCAAAAGCAATAGGAGGCTTGTACAAACAGCTTGGGCCGTTTTATAATAAACTCAAATGTCACTCCTCTTCCTTTGGTTAATGTGCAAAAGGTATACGTGACTAAACCTTTATCTAATACATAGAAACAGAGTCATAAAAATTGTTGTTAAGGGTCTTGCTATTAAAAATAAGATAAGCCTGTCTCTGACTTGGTCTTAGAAAGGACTAGAGGTTCTGCAAAAATACTTTTGTTGATCTAAGCCTCCTTATCTAAGAAAATCATTGACTGTTTTCCTTGTATCCTGCTGCCTATAAATAGTTTAAAACCAGTAAGGCAGAGATGCCTGCCTGGTGATTGAAAGAATCCTCTGGCTCTCTCATTCCTCTCGCTGACACCGTCCATCCTTCAGGGACCCCTGGACTGCCTGGGCTGGTCCCCGACAGGAATCTCAACTTACATGACTGATTTACTTTAGAATTTCCAGGGGCCATCTTTCCTACCAAATGTTGAGAACTTGTTTGAGAAGGAAACCAACACAAAGATAAGAAGACCTGAGGGGAGAAATAGACAGGCTGTCTGATGACTTACAAACTCCTGAATCTAGCCATTACTGAAACATTGCCCTGGAATGTCTGTGTGAGATGATTTCACCATTTAAAATCCCTATGAAAATGTCAGTAAATTCTTTTAGTTCAACTTAATGAGGATGGGTTTCTGACATTTGTAATCAAAGTTCCTTCTGTGATGGAAAGAAGAACAAGATTAATAGACTACTCCAACTGAAACAAAATGTATAATCCCAGACGAGGGCTATCCATGTTGCCCTATAAAATTAATACGAGTTGGTCTGTGAGCACCTCCACGTGTTTCTCCTAACTCTGGCCTGGCTTCAATCACACCTGAAACTCCTTGGGCTTGAGCATCATGAGAGTCTAAGGAACATATTCCTGTTATCATGAGCAGGAAAATTACAAGGCAAACAGTATCATTTAGTTTCAGGGAAAGAAAAGATAATTTTGGCTAAATTCTGAAATCTGAAAAAAGGAAAATATTTATTCTCAATGCCAAGTACATTTCAGCCAATTTTGATTATGTGTATTACTTTAAGTATTCCCCTTAATGGTAACTTATTTAATTGGCAGATAGTAGTTATTATCAAAAAGGTTGCCTTTACTTCTCCTCAAATCTCCATACGGTATATCAGCATAAGCTAGGTTATGATGTGATAATAAATATCACCGAATTTCAGTAGCAGACAACAAATGTTTATTCTTAATTGAAACCTATTTCCATCTTGGGGCATCTTGATTCTGGGACTGACACTGACAGAGTGGCCTCTAGGTAGAACATTACTGGTTATTGTGGCAGACCTTGATGACACATTGGCAATAAAAGCTACCACACATATTTTCTTAATCAAGCCTGACATCAGCGGGATAAGGAAAGTACAGTCCTTTGCCCCCAAAAGGCAGCAAATATTCTGTAATAGTAATGTTTACTCCATACATATTGACAAATGAGAAGCTGAATTTTTAAAAAATCAGATATTGTTAGAAGTCCATGTATATATCACCTAATCTGAAATCATCATAAAAACTCAATAAAAACATGCTTTAAGGGAAGACACAGATTACAAATCTGATAAAAATTAATTAGGAATCTGTGACAAGCAATTTCATACCTACCCCAGCTGAGGAGATATTTGCCCATGCCCTGGTATCAACTGAAGGATAGCAGAATTTGCCACCCCAAAATATGCCATTTTGGCATAAGAATTATTTTGAGCTGATAGCAATTGAGAAGAAGCAGACACAAGAAAAGCTCTCTGTCCTCCTCTTACTTGCTTAAAAGCAGAATATAAATTTTCAAAAGTATCCCCGTTCCCCTCTCCACTAGCAGGAACAAAAATTAATCACTAGAAACAACTTTAGACCCTAACAGCTTGAAGAAGTCACTAGAGGAATCTACATAACAAACTTTACTTTTATCTACCATTACTTTCCCTTCCCAAATTTGTCACCCTTAGAAGCCTACTGCTTTCCTTTGTTGTGTCATTTCTCCACAAATTTTATTGTTCTTAATTAAGGATGCCTATAATCTGGAGTTCTAAGCCACTGATTTGAGTTCTTCGTTTTCCCCAGATAGCTCCCAAGTATACAAGTTTATATATAAAAACTTCTATTTCTTTTTTGCATGTTAATCTGTCTTTCATTACAGGATGCTCAGTCAAGAACTCAAAAGAGTAGAGAGAAAATTACTTTTCTCCCTTACGCAACCAATGGGAGGCTAAGAGAAAAATAAACTCAACATTATAAGTTCGGTGTTTCTACTGCCTGGCAAGGAGGATCTGGCCTGATAGGTAAGACATTTTAAAGAGTTCAGTAAACTCCTCCTATGCCCATCCTTATTTTGGTAAAGCACACAGGAGCAACTATTTATTGGTTAAAATGATACCATCAATAATACGTACAGAAAACTGCTGAATTACAAACAGCCCCACTGACAACCCATGTGGTGCTCTTTCTAGGCTTTTCTAATGCTGAGGAGCTGATGCTTGCAGATGATAAAAAGGTTATTTTTTTTCCAGCGCATTATCAATATAAAGATAGAAAAGATGATTATGTTATTCCTTATTATAATACTTTGTGCGAAAAAAAAAGGAGAAAAATACCTCTTCTATTTGTCAGTAGAGTTTTTACAACAAGAAAAAATATCTAATAAGAACAAAACAAATTAATTCTCCTTAATATTTCAATATTTAATATTTTAGAGAATATTATAGAGAAATATTTTAGAGAATATCATAGAGAAAGCTTATAAAACAACGAGCTTCCTTCAGAAATCAAATTATTTCAATAGTAATGAGTTTCATTTATAAAAACCAAAGAAGGAAATAAAATATTAGAAAGGCATTTGATCCAGTGTTTTTGGTACTCTTAATAGTTGGATTGATAACACTGTCAAACTAAACTCTTGGACAGAACCAGTCATTAAGATGCCAAAAACCATTGATTCAGGAACCATGAGAAAGTGACAGCACCGATATGGAGTGTTATTAGGTTGCTTGGTATATTTTGCAGCCAATCTGTTCACACAAGGATTTCTACATAGACTTAACTTCATGAATCTCACATCAGAATTCTACTTGGCATATAGTCTATTCCTCCTCTCAAACATGCCAGGTTTGACTTTAGAAAATTCAAATAAAATATTTTAGTATGAGGAAAAAAAAGAAAAGAATTTGTACTAATATCCTAATACATTACTAGAGGAAAAGAGGATCTCTGAGACACATTAGGGACCATTAGTTTTACTTAGTGCAGAAGTACATTCTAGTTGTCCCTTTTGAAATGACTGTAAATATGAGAGTTTATTTGGAAAGGGTCAAATAAACTGAGACTGGACAAATAAAATTGATATGGTAATTACTCTTACACAGCTCATCATATCGACAAACATTATAAACACGGGTATCATGATGAATTACAAGTATTCAGTCACAGGGAAGCTGGCTAGATTAGCTTCATGGGCTTATTAAAATGTGCTGCTCTAATAAAATGGAAAGCAATAAGTGAATAAAAATTCTCCCCAGAAGTCAACATAAATAATTCATGTAAAATACTTCTTAAATTGGTACAAATTTCAGTGTAAACTGGGTACAAATTTTTCCCACTATACCTCCAATTCTCCTTGTTAGCCTGTATTCTGGGATCATGGCAGGTAGGTCTGAAAGTCAGTAATACAGTAACACAGCTATTTCTATTAATGAAACACATCCATTCATTCTTTTTTATTCATTCATAATGGAGGGTATTCCTTTTAGTTTCCAAACTTTATCACCAATAGGGGTGAGAAGTCTTATTCTATGCCATCATTGTTAAAATGGAAATAGTGCTCTACTGGGAAAGTCTCCTGATCCCAGAACATCCCTCTGTCCCCCACCCCCAATCCAAGTGTGATCTGATTGGCCAGATTAAAACCCTAGTTATCCTTTCTAACATTCAGAAGGACTCAGCGTATATTCCAACTCTTCTAATCCAGTCATGCATCATTGAGCCAATCACATAAAACTGTTGGGGGTCTCATTTCCTTGCACAGTGAGAGGAATGGTATCTCTCAGTGCTGGTGATCTACAGTTAACATTGTAAATCAAATTCAGGTATCTTTGCAGACATAGTGAAGGTAGTTTGTTATAGACAGAGGTTTCCCATTACAGGACTAACAAAGCCAAAGCGTCTACATAACTCTGGGGGAAGGAAAACTTTTTCCTTTTTCCACCGGGGTCCAGTAGTTGGGGGTCTGCAGATTCATTGACAATAGACATAAACAAGAGGAAAGACAAGGTTTCTGTACACATGCGTGGGGGAGTTGCTCTGCAATGAATAACTTGTGGAATGGCTGTAAGTAAAGGTTTATACATATCAACTTAACAAAAGAGGAGTTTGGGTTTTTACAACTTCAAAGGGAGAGTATGGAAGATTCTCTTGGCTTTTTGGAGCATTCACGGGAATGAGCAGTTTGTTTCCAAGGCAGCCGAATTTTAAGGAAATTCCCTAGGAGGGACGTTAATGGCAGTTGTATTTTTCCCGAGGTTCCACTTCAGTCAGGTAAGTTTTCTTCCTGAAACTTCTGTAGCTCAAATGTTTCCACTTTAAAATAATCTTTATGTCAACTCTGAGGGTCTGAGTGTGTCGCACAGCTCTCTTCCCTGCAGATTCCTAGAACCCAATCCTGCCTTTACTGTCTTTTCTAGAATACTACTGACCACAAATAGAGTCTACTGCTGGAAGAAAGATTTTAAAAAGAAAAGACCTTTTGCTTGGACTTTCATTTGCATTTAAAAGAGAGACCAACAAGGCTGTGTAGGTGATTTGAAGATAATTACCTGGCATGTGGCCACATTAAGTTTCAAGAATTTGTTTTAAGCCACTTTTAGAAAAAGAAACAGAGCCTGAATTTAAGGGTTTTTTTATTAAAAGTTTTTCATCTTTATGTAATTATTTGTCTGGGAAAAAAATGAAATATATTTATACACCGATGTTACCCTTTTTATAGGACTTAAATTACACTAGGTTAATTTTTCTCAGTAATATTTTAGGTTTCATCCCTATGTCTGCAAGGGTAGTGATTTTGCCAATTAGGGTTTATTCTTAGGTCACTGTAAAACTTAAAAAACACCAAAGCTTTTCTTTTTTTTTCCCCCCATCCTATCTTTCATTCCTATAGGCCACAGATAAAGTTTTTATAACTTTTAATACAGAACGCATTTTTTTTCATACTGATCAAAGTTACTACTATCTTTTTAATCAAATCGTTGATATGTGAAGCCTTCCAATCTTGTGGAATGATTCAGGAATCAGAGAAACTGAACGACAAAATAGAAAAAGTGGGACACAATACAAAAAGCAAACTAAAATAATGATTCCTACCTTTCAGGTATTCAGACCTTAAACTGATACTGGTAGTTAAATTTTTCCTGAAATCATGTAAGAGGGCTGATTTAAGCCTTGAGGGTAGCAGAATATTCTCCTAAAACATGCCTCTTTGACATAGGATTATTTTGAGCTGTTTATTCTTAAGAAACTGCAGACACAGGAGAAGCTCTAAAAAACAGCAGAAGTTATTCTTTGGTGAGGGAAATTTACATTTACAAAGGAAATCTCCATTTGTAAGAGTGTCTCTCTCGGTACCTGGAAGACTCTAAATCACAAGAAACTCTCAGCAAAGGAGAAGAAGGCACAGACTTAAATCTGTTTAACAAACCTTACCCTTGTTACAGTGCTTTCCCTGGTAACCTCCTCACCCCCAGCCCCAACATCTTTCTTTTCTCTTTAGCTAAAGATGGTATTTAAGGTGGTGTTTGGGTCCAATCTTAACAGAGTTTTACTCAGTTTTCCTGCGTATCTTGCTTGCATCATGATGTGTACATATTATTAAATTTCTGTCTTGTTTTTGTTGTTGTTGTTTTTTCTCTGATTAATCTTTTATTACACGGGGTTTTCAGCCACACAAGCTGGAAGGGTGGAAGGAAGGTTATTTTTCTTCCCTTTTAGTGTTCTGCTCAGCTGGTTTCCATATTCAAAATTACGGCTAAGTTTTGATCCTAAAGATTCAAGGAGATGTGGAATAAAATATCCCAAACAATGAAACTTTTTATGAGATCAGTTTTCAAGCAGGGGCAATTCTGGCCTCTAAGGACAATTAATATCTCACCTTTTTGGGTGTCACTACTGATGTGGGGAACAAAGGCAAAAGGCAAAAATTTAATTTCCTTACAACTTGCAAATCATTGACAAGTCCTTGATGATGAAAGATAGTTGGAAGAAAGGCAGCCAGGACAAACCACCCCACAACCCCACCATCCACCCCCCAACAGAGGAAACCACCCTTAAAAGGATTTTACACCACCCTGGAAAGAGCGCTCTACCCCTTTCCCATGTGATAGGGAGATGACAAAAAACTGACTAGGTGACAGGGGCATGGAGGATTAATCAGATTAAAACAGCCCACCGACAAGCCCATAAAAACTCATAGACTTAGAAACTCCAGTAACAAAACTCTCGGGTCCCCTCCCTCTTCCAGAACGTTGTACTGTCGCTCAATAACTTTATTATAGCTCAGTAAACTTTGCTTTGCTGCCCACCACTCTTCCTCTGGTCTGCCTGTTCATTCTTCAAAGCTGCATGACCAAGAACTGCGGGCACAGAAGGAAAAGAAACTGTAACATTGAGACTGGCAGAGTGACCTTCCTCTAGGAATTCAACTGCCTCTATGTTAATACTTTGCTAAGGGCAAAAGGCAATCTTAGCTTAACACTATCCCAACCCCCCAGGATCCTGTGTCTGCATTAACATATAAAAATTCCTTTAGGGATAGAGGGAACATATATCAACATCATAAAAGCCATATATGAAAAGCCCACAGCGAATATCATTCTCATCCAGGAAAAACTGAGAGCTTTTCTCCTAAGGTCACAAACGTGGCAGGGAAGTCCATTATCACCACGGTTTTCATCAGAGTACTAAAAGTCCTAGTGATGAGGGAACAGAAGGCAAGCTGAGGACAAAGCAGAAGCTGCCACTCCACAAACCCTCCTCCCCCACCCCCAGATGGTATATATGTGGCATTCCTCATGCACTCCTGGCTGCCCTAAGCTAAGGAAAGGAAAAACAGTTAACTTACAGACAGCACAATCCTGCAAGCCATGAGTCTCCCTCAGTTTACAAATGTTTTAGCAATTTACAAGAACAAAGCATTTCTATCAATAACCTAACTTCCAGAAGGAAATGTAGATACCATTAAATGTCCTTATAACCTGGAGGCCATTGACAGATACTTAAAGTGAGCATAGTGTAATGTTCCTCCAGGAACCTCCCAACTATGTTAATACCTCGCTAGAGGGAAAAACAACCTTAACTTGACAATGGCTAGGACTCTGGTATCCTGTTAGTCTTCTTTAACATATGAAAATCCTTTTGAAACCTCCCTTTTTCCTTACATCCCATACCCGATAGTACATAATCAGCCACCCCTCACAACCCTGGTACAGCAGAAGCCCACTGGTCCTGTCCCCGTTCTATAGGAAACCACCATTTTGCACCAAAGACATCTCAAGAATTCTTTCTTGGTCCTCAGCTCCAGAACTCACCCCACCAAACCTCTCCTGTATTCCCAAACCCCATCATCAGCCTCAGCAATCAGACAATAAAAAGAAATAAAAGGCATCCAAATTGGCAAAGAAGAAGTCAAACTTTCACTCTTCACAGATGACATGATAATATATGTGGAAAACCCAAAGGACTCCACCCCAAAATTCCTAGAACTCATACAGGAATTCAGTAAAGGGGCAAGATATAAAATTGATGTGCAGAAATCAGTTGCATTTCTATACACTAACAATGAGACAGAAGAAAGAGAAATTATGGAATCGATCCCATTTACAACCGCACCAAAAACCAAAAGATACCTAGGAATAAACCTAACAAAAGAGGCAAAGGATCTGTACTCTGAAAACTATAGAATACTCATCAAAGAAATTGAGGAAGGCAGAAAGAAATGTAAAAGTATTCCATGCTCTTGGATTGGAAGAACAAATATTGTGAAAATGTCTATGCTACCTAGAGCAATCTATACATTCAATGCAATGCCTATTGAAATACCATCAATATTATTCACAGAGCTGGAACAATCCTAAAATTTGTATGGAACCAGAAAAGACTTAATAGCCAGAGGAATGTTGAAAAAGCACACCAAAGCTGGGGACATCACGATGCCTGACTTCAAGCTATATTACAAAGCTGTAATCATCAAGACAGTATGGTACTGGCACAATAACAGACACATAGATCAAGGGAACAGAATAGAGAGCCCACAAATGGACCCTCAACTCTATGGTCAACTAATCTTCGACAAAGCAGGAAAGAATAATGAATGATAAAAAGATAATCTCTTCAACCAATGGTGTTGGGAAAACTGGACAGCCACATGCAGAAGAATGAAACTGGACCATTCTTTTACACCATACACAAAAATAGACTCAAAATGGATGAAAGACCTAAATAAGAGGCAGGAATCCAACAAAATCCTAGAGAAGAACACAGGCAGCAACCTCTTCGACCTTGGCTGCAGCAACTTCTTGCTAGACACTTCTCCAAAGGCAAGGGAAACAAAGGCAAAAATGAACTATTGGGACTTCATCAAGATAAAAAGCTTTTGCAAAGCAAACAGTCCACAAAACCAAAAATGACGGACAGAATGGGAGAAGATATTTGTAAATGTCTTATCAGATAAAGGGCTAATATCTAAAATCTATAAAGAATTTATCAAACTCAACAGGCAAAAACAAGTAATCCAGTCAAGAAATGGGCAGAAGACATGAACAGACATTTCATCAAACAAGACATACAAATGGCTAACAGACACATGAAAAAGTGTTCAACATCACTCAGTGTCAGGGAAATACAAATCAAAACCACAATGAGATACCACCTCACACCAGTCAGAATAGCTAAAATTAACAAGACAGGAAACGACAGAGGTAGGCGAGGATGGGGAGAAAAGGGAACCCTCTTACACTTTTGGTGGGAATGCAAGCTGGTGCAGCTACTCTGGAAAACAGTATGGAGGTTCCTCGAGACGTTGAAAATAGAGCTACTCTATGAGCCAGCAGTTACACTACTGGGTATTTATCCCAAAAATAAAGATGTAGTGAAGAGAAGGGGCACATGCACCCCAATGTTCATAGCAGCAATGTCCACAATAGCCAAACTGTGGAAAGAGCCCAGATGTCCATCAACAGATGAATGGATAAAGAATGTGGCATATATATATATATACACACACACGCGCGCACACACACATACACGCACACACACACAATGGAACATATTAAGCCATCAAAAAAAAAAAAAAAGAAATCTTGTCATTTGCAATGACGACATGGATGGAACTAGAGGATATTATGCTAAGTGAAATAAGTCAATCAGAGAAAGACATATCATATGATTTCACTCATATGCGGAATTTAAGAAACAAAACTGAGGTGCATAGGGGAAGGGAGGGAAAAATAAAACAAGATGAAATAGGGGAGGGAGACAAACCTTAAGAGACTTGTAATCATAAGAAACAAACTGAGGGTTGCTAGGTGGGGATGAAGTAACTGGGTGATGGACATTAAGGAGGGCACAGGATGTAATGAGCACTACGTGTTATACAAGACTGATGGAATCACTGAACTGTAACTCTGAAACTAATAATACACTATATGTTAATTAATTGAATTAAAAAAAAATTCGTAGGGCGCCTGGGTGGCTCAGTGGATTAAGCCTCTGCCTTCGGCTCAGGTCATGATCTCAGGGTCCTGGGATCGAGCCCGGCATTGGGCTCTCTGCTCAGCAGGGAGCCTGCTTCCCCCTCTCTCTCTGCCTGCCTCTGCCTACTTGTGATCTCTCTCTGTCAAATAAATAAAATCTTAAAAAAAAAAAAAATTCGTTAGAAACTTCCTTTATCTCTACACTCCCCCACTCCCACCCACCCCTACCAAATACATGTTAGCAATCATCTTCCAAGCATACTGCGCACTGATATACATCTGAAAGATCTCATGACTAAGGTTTTATTAGACAGTAGTAAATGACCTTTTCTTAATAGCTAGCCCCCTCAAGGTCCTGGAAACCTTGCTTCTAAAATTCCTTAGAGACTTATGCTATCCCTAACCCCCTCCCAAATTAAAGTATATAATCAGTCACTCATCATAATCCCAGTGCAGCTCTTTCTGCCCATAGGTCCTGTCCCCATGCTTTAATAAAATGACCTTCTTGCATGGAATCTCAAAAATTCTTTCTTGACCATTCACTCTGAATGGCCCACCGTTGGTGGGACCACTGGTGGGAATGGTCGCCCCATTTCTACATCAATTACTAGGGAGGTTCTACTGCAATCTACTGAGTAGAGTCCAGGGAAGCTGTCAAACGTTCCATAATATACAGGACCTCCCCTACAACAAAGAATTACCTGGCTCAAGATGATCTATCACAGGTTGAGAAACCCAGTAATACCTTAAGAATATAAGGTTCGATTTACAGACCCACACAAAATGGGTGCTAATTTGAACTCCAACTAAAAAAAAAAAAAAAAAAAAGTATTCTAGTTGATTCAAATATGAGGAATTTGGGAATTAATTTTGTTTTGCTTTATTTTAGTTGTTTTTGCTGAAATGAATAAACAAAATCTTTGGGGATTAACCACATGGTTTCAGGAGATCTGAGTTGATCTATACATTGGGCCAAATGCTTACTGCTCACCAGCTGGTAATTTAAATCCTGGACCTTCCATCTGTGAAAAAAAATTTAATTAAAGCTGGCATCTTATTCTTAAAAAGTGAATTTTGAAAAATACATAGTTGATGCTACATAATGGTTTGTATTCACATGGAACAAAATGATTCTTCAAGAGAGAAACACATCTAACAGTATCAAATTTATACCAAAGGGCACATAAGAAATTCCGAACTTGATTATGCTTCTGAAGACTGTAAAATCACATTTCTAATAAACGAACAAATCAGGGCATTAATTGAACAACAGTCTACCTAAACGAAATTTTACAATAGGTACATTCATCTTCACAATGAAAAATATAAGATACTATCTTTCTAAAATACAAATCTAAAAATGCTATTTCTCCAATATAAAAGTCCATACTGTTGCCCTGCCTAAAAGACCTTTTATAAAATCATTTCACATAATTTCTCCTGACTTAAAGGACTCCTGACTCCTTTTTTCGCTATGTTCTAATTACAAATTTTTGTTCTTTAGCTCTTTACTGGAAAGGAGGCAAAGTTTTATCTCTACCCTCTTAGAGTCTTTGGCTGGGGCTGAGAATTAAATTGACACGGAACAAATTAACAGGAAAAAAAAACAGATTTATTTAATATAATTTTTATGTTACATGGGATCCGAAGACCCAAAGAAATGGCAAAACCTAAATGCTTTTACATTGAATTGAACAACCAGAGGCAGTGAAAAAATAGCTAAACTGTGCGAGAGGGTAAAGGAAGTTAAGAATTATTTCGACAAGTTCTGTTTGTACAGGTTTTTCTGGGCTTCCCATTGCTATCCTTGATGGTAAGAATGGTACTTCCTACCCAGTATAAAGAGGACATCTTCCATATGGGAGTTTGTTTGTTTTGTTTTATTTTGTTTTAATGATTTCTTTATTTCTATTAGAGAAAGGAGAGAGAGGGAGCAGAAGAGTGGGCTGGGGAGGGGAAAGGAGAGGAGAAGCAGAGGAACAGGGAAGAGTCCAAAGCAGCCTCCCTGCTGACCACAGAGCCCAAGCAGGGCTGGATCCCATGACCAGAGATCACAACCCCAACTGAAACCAAGATTCAGACACCCAACCGACTGTGCAACCCAGGTGCCCCTGTATGGGAGTTTTATCTCCTGCTTTCAAGAAGAAAAAGGGGAATGACCAGAGTGCCCTTTCTTGCTGCTGCTTTTTAAAGTGCCTTTAGATCAAAATAACTTTTATGTCAAAGTGACATATTTGGGATAACATATTTTGTCATCAAATATTTTATGCCCTGTCAATATTTCCTGCCTTTACACATTTTGAGCTGAAATATCTTCTTTCCTAAGACAACTTTGGACTATATTTTTCTGCTCACACATCCTCGGGCTTAGCAAATCTTCCAAAGCTGACCCTCCTATTTCCCTTCAATTGTACTGGGTCACATTTTCCTTGAATGTTTAAACCTGGTTCAGTTGACCATCATCACAAATTAGTTTGTAACTATTTGTACCTATTTATGCACATATTCTTGACAGATCTATACATAACTAGTACACATAGTAGACACCAAATATACTGTATTTGATGAACACATGCATGAAGAAATTAATTTTGTGACAAAAGTTTCAATGACTATATTTTGATCTTCCTTAAGGCATTTTATAAACATTTTCAGACACATGAAGGGACTTATTACTTCAGGAATGGGGAAATAAAAAAAAAAAAGGAATGGGGAAATAACAAATGTTTTCAATTAATAAACATCCATTAAATAAATATGAATATATGATCACTAATTACAACAGTGATACTCAATTGAAAACCTAAAATATGTTCGACACTCAGTAATTCTGAAAGTATAAAATATGACTCCAGATACCTGGAGTCAAGTTTAAATACAAGGTAGATACAAGATGGGAAATACAATTAAATGGGACAACCCAAAGTGTTTTATCAGTTTCTGACATGCATTTATGCTCAATGAATATTATCTTGATAATAAAGATGATGGTGGTAATGATGCCAAGCATCAAATGAGTTGTAAAGACAGTGAAACTCTTATTGCCATTAAGAAAGAAAGAACTTGTGAGCAGAGACAGTATGCTAAGCAGTAATAAGAAAGACTGGAATTAGATCAATGGAAAATAAAGAAAAGAAACTGTGCAGGTAGTTGGTACATGATCAATAGCCATAAATAAGAAGAAGGATTTTTTATGAGTTAAGCAAGAAAAAAACCATTGTCTAGGATACCAGTAGTTTAAAAAAGGTAAAAAAAAGCTAGATAAGGTCAAAGTTTCTTCTTCAAAATTACTGCTAAGTTTTGATCCTAAATATTGAAAGGAGTGTGGCAACAATAGTCCGAACAACAGAATATTTGTCAGTGGTTCTCAAGCAGGGGCAATTGTGAACCCCAATGACAACTAATATCTAGAGAAACCTTTTTGGGTCTCTGTGAAAAGGTGTTAGATTGAAGAGAGACCAGAAATAGGTAACTATTAGAAGATTATTTACATATAAATTAAGTAATATAGTACTATTGAGTAACTATTATATGTTGGGAAATCACTCTAGAAAAGAAAAATATCAATATGTCGTTATTTCCCCAAAAAGTCTATAATGTTGCTTTTTTTTTAAATTTTTTATTTTTAAGTAATCTCTACACCCAGTGTGAAGCTCAAACTCACAATCCCAAGATCAAGAGTTGTACGCTCTACCAACTGAGCCAGCCAGGCACCCCTACCCAGTCAGGTGTCCCTGAGTCTACAATGTTTCTGAGGTGAGATATTTAAATACAAGAAAGAGACCTAGAATGATACAGAATTTCAAATATGACATAGCAATGCCCTTAATTAAAGAGTGTGCCTAATAAGTGAAACATATCAGAGAAAGAGAACGTGGAAGTTACTAGGGAAGGCTTCATGAAGTGACCTGAATTTGTTCTGCAATGATGAGTAAGACTTAAGTGGCCAAAAAAGAATGGAAAAATAAGCATTTTGATGGAGACATATCATAAGCAGAAGTGTGGAGAAGTGAATGAATATAGCATGTGCTTAGGACAGTAAGTGTAAAGAATGAGTAGATAACAAATCTATGCAGGAGTTAAGAGAAGGGTGGATAAATAAAAATAAATAAGGTCTAATCTGAAGTCCAATGATCAATATGTGTTTACTATCAAATTCATTTAAATACTTGATGCCAGGAATTGCTTGAAAATTATAGATGTGGGTTTGTTTAGCACTCATAACAACCCTGTGGAGTAGGTATAATCCCCAACCTACAGATACAAAAACTGAGGCCTGTGACCTTAAGTAAGAAAACAGGACTTGTGGGGTTCCTGGGTGGCTCTGGCAGTTGAGCGTCCGACTCTTGATTTTGGGGGCTTGGGTCATGATCTCAGGGTCGTGAAATCAGGCCCTGTGTCAGGCTCTGCACTCAGCCCCAGAGTCTGCTTGTCCCTCTCCCTATGCTCCCCTCCTCTCTTCCTCTCCCCACCATGCTCCTCTCACTCTCTCTTTCTCTCTCAAATAAAGTCTTTAAAAAAAAAAAAAGGAAAAGAAAACAGGACTTCAGGTAACATTTAACATTTTTGAGCCCCCACTATGTGCCCAAAGTGCCAAAGTTATCATATATATATATGATATGACATATATATTATATTATTATAGAGTCAATATTTGAATTTAAATCCATTCCACTCAAAAGACCCCATGCTCTCTCTACCCCAATGTTGCCTCTGTCTTTCTGGCAACCTGAGGTCCAGCAGAAAATCTCGTGGAAGTGAGTGGCAGGAAGACACCATGGTTGAAAGTCTAAGTTCACACAAGTATCACATTAAGTTGCCGAACACATGTTTTTTGAGCTTTTGGTTAACATAGTCATCCTTTTCATTGCATCCTTTAAAAAAGTCTTTTTTTAGTCATAAAAAGCAGTTTCTAAAACTGGAATTATAAACGGGGCCATAAGCCAGTGCTTTGCAATTCAGATGAAATCATGAGAAGGCAGCTCCGATCTTCTGTCTTAGACTCCTCATGGGGAGCGCAGCTGAGACCCCACGGGATTCAAGCCTGAGCTGAGACACATCAGAAGGAGTGAGCTAGTGGGGACACACTGTAATGGTTTTAGGGAAAAAACATAACATCATCTCAGAGCTATGGGTAGAAAACCATAATGGGCTTAAATGAGATTTAAATTAACTGGATACATGCTTGCAGTGACAATTATAAAGACCTCCAAGCTAACAAGAAAATTAGGCCAGAGAATGGCTCTAAAACTTCCTACCAAAAAAAAAAAAAGGGAGGCATGTCTCAATAGAAAAAGATACTGAGGGGTTGCAGAGTATGCCCCCCCCAAACACGCTACTTTGGTGTATTGATTATTTTGAAGTATAGGCACTTGAAAAATAGCAAATGGAAGGAGATGTTATCTCTGAACTCCCCTTATTGGCTAAATACAGGTCCTTCAAAAGACACTCAGTAGTCAAAAATTCCCTCCCCAGGTGTTTCATCAATCAGAGGGGATTGATTTTTATCACAGGAGACCAGAGTTCCATAACCCACCCAGAAAAAGATTTTGTCACAAACTATCATACCTCCCATCCATTCTTCTAAGGCCCCATTTGTCATTCTTAAAAATCATTTACTCTCCCCTAAGACGCCTATATCTGTCTCCCCCTTTCCCTATTAAGATGGAATTTAGGGACACTTGGGTGGCTCAGTTGGTTAGGCATCTTCCAGGTCATGATCCCAGGGTCCAGGGATTGAGTCCTGCATCAGGCTCCTTACTTAGTGGGGAGCCTACTTCTCCCTCTGCCTGTTTCCCCTGCTTGTGCTCTCTCTTTCTCTCTCACTTTCATAGATAGATAGATAGATAGATAGATAGATAGATAGATAGATAGATAGATATAGATAGATAGATAGATAGATAGATAGACAGACAAATGGAATTTAAGCCATCTTGGACAGTTACTCATTTTTTCCCTGGGCATCTTCTATGTCATATGAGGTATACATGTTAATCAACTCTTGGTTGTTTTTCTCTTGTTAATCTGTCTTTTATTACCAAGGTCTCAGCTAAGAACTAAGAAAGATAGAAAATTACCTTTCCTCCCCTATAATATTTATGTCTATATCTACACACACACACACACACACACACACACACACACACACACACAGTCACTTGCTGCTGATTCCACTACAAAAATGATACCTTACAAAAGGATTGTTTTAAAATGCATACACTAATTTCAGCCAAGCCAAATACAGCCACAGAAGCAGACAAAAAGCTACTGAGTCTAATATACAATAAGATTATTGACTTCTTCAATTGACTCTTAATGGGATGTTTGCCTTCAAAGTTCAAAGTTAAGCAACTAAATGTAGTGGAAAGAGCAGGGGAACTGGAATTTAAATGGTATTCAACAACCACTTACTACTTACGAATCACAGGAACTTTAGCAAGTTACTTATCTCATTTTCACTTTTCTAATCTACAAAATGAGGTATAATTACTGGGTTGTGTGGTTTTTATGAGTAATAATTGAAATCAAGTGAAGTGACAGTCCAGTGCACGCCAGAGAGGCTATTTAAGAAAAACTAAGTCTGCTGACCTTGTATCTGGCTGTCTTGTTGGGGTGCCTAAGAAGCAGATCCTAAGACAGAAATTGGAGTTAAATAATAATCTGGGAGGCAATGCCTGGAAATAAAACCAGGGAAGGGGAGAAGGGAGGTGGGGAAAGAGACCAATAAAGATGTGCTATCAAACCATCAGACTTTGGATAAATGGAGCGAAATGCCACCATAGAAATCTGGGAGACAAAGTAGAACATACCTTAAAGTTATCCAAAATGAGAGGCAAGGAAGTTGGGATATTTATCCACTACTTTCATCTATCATGGGCTAAAGGGTATTCACTTGAGCAATGCATTCCTGACCTGCCATATACACTGGCCTGTGGTGCTCCCCTTGGCCAGAAAGAAAGGGTTGTCAGGCACACAGAGTCACAGATGTTTACAGAGTTGAACTCCTTTAGAGAGGAGAGAGATGAGTGCTAAAAGGATGTGCATCAACAGCATCTATTAGAGGGATAGAGAGAAAAGTATCTGGCTTTTCTCTCTATCGCTGATAGAGAGAAGACACCTGGCTGCTGGCCCATGCAGAGCATGTGACTCTTGATTTTGGGACTAGGAGTTCGAGCCCCACTTGAGAGTGGACATCATTTAATAACAAAATCTTTAAAAATATATATTTTTAAATACAACCCTTTCTAAGAATGTACCAAGAGTCAGTCCTCATCACTTCAGTTTGACTCCTCTAAATCCCATGTGTATAGCAACCATAATGGTTTTGTTTACTGATTTATCCCAAGCTCCTAGAAAACAGTACCCATTTCGTAGGTATTTTTATTCATTTTATAATAAATAATATTTATTCTTCACATATTAAGAGCCAGGCAATGTGATAAGTGACATAGATACATTGTTGATATATTATTTCATTCGATCTTCATTACTTTTCTCTCCATCAATAGAGGAGAAAAGAGGATGAAAAAAAATAGAAAATAAGCGTAGAGCCACACAATATATCACACTGCAAAAATATGTGCTCGATTACCATAACACTGCCTTCCTCCCAAAGCTCACACCCTTGCAGACCTCATCCATTTTTATACCTTTAGCCATCACCTTCAGTGGGTGATACCAAAATCCAATCTCCAGTCCTTCTTTGGATATCACACCATTCCCTTAAATTAAACCTCTCCAAAGTGAAGCCCTCTTCCTCCACAAATTTATTTTGTGGACAAATTGTGTGGAAAATATGAGGTTTAAATCCTCTGAGTCATCCCTCATGCTGCTCACCCACTCAAGAACAGCATTCACAAACATATTCGTTTATACTAACAGGAATCCTTCCATTGATTCTCTGCTAGGTACTAACAACTTAAATGACTTGGGTCTTATGAAGAGTCCTCTTCTGAAGATTTATATAAATTCAGATGCTAATTTGGGCACAAATATCAAGAAGGAGATAATAATTAAGAACCACACACGAGGTATGAAAGTAATGATGTATGAAAAGTGAGATGAGAAGATTATAAAATTCTCTGCGGTCTTTTGACTCCCTTTTCTCTGCCTGCAAAGGGCCCACAATTCCAGCATAAGAATCCTTCTTAAAGAGAATAATCTGTTTTATTTGCATATCATGGCTGTTAATGACCCTCTTGGAATCCCTGCTAGAATAAACTCTGTTTTGCAATGAGTAGCAATGAGTAAATGGTGGCTAGGTTATTTCATTACTGCTCTTGGCCTAGCTAGAACTGCCTTAGTTTCCAAGTAAGTTTGAGACAAAGTCTCTATTTTTTGCCAGTCTGTTTTCAGGCTTAGATGTTAGAGAAATGTACTGATTCAAGCTTTGTGATAATTCAATAATTGAGAATTTTAGATCCAAAAAGGCCTTTAAATCCCAAATATAAATCTACAAAATCCTTATTTATCTCTCAAATCGGGACAATGCCATTGGGATGAGACAAATGGCAGTAATACAATGTTGCATGGGTTGAGGATTATATCCATGTATGTATTGTCTACTATGAGCTTGGAATAGTCTAGTTGTGGTGGGTACAGAACTAAACAAGATATTAAGAGGCATGTCTCTGGAGGGGGGTGTGTGTGGGGAGGGTAGGGGTTACAAAGCCATTTGTTGTCCTTGACAGAGGTTGAAGCCTAAATTAAAATTTCCAAAGACCACTGTTGTCTGTCTTATCATTCAGAAGTCATAGAATTATCCAAGAGTTACTTAGGATCTGCTAAATGAAGGAGGCCAGGAATCTGCTGACCGTTATAAGAGGCTCTGTCTAGAAATGTTTGCCTTTTCCTCTGAAACGGTGATTAAATAGCTCCAAACACAGGTGATCACATAATCTATGAAGAGAGTAAGTAAAGCCATCTAACATCCAAATCTCTCAGAGATTCCAGTCTAACCACGCCTTGATATTAGAAGAGAAAAGAAAATACAACATAACCCAGGCTTTCACTATAGACAGATGCCAGACAAGCCTCTAGGCTCCATGTTGCATCAAATCATTTCACTGCTCACATCTGCAAAGTATTAAGCCTTATCACAAAGCCCCTACTACAAGGACAGCTTCATTCATATTCCTTGTCTTGGAATTTATTCCACATTTTACCTTCATTTTCAAACATAAGAAATTATTACATGACAAATGGAAGTTACAGAGATAAATAGAGCATACGTTATTTTACCCTCCAACAAAAATTAGCAAATGTTGACATTCTATTATGTTGGCTTCAGATATTTTTAGGCAAATAAAATACAAGTTTAGTTGGGACGCCTGGGCGGCTCAGTGGGTTAAGCCTCTGCCTTCGGCTCAGGTCATGATCTCAGGGTCCTGGGATCGAGCCCTGTGTCTGGCTCTCTGCTCAGCAGGGAGCCTGCTTCCCCTTCTCTCTCTGCCTGCTCTCTGCTTACTTGTGATCCCTCTCTCTCTGTCAAATAAATGAAATAAAAACCTCTAAAAAAAAATACAGGTTCAGTCAAAGTCTCTCTCATAATTCCTCCAAATACAATTCCTTTCTTCCCTCTCTGAAACCATCACTATTGTGAAGTCTGCATGCATCCCTCCTACCTTTTTCTATGTATTTTTGTATCTATAAATAAGTGTAATAATTTTGTCATTTATATCTTACTTAAAATGAACATATGGGGAAAAAATGAACATATGGAAGTATCGGCTTGCTTTTTTCACTTAACTATTTTGAAATCTATTCATGATGATACCTTAAGATCTGATTTTCCTTTTATCTGCCTTATAGTATTCCACCCACTGGGTTTACAGAACCAAAAAAATCCATTACCATAGTGACATACATTACTATGTAGCCTTATATAATTTTCCAGTAAGACTTTGCTCATTTTTATTCTGTTGTTTTAAATGAGGTAGGAATTCTGCCTCCTATGCTATTTAGCATAGAAAATATTGTGTGTTCACAGGGAGCTACCAACTAGGAATTAAAGGGTGGATGGTCAAGTCCCAGATTTACCTATAACCAATTATCTTAATATGAGTTTGTCATAGTCCACTCTGGACCACTCTGGACCACTCTGGACCACTCTGGACCACAATACTCTTGTGTATTACTTGGAATGATTGGGTGTCAGAGGAGAAAACCACAATGTCCAGAACAGTCACATTTCCTTTTATTGTTATACTTCATCCTTCTGAGTTGGTAAATGTAAAACTTCAGAACCAATAAAGCAGAGGGGAGTAAAAATGAATAGCACTCTCAGGTAGAATTTCCTGGCTCCATTTAGGGCTAGAAAACGAAGACTAGGGTTGCTATTATTTACACTTAACAACTAATATAAACAGCCAGCCTATATCATGCACAGATGGAAAGGCACGTGATTTGAAGGGTGTGAGGTCACCCCCCACCTCATAGAAATGCAACACAATACCACCACCTTACCTCCCATCAGCTCACCAGACGTCTGAGTTTATCTTTCTCTAGTAATGTTTAGGTAAGTCTCGGTGGCAAAATGGAGTATAATGGGACACTGATTGGCTGCACTACACGATCTTAATAAAATATTCTTTGCTTTGATACCTCCCCTGCACATCTGTATGATCTGCCCCTTCTCTTCTTCAGCCTCACTGGTACCATATCCATTGTCACTCATTTGATCTCTTTTAGCATCTTTTAAAAAACTTTTCAATACACCAAGCTCCTTTCCAAGCTTGTGGTGTACTCTCAGCCTGGAACATGCTTTCCCTTTCTTCTTCTTTTTTTTTTTTTTTCCTACTCATTGTTCAAATTTTAATTTAAAAACTCAAACTAGATTAGGTACCTAAGCTATATAACTTTAAAACACCCTGTACTTGACAGTAGCACTCACTGCAATTTTAAGTAAATAGTTTTAGTGGAATACTTTAGTTGACACCTTTCTTTCCTAAGCTGTATCTGTCTATCCCACTCTGCCCAGCACAAGGCGTGACATACAGTAGAAACTCAATAAATATTTGTTGAATCAATGAAGGAAACTGCCCTCAAAAGGCTGGCCCTCCAGTGAATCAAGTGGAAAGTTATAAGAAACCAACTGAATATTTTTTATGATTCTAGATGCAGCTTCTATGAAACACAGTGTAGTGAATATTTGTTTTTCTTCATCTTTCCCCTCCTACTTCTCTTTGAATTAATCATTGGGTGGTACCCAAGATACTTTCCTTTTCAGATGAAAATAGGTTTCTTTTGTTATTTTCCAGTGCATTTTTTTAAATCAAAAGAGAGAAAAATGAACTAATGTGTCAAATTCCAGTCACCACCCAGAGTAGGCTTTGTTTTGTGGTATTTCTGGTCTCCAGTCTTTCATCTTTTCTTTTGTTTTTTTTTTTTTTGCTACCATACAGCTTTCACAAGAATAACATGATTCCCCTTGACAGTGTTGTTTATCTGTCTTTTATTATCTCAATATAGACATTTAAATCTGTGTTCACTCAGTTTAGAAACCTGGGGGGGGGGTGTGTGTGTATGTGTATACATGCATATATACACATACTGATTCCTGTTTATATATTTATAATAAGAACAATATATAAATTATAAATAATATATAAATTTATAATATGTAATATCATATATTATAGAAATAGACCATGCCTTAGATAGGGCTCTTTCTTAAATTTACAAGTTTACAAGATGGATGTCTTTATAACTTCCCTCTCTCCTTTCCTAGAGAAAAGTTCTAAACTCTAATCTATTTTATGTGGGTAGTAGAAAAACTCAAGCCCAAGTCCTAGAGAAAATGACATGCTCAGCTTCAGGATAAGAAAAAAAAGGTCTCACTAAAATAAGAGATTCAGAATTTGCACCAGCAGAGTGATTTTCTTCCGTGTAAATTAATAATTAGGTCTGTGGTTCTCAAATGTCCATATGTAGAAGAATCAGCTGGAGGGCCTGTTAAAACACAGAGTTTGTGATTCAGCATATGTGAAATGGGGCCTGAGAATTTGCCTCTCTGATAAGTTCTCAGGAGACGGTGATGGTGGTGACCCGCTTATGCAACTTGAAAACAACTGCAGTAGATAGTTCACAGGTAGAGATGCTGTGAGAACAAATAAACTGTGTACAAGGGATTTAAGTTGTCAAAGAAAATGTCTTTGCAAAATCACAGGGATGAGTGTTCTTGATTAAATGCTCAGTAGGATGGACAGAATTCTGGAAATGCTCCACTGACGACTCAGGAAAATGTGTATCTCCTGTCCAGCCCAGTAGAGTGGCTTATAGTCATTCAACATTGCTTTAGCAAATTTTTCTGCCATTCTCCCCCATATATTCCAGAATCCTTGGTACAGGAAAGCAACTCTTGAGAAAACATTAATATAATTTATTGAACTTACACTAGGCTCAAGAAAAAAATTCAAAGGAAAATTAAAAATGACAAAACAAGGGGTGCCTGTGTAGCTCAGTTGTTAAGCGTCTGCCTTAGGCTCAAGTCATGATCCCAGAGTCCTGGGATGGAACCCCGCATCCGGCTCCCTGTTCAGCAGGAAGCCTGCTTCTCCCTCTCCCACTCTCCCTCCTTGTGTTCCCTCTCTCGCTGTCTCTCTCTGTCAAATAAATAAATAAAATCTTTTAAAAAAATGACAAAACAATAAGATTTATTCACTGCAAAGTTATAACAGGGTAGGATCTGGACCAATTACATTTAGAATTCCTTTAAATAAGTATTATAAAATCTACATTTAAAATTTCTTTGATATGATCCTATCTAGGCTTTTCTTTTGGAATGCTTTAGTTATTTCTGAGTTGGTGTGCCACATTATAAGGAAGCTAAGATCTTAACATTAATGTCACATACACACAAAAAATCTACCTTTGGCTGAGAAAGAGCCTCAATTAAATTAGAAAAGAAATTAAAATCTCCAAGTAGACCAAAATTAAAAGAGATTATAAAAGATGAGAGATGTTTTAATAGGGATTCACGGCTTATGTTATGGGGGTAAACCTGTCCTGTAATTCAAAGACTTGAGTTCAAGCTCCAGTTCCCAGTTTTACCATGTAACTGGAGCATGTGTTTGACTCTCTGAGTCAACTTACTACTCATCATCTATAGTGATTTATAGAAAACTTCTGATAAAACGACTTGCACATAGTATATGAGTTGTACTTTTTTTCCCTTTTTCTTAATGTTCTCACAATTCTGGTAAGCTAACCTGTGAAACTGAATGATGGGAAAAAATGCCCAGGGGTTCACCACATACTCTCTCCAATGTATTCAGACCAAATTTTGTCTATTTCCACTAAATATAAGGTAATTTTTCAAACTCCAGCTGAGATGAACATAAAATTGCATTTTTTCTGTTTCTTTAGCAGTGACTTTCCAATATGGCTACTTTTCTGAAAATAACTGTTCTTGAGGAAGAATTTTAAAAAAATTACAGCATTTGAAAGTAATTAAGGACAGAAGAGATTAAAAAGAGAGCGAGAGTAAAATGAACAAGTCACTAATAACATTATATCAGATAGTGATTCGAAACTTCTTTGACCCTAATGAAGAAAAATTCAGAGCAAACGAGAAGTAAAATCTTATCTCTGCAACCTCCAGAGAGCTGAGAAATTGCACATAAATTCTCAATCAATATTCAATAGGAAAAAAATAAAAGTAAATTATATTTCTCTTCCATCGAGAAGAAAAGTTCATTTCTGAACTTCTAATCATGGTCACATAACAAGGTTTCTTTTTTTTTTTTTTGAAAGCTCAAATCATCAGTCATCTTAAAAGTCCTTTTCTTTTTTCTTTTTAATATTTGATAGTGGAGATGTAAGTAAATAGGAGAAAAAATGAAGCTGTCTTATCATTTTTTACCATCCAAATCATTCATCTAACTTATGGCCCAGATGACTTCCCTAACAATAATATCTCAGGATGTAATCTTACAAGCCTATCTAATCACTTTAATGAACTTCCACCAAGTCTGAAAAATAAAATGCCCTTTATGTCTAATTTAATGGTCAGAGATAAAGTTTTTTGGATTTCTCTCCTAAACTGCCTGGCCTAGCAGCCACCATCAGCTTCAATCCCCTTCATATAATGAGAAAAAAATTGAAATAAACTAGAGAGCCTTGAGCCATTATAATGGTTAAATCGTATTTCTCTACTTTTTATGCCATGTATCTATTATTTCTGCTATATAATAGCAAGGGGACTTAAGAAAGGGACAGCTAATAAATGAAGGAATATTGCAAGATAATAACTACAATTCTCTTCAAAGGTCATCTATAGACGAAAAAGTATAATGCTCTATTAATACTGCTTGTCATTTTATGACCGGGCATCGTTTCCTTATAGAAATGTATCCCAGGGGTGCCTGGGTGGCTCAGTCGTTAAGCATTTGCCTTTGGCTCAGGTCATGATCCCAGGGTCCTGGGATTGAGCCTTGCATCGGGCTCCCTGTTCATCAGGAAGCCTGCTTTTCCTTCTCTCGCTCTCCCCTGCCTGTGTTTCCTCTCTCACTGTCTCTCTCTCTTTCTCTCTGTCAAATAAATAAATAAAATTTAAAAAAAAAAATGTATCCCAGATGTTATTTTTTCCTCTCCCACCCACACAAAAAACAGACTAACATCTGACAAAATATTAATCTTGAGAAATGCCTTGCCATGTAATAAACTTTTAAGAAGAAAAAAACATTCTGAATGATGAAAAATGTTCTCTTGCAAGTTGCCAAGAATTATCTCATTTCTTTCCCTTTGGTTTTCTCTTGTCATCTAATCTCTGAAAAATCTTTGTCAGATCTTTTCATCAAAAACAAGATCAAACAATATTCTGCCCTTGCCTTTAGTATAAATGTGAGTCAAATGGATATATTAATTTAATAATACGTAGAGAATATTATTAAATATTCTCAAACATATTTTTTGTCTAAATATCAATGTATTGTTATTTGTACAATATTATTTAACATAGCATATTAAGACATTAATATTTATATACTAATTCATAAGTATTATAATTTATATATAATGTTTTATCATTAAATATTATATTATTTATTATTTTCTTTCATATTGGATAGTTAGTTATTTTTATTTTGTAAAATAATGCTCCATGAACATTCTGGTAAGTAGCATTTTATGGACATCAATAATCATGTCTTCTTAGCGAATGTACTTTGAATACTGCAATTTGGCTCAGAATAGTTACCCAATGAACACATACGGAGTTTTACTGAATTGTGGAAATAATACATATTCTTGAGATAATAGTCAAAGAACTACCTTTGTTATATTTGATACAAAGACCATATTTGATACAGACATTTCAAAGAAATAAATCCTCACCAAGAATGCTTAGGCCCACTTGAAATTTAATAATGAGTTGGTTTCTTTCATGTGTTTTATCTTCCACGTTCTGGTCATTTCTTAGTATATTCAGATTGCTTCTTGGTATCCGTCTTTATGTGCCTCATGCACATCTGCCTTCTAAAGGATCACACCTCTCTTGAGAACTTCTTTCCTCTGTTTATCCATTTTAATCTTTCTAATACAATTGTCTGTTTTCATCAGAGACTGGTTCTGTGCTTTACTAATACTTACTTATTTATGAATACTTAAAATAAGTATTTAATTAAGATGTTACTATGTGACTAGCGATGTGATGTACACTATGGGAAAATACTGAATTAGCATATTTCTGTGTCATATGAAAATATGCTGATTTCTATCATTAAGTAACTGACATTGTGTTAGGCAAATAGGAAGAGCCCTAAAAGCAGCTCAGAGTTCAGGCTAAGAAAGAGGTTAACACACTGTAGGCTAAAGTATTTGGGAAACTTTCATGGAAGGACTGGGAAATGAAAAAGCTCTGAAAAATTAGTGAAATCTGAAGGAAGAAAGAGAGGTCCATGTCTGTCAAAGAGGAAAGGCATCACAAAACACCATCCTGACAGATTTAAACATTCTGTGAGGGAGTGGTAAGAAGTGTTACCTATGTAAAGTTTGAAAAGTCAAAAGGAAAAATTGGGGCAAGAAGAAAGGGTCTATAGATGAAATACATTTAAATGACTCTACTATGCCAAGGCTGTGTTTCTCCAAAGTTTCCATTTCACGGAACACATAGAAAATGGCATTTATATGACATGGTGGGTAAAGCGATGAGGCTATAAATGGTTGGATGTGATTATCCTGGGGGTTGCAGCTCCTCAGGTGCAGGCTGCTGCCTTAAAGACAGAAAGAAGGAATGAATCATCTCAGCAAATCTAATTCTCAGACCAGGGGAAGCCTGCGTGAAAGCTCTGGATGTGCTAAACAACCTAAGGTTGCTACTAACTTGTCCTGTTCCTGTGCTCAAGGGACCAACTTTAATAAAACAGAGAATTGGGGAAATGAAATTGTAGTCTCAAGGGATATCTCTGATAGCTGATCAGAGGAGTTTTTTTGTTTTTTTTGTTTTTTTGGTCAGCTGAGATTTTAGAAATATTCAAATCAAACACTAGTCTTCCTCATTTAGTAGAGAGTCTTCCTTAAACCCGTATCTTATCTCTATAACTTGTTATATAGTCAAATGGCTTTGTGTGTAAGTGGCCAATGATATAGGCATAGGTAAATTGAATGATTGGTTAAATTGGTTAAAGTGAGCTAAAAATATGGAAGTAAAATATGTTTACGTCAGGGTCATAACAAGATCACCAAAAGCTTAATCAACAGAATAAAGTTCCATAATAGCAAATTTAGCACATTTTTAAGTTGTCTGTGTCAACACCTGTGGAGTTCCATAATAAAGTTAAAGGGAAATATGCATAAACTTACATCTTAGCCACTCATTTTAAATATATGTAAAGTAGAACCAGTGAAGTGAAGTAATGTATTTAAAGTTCCTCAAGGGGACACCTGAGTGGCTCAGACGGTTAAGTGTCTGCCTTCGGCTCAAGTCATGATCCCAGGGTCCTGGGATAGAGTCCCGCATCAGGCTCCCTGCTCAGTGGGGAGTCTGCTTCTCCCTCTGCCTGCTGCTCCCCCTGCTTGTGTGCGTGCTCTCTCTGACAAATAAACAAATAAAAATTGAAGAAAGAAAGAAAGAGAGAGAGAAAGAATGAACGAACGAACGGACCTTAGGGAACTGAATATTCAATTCAGAGCTAGAAGCCAAGTTTCTTTACACCCAGTCCAAGGCTCTTGATAAGATACCGCACTGATCTGTTGGCAATTTTATGTGAATATTAGAATACAATCAAATCAGATCCCAATAGTGCCAAGTCATCACATTTGAAAGATTCAGTTGGAGCCAGTGCCCTTCCATTCCTGTCTTTACCTGGTGCTGTAGGAATGAAAGCAAAATGTATCAACTCTCACTGTGTAACATATCAACTCAATATTAATAGCTAAAATAACAGCTACGTATTTAGCTTATGATTTTCTGTGTTAGTAACTTGGATGGGGCTCAGGTGAGTGGTTCTTCTGATCCTAGTTGCACTCACTCATGTGTCTTGGACTAGGTACTGGGTCAGTTGGGAGGCTGGTTGGTATAAGGGGACTTCAGCTGGGATGGCTCATCTCTGTTCCTGGCTTGGCTTGTTTGCAAAGGCCCTGGCCAACATCAACATCGGGAGCCTCATCTGCAATGTAGGAGCTGGTAGACCTGCCCCAGCAGCTGGCGCTGCGCCAGCAGGTGGTCCTGCTCCTTCCACCGCTGCTGCCCCAGCTGAGGAGAAGAAAGTGGAAGCAAAGAAAGAAGAATCTGAGGAGTCTGATGATGACATGGGCTTTGGTCTTTTTGACAATGGTCTTGCATCCTTCACCAGCCTAGACAGAAGTTGATAACATGGTGACTAGGCAGAATTCAAAGAGAGAGAGAAGCATTCAAGGCCTCTTGTGGCTTATCCACACAAGCAGGATAATATCAATTCTGCCACATTTTATTGACCAAAGTGAGTCAAAAGGCTAGCCCATATTCAAAAGGTAGATAATAGAATCCACATCTTGATGAGAGAAGGTGCAAGTAAGCTATTTAGAGCATGAACAGAGGGAAGGATAAACTAAGGTCTATTTGCAAATAATCTACTGCAGAGAGGAGGGCTTTTCATCAGTATTCTTGCTTATATTATACAATGTAAGAAATAACTGAATTGGATGGGGCACCTGGCTGGCTCAGTCAAAAGAGCATGCAACGCTTGATCTCAGGGTCATGAGTTTGAGCTCCATGTTGGGCGTAGAGATTATGTAACTAAATAAGTAAATAAACTTAAAAAAAAAAGATAACTGAATTGGAATGTTGAAATCAGTGCTTTCAGTTTGTATTCACCTAAGTCTTATGGCAATAGAGTCAATATCCTTAAATATATACTTGGGGGTGGTGGAGAACAGACTGCAAAAAATCATTTTTGAAAAAATGATTTAAAAATTAGCAATATTAGTGATGGTGAATGGAAATCAAAACTAACAAATTGAGACTGTATTACTTCAAGTAAAAACACGTGAGACCTTTTCTTCCTACACTTGCATTGCCCTTCTCAGTCTGCTTTCCTGGATTTTCTTCCTCCACCGGACCTGCAAATAAACATTGGGTTGCCAAAGAATTCTGTCCTTGGAATTTTTCTTTTCTCTCTATTTCTAAATTAGACATCATCAGTCCTGTCACCTTAAATATCACAAATATGCTGATGGCTGTCAAATTATTTTGCCAACTCAGAGCTTTCCTCTAAAATCAGATTTATGAGCAACATCCTACTGTCCATGCCCATTAGTAACTTAAGCTTACCCTTTATTAAACTAATCTACAGAATTGGTCCTTTGTGCATAAACAAATAAACAAATCAAATCAACTCTTTCCCCAGCTTTCTTTCATCAAGATTAATTACCCAATGAGCAGGTAAAAACTATTTCTTTCCTAAATTCTTCATATTCACCCATTAAATTTTTTTTAAGTTTTTATTTACTTCTAAAATACACCTCAAATCCGACTACAGTTTCCTAACATACTGATTAGTTCAATGACCATTTTCTGTTACCTCCAACAAGTCTCTCGCCATTCTCCCTGGTTCCTAAAGCCCATCCTCCAAGAATAACCAAAATAACCTTTTAAAAATTTACAGTAGACCATGTCATTTTCCTATCTAAACCTTACTGGTTGTACCCTACTTTATTTAGATTAAAACTTGAACTCTTGCTTACTACAACCTAAATGGTTACATATAACTTGGATGTTAGCTGTACATCTCCAACTACTTATTTACTACCCCTTATGATGCTGCATCCAGGCCTTTATACTTGTTGTTCCTTCCACTTATGAATCTCTCTGTACAAATTTCTGCATGACTGCCTTCTCATTGTTTGGATCCCAACTCAAGTGGAACCTCTGAGGGGTCAACCCTAACTGCTCTACACAGAACCCCAACGCAGAATCCCAATTACTCTACCATATTCTACCATGTTCTTTTATGCTTTTTTAGCAGTGAAAAGTAACTGAAATCCCTACTTATTTTCTTAATTTTTCATTGTCTATCTTCCTCCTTTAGAATATAACTTCATGATGACAAAGATTCTATTTTGTTTGCCACTGTTCTCATAGGACATGTTTGACAAATACCAACTAACCTGCAATATTTTACAAAAATCTACTTACTCAAATATCTAGGGCAAACTCTCTTGTCCATCCCTACCATCGCCCTTGCAACACTGACTCAGGGAGAGCTCAATATATATTATCAAATCTCTCAGTAAAAGAAGTAAATCTATATGTAGAGAAAATACTAGATTTAAACGTAGCTATCTTATATTGTAAAAACTATCTACTCTGAAGTTTGTTGTTGTGTTTTCAAATCAAGGTAGAAATTAAATCGTTCGCATTCCTTAGAATCACCATTCTTATCGCCTTCCTCAAATTTCTTTTAAAATGACCAGAGGGGTGCCTGAGTGGCATAGTCAGTTAAGCATCTGACTCTTGGTTTTGACTCAGGTTGTGAACTCAGGGTCATGAAACTGAGTCCCACACAGGGCCCCATCTCAGCACAGAGTCTCCTTGAGTCTCTCTCCTTCTCCCTCTGTCCCTTGTGCACATGCTCTCTCTAAAATAAATAAATAAATAAATCTTTTTAAAAATTAAATTAAATGACCATAAATGTTACAAAGACACAGACTAATTTATATGAATAAATATGCAGATATTTGACAGAACAATTAGATTAAAAGAGCTAAATGTTACTCTAAACTCATATGCTATTTTGGTATTATAAATATCTTGTCTAAAATAACATTAATGTTAATTTTTCTAGGACCATGGAAGTAAAACCTGAATACCCAGGAAACCAAAGGGAAGGAATGAAAGTAAATAAGCCAATATAATGTATTTTTTAAACTCAAAATTGCCAAAAACACATAGCAGCCTCATTTTGAACTGAATTTCATGGATTATAAATTTTTCAGAAGGCAGTTAACTTTAGGAAAATATTTTTATCTACTTTAAATTAAGTCTTAAATGTCTAAACCTAAGCTAAAACACTACAGGTATTAGCTAATTGCTTCCTTATTCAGTGTGGCATGGAAAATTTAACACCCAAAGTATTTTCTCCTCTATAAATTATTTAATGGAATAGCTCAGATAGTACCGTTATTTTTGTTCATTTGAAAATTGACACTGTACAGATAGGGATAGGGCTTGTTTTTTTCCTGTAAATAGCTAAAGAAAATAGTAGGTTTATGTTTGACAGTGCCTGAATCTGAATAAGTTTAAATACTTGTCAAGATAAGACATGGCAATGTTTAATGTCTTGTGACTATTTTAACCTGTGAGATTTACTGCAATATCTGTAGTTTGTATTTTCTCAAGCTCTGCTTTCATTATCTGTGTGATATCATTACCTTGTTTTGCTGTTTAGATACAAAACCATGCTACAATTCCCTGGTACAATGGAAAAAGAAATCCAGTGATACTGAACTTAGTCTCTCAGTTCCCAAGATTAGCACATTTTAGAATGTATTTTGTCAATAAGTTGCCAAGGTCTGTACCATGGTGAGCATATTAAAGAGGGTGAAACTGCAGGAAATACAACTGTAAAAATTTGGCATGACCTTAAAAAATAATACCGAAACAATTCTGAAAGAGAAAACAGGAAAGAGGCAACCTATCAAAACAAAGATACAAGAAAGATATCTCTCCTACAAAAGGAAAGGAAGGAGTTCCATTAATAACCATGATGTAGTTACAGGAAATGAATTTAGCCTACAGCTTTAAACAACTAGAAAACTGGAGAGAATGTATTAATCAAGTATTCTCAGACATTGGACAATGGATATAAATGACTATGATATCTGAGAGAGGGGAAGTAAGATGAATTCTATAATTGTTTTGGGTTATTACATGGGCTGAAGGCAGTTTCCAGACTATAGGGCAGAGATAGAACTCAAACAGAATCCAGCAGTCTCACTGTGTGCAGGAGACATAGATGAATGTTTAGGGAAGTGGAAGCAACCAGAATTAACAAAGCAGAATACTAGAGAAAAGAGAACTTCACAGAGAACTCTACAGATACACAGGCGAGGGTCTCCCGAGGCCTTTAGCTGAATGCTGATCTGTGTATATGTGAGAGAGGAAACTAGCTGAAAAAGAACCACTGGAAAGAAGTAGACAGAACATTTCCGGAGTTCATTGTGTGAATAATTTATGCTTCTCCCAAGTTTCCTACTTTAGGGTGCATCGGGTAGAGTCTTCAGAAGATAGTGCCTAATTTTTGGAGTTCAGTTAGTCTTAGACTAAAACCTAGTCTGGACCCACCCCAAAAGAACTAAAAAATAAGTCTCAAAAGGATCAAAATGAACCCAAATAATTTAACTGTCTGCCAGGAAAGAAGTCAAATGCTAATGAAAAGAAAAAACACAATCTAACATTCAGCAACATAAAATTCACAATGTCCAGCATCCTGTGAAGAAACTGAGAGGCATTTGGAAAAGCAGGATATTATGACCCATACCAGGAAAATAGGAGTCAATAGACACAGAGTCAGAAACAGTGGAGAAAATGGAATTATTAGATAAGGCTGTTAAAACCACTGTTGTAAATGTTATAAATGTGCGCCATATGTTTTAGAAAGTAGAGGAAAATAAGTATGATGAGAGAAATATAAAATATTCTTTAAAGACCCACCTACAACATTTAGAGATTTAAAAAATACAATATATGAAATGAAAATATACTAGATATGATTAACAATAGACCGATTATGCAAAAGAGAAGAATCAGTGAAGTTGAAGACATGCAATAGAAACTATCCAAAATGAAGCATAGGGAGAAAATAAACTGGAAGAGCAATAGTGACCTAGGAGAAAATATCAAGCATTCCAACATACATGCAATTGTAATGCATGAAAGAGAAGAAAGGACCAAAAATATTTGAAGAAACAATAACCAAATATTTCCAAGAGTATCAAAAAAAACTAAACAGAAAACATAAAGAAGACCATGCCAAGGGACAGAAAAATAAAATTATTGAAAACCTGTGATAAAGAGAAAAACTTAAAAAATAAAAGCCAGGAAAAATAAAACAATTTTTCCAAAAACTGTAAATCTTGACTATATCAGATTTGGCATAAACCACATGTGTCTTTTGATTTCCAAATAAGTAAAAATTCTTGAAGCAAATGGAGGGTAATAGGTTATGTCACTACAAAATATACCACTTTGGCATAAGGATTATTTGGGGCTGACACAGCTGAGCAGAAGCAAAAGCAAGAAAAACTCCTTGCTCCCCTCTATTTGCCTAAAAGCAGAACATAAATTTGTAAGGCATCCCTTCTCCTCTCTCTAAGGTTAATTCCTGTAGACAACTTTAGATCCTATCAGCCTGGAGAAATCACCAGAGAAATCTACATAGCAAACTTCGCTAATTAGCCTTTCTCTCAGTGCTTGTAAGCCTAAAAGTGCTTTCCTTTGTTTTGTCATTTCTCCATAAACATTCTGTGCTTTGTTTAAGGTGCTCTATAAGCCAGAATTCTAAGCCACCACTTGGAGTTACATATTTTTTCCTGGGTGTCTCCCATTTATACAGGAAGTATGCAAATGCCTAAATTCATGTCTGTTTTTCTCTTCTTAATCTGCCTTTTATTACAGGGATCTCAGCCAAAACTCAGAAGGGTAGAGGGAAAATTATTTTTCTTCCCTTACATATATTTGACAAAGCGAGGGTGCTTATATAGAAGAGAGAGAAGACATGTTCAGGGAGTGATAAGTGAAATTATGAGGAAATGAAAACTGGTTTTATTTCCTAGTGCCTTATGCTGTAGCATAACTATAGGATTTTTTAAATACTATCTTGACTTTTTGTTTTTTTGTCTTTTGTTTTTGTGAAAGTAATCTCTACACCCAATGTGGGGCCTGAACTTAAAACCCTGAGATCAAGAGTCATCTGCTTTACCGACTGAGCCATCCAGGTACCCTGCATAACTATAGGATTTTATAGTTTAAAAATGCCATAGAGATTATCTAGTCCTATGCCCTTGATTTGTAGAAGAAGAAATGTAATAACAAAGGGAATATCTAAAATCAGACAGCTAGACAATGACAGAGATAAAGCCAAAGTTCAGTTCTTTCTAAAAGAAAACAACTTTTATTTTCATGGTTTCCTCCTTTACAAGAATTGCCTAAATGTTAACTGAATATTTATACAAATAAAAAACCTTAACCTCATCTCACACATACTCAAAAATTAGGATGAATCAGGCATCACAATATGAATAGTAAAACAATAACACTTTTAGTAAAAAACAAACATAGAAGAATATCATTATGGCCTTGGAATAGGCAAATAATTTTTGAATAGGACATAGGAAGCACTAACAATTTTTAAAAAGTTAATAAACTAGTATTAGTGAAAATAAACAATTTCTGTTTATCAAAAGACACTACTAACATGAAAAATGCAAGTCACATACTTATAGATATATTTGGAATACATATTTCTGATAGAGGACCTATATTCAGAACATACCCTATAAACTAAAATGCAAAACAAAAGAACCCTCAGATAAAGACCCGGGAAGGCACTTCAAAAAAAAAGGGTACCCAAGTCGCTAATAAGTATACGAAAAAGGTGCTTGGTATCATTACTCATCAAAGAAAGACAAATTAAAGCCACTATAAGAAACATCTACACACCAACAGAATGTCCGAAACTGAAAAGACTCACAAGGATCTGGAACAACTGGATTCCCCTATCTTTATTATGGGAGAATCCACTGGTACAAAACTTTGGAAAACAGTTTGCAGTGTCTCCTAAAGTTAGTTGTATATACACCTGAGGACCTAGCAATTCTACTTCTGATTATATAATCAAAAGAAATTAAAACATATTTATAAGAATCTGTGCTGTTTTAATCATAATAGCCCATCTGGCAACACAAATGTGCCAACTCTAGGACAGGTAAATCAAGTGTGGTATCTTCAAACATTAGAATATGATACGTCAATGAAGAGGAACATATTCCTGCTACCCAAGACAATGAATAAATCTCACGGGCATAAGTTGGAACAACAAAAATCCAGAGTGTATTCTTCTAAGCAGCCATAGTGAAGAGCAATCCAGAATGGCTGGGGAAAATTAAGTCTACATGTACCACAGGATGCAGCCATTCTTCCCCTGATGATCTGTCCCACTAAAATTCTCAAAGGTTCATAAAGGACCAAGTTGGAGGCTATTACTGTGACATCACATGCTATGGCAAGGAGTAAGAGACTGCCTGAATAGGAGAGTGGTAGGTAAAATATTGTGGACAGACTGTGCAATCACAAAGTACAATAGATTGGGGTACATGGAGCAAAATGAAAAAATATTAAAAACATAATGCTGAATTTAAAAGATGAGGAACGGGATGAGGTCAGTGACACAGTTCCTCTTCTGTAAATTATATGCAATGAAACAATAATGCATTTTGCTAGGGCACATACAAATAAAATATGCATTAAAAACATAAAAGTGTTCGAGGGGAGGGGGAACAGGTTAAATATGAATAATTGGGAAAAGAAAATAAGAAATGGGCTTTGCATGGACAAATGATGACAATGTGCTTTGAGCTGAGGTGTGTGATTAATTCAATACCCTTCACCTGGTGTCCAAAAAAAGAAAGAAAAAGAAAGAAAGAAAGAAAGAAAGAAAGAAAGAAAGAAAGAAAGAAAGAAAGAAAGAAAGAAAAAAGAATGACGCAGAGGATAAGATGACAAAGGTGAGAAGTGTAACAGCTCTGTGAACATCAAATGCACATTGCAGTGCATTTTGTTCCATTTTTTTTTAACATCCCTTTGCAAATAGGCTCAGGGATCCAGCAGTGAAAAGTGAATGAGACACTGTGAAGAAAATGCTGTGTTATAAAAATACAGCTCTGTTTTACTTCTACTTTGATTTCTGAGGCAGGGTCACAAAGTGAAGAGAAACATGATTCTGTCATTTGTCTGGAGTAAGCCTATATAAAATTTCCCAATTTAGAATAAGAAAGGAACTCAGGGTTCATTTAGCTCCATTGTCTCAATTTAAGAATACAGAAATAGTGGGCCACAGTTCTTAAGTGACTTGCCTGAGATGCACAGTCCATAGACAGAATAACCGACGCTAGAGCCTCGTTGTCTGTCCCTAGTCCATGAGGTTCCTTCGGTTTGTCCCACTGAGCTCACTGCCCATATCAGAGACAGGGAGGCTACAAACCATGGTGACAAAACACTCGAAGGTCTATATAAGATTACATCTCAACTAACCTGAAACTGTTTAGAATAAGTTTTTCCAGGTGACTGATTTTGAGTTTCTTTTATGGAAAACACACTTTTATTTATTTATTTTAAATATTTTATTTATTTGAGAGAAAGAGCGTGAGAGAGAGAGGGCACAAGCAGGGGGAGGGGCAGAGGGAAGAGCTGACTTTCCACTGAGCAGGGAGCTGGATGTGGGACTCCATCTCAGAACCCCGGGATCATGACCTGAGCCGAAGGCAGACGCTTAACTGACTGAGCCACCCAGGTGCCCTGGAGAACACACTTTTAGCTTCAGTACTTACTAATTAGGTTGTTTATTCAAAATATTATCACTCCTTTTTTGGCTTGGGTAAATAATTTGAAGAAAAACTTAATTTATATTCGCTTAAATGAAGTATTTCACGGTCCTCATTTGGAACTCAAGTCACTGTTTGTGACCACAGATGAAGAAGGTACAGAAGATTCTGCCAGATCAGTTCTCATCCCAAAGCTATTACTCAGAAATTGTGTGGTTTGATGGTTTTCTTGCTATATGCCACTTTGTCTTACAGCTTCAGTACTACTACTAATAATAGTTTTGGTCATCAAAGGTTCTGTTAATTAGCTAGGTCTATCTAACAAAAATTTTATAGTTACAATTTTGGGTAAGTTTTGAAATTATAACTAATAGAGTGTAAATTTCATTTATAGAAAATGTGTACATGGAAAGAGATGTTGTGTTGCCTCCACCAGCATTGGTCCCAACTCTTCCTCATTGTGTAGCAACCACAGAATTTGCATGGGATTGACCTCATTCCTCCTCCAGAGTTGTCTCTGAAGTAAACAGATGAGTCTGATGCTTCCCATGCTGTAGCAACTGACCCACCACTGGGCAGCAATATCCAATCAACCCAACCCATTCAGTTTGGGTATTCCTCTGACCTTGGTGTTTGTGTCTATCTTTGGTTGACCAAAGCAGATGAAGAACAAAACTCTCTTTCATGGTCAAGATAAGCTAAAATGCTGTGTTTGGTGTGCAGATGTGTGGTCTAGAACCACAACTGCCACTGGGCTTCATGAAGCAAGCCATTCTGAGGATCAGGCCTTCACACAGAAGAGGACACAGAGCTGGAAACATTTCAGAGGATGAGAACTGACCCCCCAGTGCAGCTACGCCAGAAAGCCACCCTACTCTGAGGTTTTCTATTTCATAAGGCAATACACAACTCTTCTTTTTAAGCCATTATCAATTCTTGTGGTATGTGCAACCAAAACTACCTAAAATGAGACAACCTGTAATTCTACTATTCAGATATAACCACTGCTAGAAATTTGGTTTAGAGACTCTCAATCTTCTGCATGTGTTTGTGTGTTTGGGTTAAAATATGTTTAAAACAAAGTTGGGAATCAATAATACATACAGTTTTGTAGGCTGTTATTTTATTTTAATGAAAATGCCATGACTATATTTGCATGTCATTAAATTTAAATCACATTATTTGTAATGACTCCACATTATTACATTATATGTTTGTATCATAATTTATTAAATCTAGACTTTATATTTGGACACTTCTGTTACTTCCAATTTCTTGCTGTCTAAACAGCGATATAATGAACTTTGCAGCTATATTTTCTATCATATTCATGATGATTACTTTTAAATAAATACTAAGAAATATGACAATTATAGGGTCAAATACTATTATGCATAAGTTACCTAAGAATTTTGATTTACATTGCCAACTTGCCCTCTAAAAACACAATTCCACCCTCAAAAAAATGCATAACAGTGCTCATTTCAATATTACCTACATGATACAGTTCTTGGTGGGAAAATAATGATAAAACTTCTTCAAAGGTATGAAAACTATAATTGACAAATTATTGTATATTATAAGCAATATTGTTGATATTAATAATATAATAGTTAATAAAAATATCTATCATTATTTGAGCAATTTATTTTGTGCCAGGCTCTTTTAAGGTTTTCCTAATTTAATCTCTCATGATGTTCCAGAGAGTCAGGTATTATTAACTTTTTTTAAATAGGAAAATATAGATTTAGAGTGCAAATAAGTTTCCTGAGATAGTACAGCTAATAAATTGCAAAACAACTCAATCTTACTATTGTTCAACCTAATAATCTCTGGCAAGCAGAACTCAAAAGATGTCCTGGAGAAGTCTAAACTGGATAAGGAATATGGTTTTTATAGAAATTACAATCAGTCAGGGGGCACCTGGGTGACTCTGTTGGTTAAGTGTCTGCCTTCAGCTCAGGTCATGATCCCAGGGTCCTGGGATGGAGTCCCACATTGGGCTCCCTGCTCAGTGGGGAGCTTGCTTCTTCCTCTGCCCCTCCCCCACTTGGGCTCTCACTTTCTCATAAAAATAAATTTAAAAAATCTTTTAAAAAAATGTTGTCTTTAAAAATAATTTTTCAAGCAAGATACTTAGAGTAAAGAAAGACAGCATCTATAAAAATTTGGGTATAGGTAGATTTCCACATTTCAAAACAAAGCAAAATTTAGTGAGAACATTCTCTATTTAGCAGAATTTGATCTTGTTTAACAAAGAACATTAGCACCTATAGTGAAAACATTTTCTCAGCTAAAAAACATTATAACAAATAAATTAAAGATGTCAATATCAAATATATTAATGATAAAATGCAACTGTGAAAATGACTGCAGTCATTTTAATTTTATAAAAGATCATATTGTAAGAAATCCATTCCTTAAAAAATACTAAAATATATGAGAAAGAGACAAGACTAAAAATGTGATTAAAGTGCACAAGCACATTCCATAATTATTGTTTGTTATTTTAATGTTTAAGATCATTAAGAAGAAAACCTTTTTATTTTTCTTCAATGTACACTGATGTTACTTTAATTTTTATGGGAATTTTTGTTTCATAAAATAATTTTACCTGACTTTTTCTATCTACAGTATAATACAACCAATTTGCTAGTCAATTAATATTCAAATATACAAATATATAAAACAAAGGTGACACTAAATTTTTATATAGGTGTTGTAAACATATATATTCAAATATACACCTATATATGTGTGTGTATAAAATTGTAATTATTAAAAAAATTGTAACTATTTTTAGTGCCCCCTTTATTTTCAGAAGTGTCCTAGTGTGGACAATAAGTTACATGGCTACGCTGATAAAATGAGTCCATTTCCAACAGTTATTCAAAACTGAGCCGTGTGCTTTCACTATAGGTCAATCAAGGACGTATAATTCTCCTAAGGTGTGAAGCTTTGGGGATCAAATCTATTTTTGACCTGGTAAACACAGTTGAGAAAGTCAATGGCGCTGTGGCAGTTCCCTAGCCTCCAGACCGTGGGTCTGATCAGAAAGCTGACAAAGGAATTTGGTTTCTAAGTCGCAGCACTGAGCAGGGTAAGGGGGAGTGTTCCAGCGCTAAGTGGCAGATACCAGCTAGAATGGAGTTCCAAGTTGGTGAGTGCTCTTTCACGGCTCTTCTCTTCTTACCCTACCGACTTACCCATCTGCTTCTTACCCATGGGCTTCCAAACAGCACTGCGAGTGTTCTAGAAACTCAACTATGTTAGCAGAATCAGATGGCAGAAACTGGGTATTCTCAAAGTATGCCACACCTTCTCAGCTGTGGTCAGCCTTACAAAATTTAGAAAGGACTTTCATTTTTCTTCTATAGACAGTACCAATGTAGGGCCCTTGTAATTTACGTTACGTTCATTATCAACTTCCTCGTTTAGAACTTCACAAAGTCAGATGGCCTGTGGAGCAGGGAAACAGTAATGAGCTAGCGTCTGCCAAAGTTAGGGCAATAATGATTTTAAGGTCATGGACTGGCAGAATGCTGAAGGAGAAATGGCTGGCAGATAGCAAAGATGCAGAAGAAGAAAGTGTATTCCAAGGATTTGTTGAAATTGTGCCACAGCTAGAAGTTGCTGAAGTAGGTTTGGGAGAGTAACATGAGCAGCGGTGAGAATAAATGCTGCTTTGTGAATGAGTCTCACAGCTACATAAACCACAATGATGCTACAGTTACTCTGAAATGGGAATCTGGAGCAAGAGGTTGGGGGATGAAGTGCAGGCAGGGAGAGGAGGAAAGAGGAAATGTTTGCCTTTCCTTGTTACTTCCTCAGAGTCACTGAAGAAATAGCCACATCTCACTGAGGAAAGGACTCTTATCTTTAATCCACAGCCCAGAGGAGAACCATAATTACAATTGTAATATTTTTCATGTTTTCACATATTTCTCAGCACCTAGTATGAGCCAAATGCAGTTCACAGTGTATGGCGATCCAGCAGAGAACAAGGCAAACAAACCTACATAGGGGTTCAAAGTATGGCAGACATCAGGCTACACCTCCTAGAAAGGGATCATTACGAAAGGTATCTCTGAGCAAGAGATCATAGTAAGGCCAAGTAGTCAGGTGTGGGAATACCTGGGGAACTTGTGTCTCAGGGCAAAGAGAGCGGCCTGTGCCAAGGCCCCATGTCCGCCGCATGCTGAGGAACACAGAGACTGAAAGGAGTGCAGTCGGCCCTGGAGGGGACTAAAGGAAAGCCACAGGGATGGGAAATAAAGGAGAGATTTACCATACACCAGACCACTACAAAACACAAAAATCTAGTCATCTGGGAGGCTAGTATTTTTGAGTATCTAAGTCACATGAGAAAGTATTGCTAAACCCTCATTGTGGGGGCCAAATCAGCATTTCAGAGACTTCACACTTTCAATGTTCTCGTGAGGCACCTACACCCTTTTCGACTGCTCCTCTCACCTCAGTCCTTTAAACAGAGCTGCCACTCCAGGGTCCCCAGGAGTCTGCCAGGACTTTCTTCCACCTAGCAATTAATTCAGCGTCTGCTTTCCTAGCTCATGGCAGGCCAACAGCTGGGGTTTCCTCTTTGAAGAACCCCTCTGGACCCTGCTGTGTAACTTTATAAACACAAGCCTAGGACTCCTTTGGTTCATCCCACGCTATCTCCTCTCACCTCAGTCCTGAAAATTTCCACACCTGCTGTTGCCTGTCTCTGCTGTGTCTGCCCAACCCCCCTTCCCCACACACCTACCCCACATCCACCATGTTGCTCCAGTAAAATGATGGCTAAGTTCCAAATAATTAATCTTGATGGCAACGTTGTGGACAGAACCCCAAGGACACCAATTATTATGTATGTCTTTCTCAATGTCCCATAAAAACATTTAAAAAGCTCAGTGAAATCTATGCATCACCAGGACAACGTTGTTCTGTGTTTGGCTCCATTTGGATGTTCACAGTTGAAAGAAGTTCTTCTATGATATTCTTATTTCCCATGACAACAACAGCATTTTAAAGGATTGTGTGTGTACCTGGGTGTGTGTGTGAGACTAATGAAAAGGATTTTATGCTTCATCCCTGCTCACCTTCCCCCCCTCTTCAAAATATTATCTGCTTACAGAGCTCTTGCAAAAACTCTATTATAGGAAAGTAGCCACTCAAAGTTCCTGCACCTAATAAAACATTTTTATCTGATGTTTAAGTTCCTGGTGTGTCAAAAAGGAGTGGCATGGCAATCCTCTAGAAGCAGTAAATAATGTAGCAATTAAAATTGAGGCAACCAGATAGGACTTAGGAACCTTTCTTTCCAAGCAGAGGAAAATATGAATGAGGTGGTATGTTTACACAGGAAATCATGGATTAGATTTCCAAAAGCTCAGGTCTCAATTCTTTGCAGAGGCTATTAGAGTCCACCATCTTTCTTTTTAGTTATTAATAAATACATGGAGTAGCACGGCTTCTTCTCTCATCTCCCCATTAACCTTCCTCCATTCAAACAGACCATACTCCTTTCTGTGGGCTTAACTGGTTTTAATCCATGTCAAGATGTTGTTTCTTCACTCATCAGTATTTCTTTCCAACATAACTCATTTATGGGAGAACTTATCAAGAGCCAAACAAAACAATAAGAAAGGAAAAAGACAATTGTGTTCAAAAATTGCTCACCATTTCATTAACCTCCCCCCGCCTGGAAATTCCCGATAGGTTAGAAAAACCACAAGCTTCAGGAACAACCATGTCGTTTAACCTTATTAGATAATGCTTACTCTGAGGATTATAATGTTGGATTTTCAAATGATCACACTGATGTTTCTTAATTAAACCTCCACATTATTTTTAAACAGCTTAAATGAAGAGCCTTGGTCTGCAATGCCTGAAATTGGTTTTAAAAAGAAGTGTTCTGGGGTGCCTGGGTGGCTCAGTGGGTTAAAGCCTCTGCCTTTGGCTCAGGTCATGATCTCAGGGTCTTGGGATCGAACCCCGCATTGGGCTCTCTCTGCTCAGCAGGAAGCCTGCTTCCCCCTCTCTCTCTGCCTGCCTCTCTGCCTACTTGTGCTCTGTCTCTCTGTCAAATAAATAAATAAAATCTTTAAAAAAAATAAAATAAAAAGAAGTGTTTTTACATGGACAAGGCAATAAATAAAGAAATGAGTAACTCCCAAGCATTCCTGTATGAACATAATTTCTTTGCTAGTTCTGTAGTTTTGTTGCCCAGAAAAAATACCACTGAATTATATGAAGTTGATATAACTGTCTTAAATTTTTCTTAGGCTTCTTATAAACTGTATTTCTTATGAAGTATCACCTGATTCATTTTCATTCAAAATTCTTTTATTAAAATAAACATCCCTATACAGAAAAAATTTAGATTATCAATGTCTGTTAAAAACAAACTAAGGCAAAGAAACCAAGAAACCTACTGGTGTTAGGCTAACCAGTCATCTACTAACCTATCCCCTTCAAACAATAATCCTTTTATAAAAGTATGTTAATACCCTTTCTTCTACTCTGTTCTTTTCTCGCTTTATTGTTAAGTAATTTTCACGTTCAGTAACTACCTTTGGTTCTGATGGTGGGTACATATGTAGTAGTTTGAGATTTTGTGTTATGGAGAATGATATTAGTAGGAAAATTAACTTAAATCTCAGGAGAAGGTGTAATATATGATAATTTCAACTATCCCTTAGAATGTGATTCTTTTGAAATTGGTTTTAATTTTAAAACAACTTTTTTTAAAAAACTAAAAAAAACTAAAAAAAAAAAAAACTAATTTAAAACAACTGATCTTCTCTAAGTGCTTAATCGTTCCTAAGGGACTTCTGAACACATATCACCTGAAAGATCAGATTAAAATGGCATCAATAAGTGTCCACTAAAATTTAGCAAATGTTTCTGTATGTGAGCAGTCGGTTGACCGGTTGTCCCTTTACATGTACTAACCAAGAGAATCTAAGCAGACAATGCATCTGCTGAATTCTCCCCGGGTAGGCATTTCCTCTAAAATGAAATTATCCCTGAAGGGAGATGGAATTATTCTCAGGCCCAGCTTTTGATAGAATGACTATTTTTGAGATGCATTAGCTACCCCAAATTCACTGTAACACACGGGAAATGGAAATACGTAGAGGTTGGAAAAATACTAAATTTAATGTAAAATTACAGATATGACCATACAGCTGTCAGGAAAAGCAAAATTACAGAGAATATTCATCATGTATAGTGGACTCTCAAAAATCCAAAACACAACTAGCACTCTCAATTAACCATTATTTTTCAGAAGTTAGTTATTCAGAAGAACCAATTAAAATACCTAGAGAAGTATGCATCAGAAATTTAGTTGGTAGTAAAAAGCTTTTAACTGAGAACTGAGATCAATGCATATTCAGTCTCCTGTACCATATAAAACTATGAGACTAGATAACCAATTCAGTGGCCCTTAATTTTAGTCTCATCAGTCCTCTCCTCACTCCCTCTCATTCTCCCTCCCTTTCTCCTTTGATCACGCTCCTCTTAGAAATTTCTCCTCCCAAACATCCATTAGATGTCATGGTACTAGTTCTCATCCTGACACATGGGTTACTCCTTCTTGGGTGTCTACAAATGACTGCATGGTATCTTGATCTGAAAGTTTCAACAGTATTTTAAAACTCAGTATTCCTCAAATGAACTCTTCCATTGCCCATAGCCTGCTCCTACTTTTATGTTCTCAATTTCCATTGGTGGAGATGTCATGTTCTTTAATCACCAGGATTCAAATGTTGGCTGTATACTTAAATGATCCTACTCACACTTTGCCCCATCTGTAATCAACTGTCAAGTCACTTTCAGTGCTGTCTCTACAGTATCTTATGGATTCATTTTCTTCTATTTCATCCCATTCCCTCCACCATTGCTTAGACCCTTTTTAGCATTCCCTAAAATATCAGAATAGCTTTCTGCTAAGCATCTTCCTATCTTTCTTCATCTTTTCTTCCTATCTTTTGTCCATTTCACACACTGGAGAATTGATATTTATTCTAAGCCCCTAACCAGACTTTCAGTTTTCTTAAGGACAAAGTCCTAGCTCAATGTCTTCCCTACTCTGTGAAACAGGCTGATGGAGGCCTTATTGTTGTAAACACTGCTGTGACATGGGAGAGGAAAGAAAACAAGACGCAGGTGAACTGTGCAATCTCATGGCCACACCTAACTTCAAGGCAGTGGGAAGCCACAATCCAGCCATGTGGCTAACAGGAGAATCAGACTATCTGGTAGACAGTACTGATGACTACCACAGAGCTGCTATTCACGTACTTTAATAACCAGAAATTCTCTCAAGAGCCACTACAGAAGAATGATAGTTTATCTTACTGTAGCTGTTCACCACTACGGACAAGGATTTTGCTCCTCCTGCAAAGGGACTCATCTTTTGCTTTTCTGATAGATTTATTATAACAAACTGGGAGTAACCTTATAAATAAGGGAATTTATAAGACCTGTAATCTAAAAGAATAACACTATCAACTAGCTAGGATTTGAATTTTGTAATTTTAGAAAATAGGAGACAGAATTTGCATATATTTATTTAGTCCCAAAAACAGACCCCAAAACAAACATTATTACTATTAACATTTTACTGAGAGAAAAATAAACGCCCAGAGAAGTTAAATAATTCACTCAGGCTCACACAGCAAGTGTGTGACAGAGTAGAAAATAAGCTAAGAAGTCTGACTCCAGAGTTAGCCCTTTTAACCATGGCAATGTACTGCTTTAGCTGAATATGTTTAATGATTTATTAAATTAATTATATGGTCTGCTTCCAAGAAAGAAAAAAAAGCACACGTGAGAATCAAATGTTGAAATAAGAAGAGTTCATCAATCCTCTTCAAAGGTAAAAATACTGAGTTCGAAGTACTGTTATCCAAGAAATTTAATCATTTATTCTTTGAGGCCAAGATTTACACCGATCATATCTTGGCATGGGCACCAGGCTGAAGTATTCCTCAAAAGCAGATCACATGTAGAGTAAAAATGAGGTCCTAGTAGAGTCTTCAAAGCCAACTGGCTAATGACTAACCTTAATAGTTTATTCAGGTCAAAACCTCTTCTTCCAAACAAATGAGATAGATACGTAGGCTCTCAGAGTGCTCAGCCAAATTCTTGAACAAATTCAAAATCATTATTTTGGAAAAAAAATCTACCTACTTACACCTGGCAGCTTTTCTTCCAAATGGGAGTTGAATGACCCTCTGTCAAGATCAGAGTATGAGCCAGGTTTCTCAGTTTTCTGTTGAGAATGCCAGGCTTTCTGCCTGCATGCCACACATATAAAGCATGTGGATGGCACCTTAATTGACAACACAGAATACCTGCACAGCAGCACTCCTGAGAGGGGGCAGCCATGGATTTACTGCAGCCCAGCATTTGCAAAGAGCCCACTTGACATATTCTAAAGGGCATAATAGCTGCTCATTCCTCTAGGTGCTTCAAGTTCCATCACTATATTAGATTGGCTCATGAGAGAATAACTTTTGTTGCCTTTATTATCTTGTATTTTTACCCTCCGAAATTCCAAAAGACTTTATTGAGTTAAAGGCTAAGTTAATGAACTTACTATTTATAGAAATCTCCAGAAAAAGTCACTAAATCACATTTCTCTAGTTCCTATTACTTTGTTGACAAAGACTTCATGTTGTGTAGGAATCCTTGTATAGAGATCTATAGGAAATGCTACTTTTATTATTTTTTTTAAGATTTTCTTTCTTTATTTGTTTGACAGAGAGAGAGAGATCACAAGTAGGCAGAGAGGCAGGCAGAAAGAGAGGGGGAAGCAGGCTCCCTGCTGAGCAGAGAGCCCGATGCGGGGCTCAGTCCAAGGACTCTGAGATCATGACCTGAGCCGAAGGCAGAGGCTTTAACCCACTGAGCCACCCAGG
>CM052884.1:76343156-76367449 GCA_028534135.1 Potos flavus | reverse complement strand
ATCACAGCTACAGTATAAATCTTTTCCTAATGTTATGACACAGGTTTTGAAATCGTATGTGAATATGACTTAATGATTTTGCGTTTCACTATGCCTTTATTTACCTTTTAATTGGAGTTGTAAGATAATTCACAATTTACAACTTAATACCTTGTATTCTATGCTGAATTGTGTGCATTAGTGAAAGAACCTCATTTAGTAACCAAGACACCTCATTTAAGGCTTATCTCACTTCCCAATCATAAATAATTTTAATTATAACATCAGAAATGTTTGAAATATCCGAAGGGTCATGTGTCTTCCCTGAGCAATATCCAAAATTGGAAAAAAGAAATTATTTACATTTTAGTAGTCAGGCTTTTTGAATTCCTTTCATTCTTTAGTTAAGCTATAACCTGATGAAGTGAAAATATAAGATATTGGTACCTTTCAATACAACGACAAATATTTTCTGGCCTTTCGTTGGCTTGAACAAAGCTTCGGTTTCCATGGATGCCAGTTATACAGCTTCCGGTTGTTCAGCATCACAACGAGACAAAGAAAAAAAAATCCACTTTTCGAGTGCCGGCCCTTTAATGTGAAGCATACAGGGAAACCACTGAATGGAGCAACAGTGAGTGATTGCTCTCCCCGGGAAGAACGTCCTTTCAAGACAATGCTACTGGCAGGTTCATGGAGGAAGGACAAAGGGGTTCAAATGGAACTAATGTTCTCATGCTTTCTATTTAAATGGCTACAGCTTCACCTAAGAGAAACTGGGCTCTGAGCTCATCCTCTGGTTAATTGCTGGATATCTGCCTGAAATACTCAATAAGTTCACCATGGTCATTTCAACAGAAATTTAAAGACTTCCTGGGCTGGCCTGGAGTTGGCTATAAGCTTGGGAAAAAATCGTTACATTGTTTTAAGAGATCCCACAAAATAGATTGTTCCTGCTGGAACAATGTAGTATGCATGGAATTAATGAGCTCCTTGAGGGCAGAAATCAAGACTTTTTTTTTTTTTAACTTTGTATCTCCAATATTCAACATAATGTCTGGCCCATTGTAGGTGATTTTTAGAAAAGATTTTAGAAGTCAACCAAAATTTTTTTGCTTCTACAAATTATGTAATCACTTCCATTTATTGCCACAAGCATATCGTTCTTGATATTTAAGTGACTGGTAATTAACAATATACAAAATGGCCAGAAAAACGTAATGAAAGCAGAGGTAAATTGTGGAATGTACAGTGCTTAGGAGAATGAGTAGAAGTCAATAATTATCTGGCATGAGCCTATTGTATGCTGGAAACATACTGGAGAATTCTATACAAAAGGCTACAAAAGGAGGGTGCAATTTCAGTTAAACACTAAAGTTTATAATCACATCAGATTAACTTTAAGATGTTATTTACTTATTTTATTTTTAGAGAGAGAGAATGGGAGGGAGGGGTAAAGGGAGAGGAAGGGTGAGAATTTTAAGCAGACCCCAACTGAGCATGAGCCCAACCTGGGGCTTGATCCCATAACCCTGAGCCAAAATCAAGAGTCAGATGTTTAACTGACTGAACCACCCAGGCACCCCATCAGATTAATATTATACTCAATGGTGAAAATCTCTTTATAGAGATACATCATAATACAAATTATGTCCTATAATTTGAATGTACCTATAATTATGTCCACCTGTGTGTGTGTGTGTGTGTGTGTATGTTCATGTGAGGACTTAAGGTAAGTTTTAAACCAGGGCTGTACCTAATTTATAGAAAAATACACATATCAGATCCATTTCTTCCCACACAAAGTGATTATACTTTCAAACCTAAAGTATAGTGCTAGGCAGACATCTATCTGTATCCAAAAATCTGTTTAGGAAAGTAGGCAGCTTGGAATTCCAAATGATTGAGTTATTTTGGGGTTACATGAATTTTATTATCTCATATGACAGACAATAATGGGTAGCCCAGCCTGGGCTTCAGCAAGTACAAAGTGACTAGCTAATTGACTTAAAAAATAGATTAACTATCTAGTGAACTGAATCAATATTATTAGCAAATTGCTACTGATACATAAAAGCAACATTTGGAGACTCAGAAAGCAGATGAGGACTCTTCCTACAACAGGAACTATTGTAAAAACAGCGGTTCGCAGTTATTAAATCGGTAGCATTTGGTAAAAATCATTAATGCAAACTATGTTCCCAGGAAAATGTGTAAATTTTCCTTGAATTACAAACTTATATTTTTAAGGAAAATAGCAAGTATTCCATCTCTTTTAAAAACCGGTCTGTTTTTAAATTAAGAGAAGTAGGGAGAGGTAATTAGAGCCCATATGAAAATAATCAAAAATATAAGGGAAAATTTGAATGTCCCTACCTCAAGCTTACTGAAAAGGTCATTATGATAAATTTAGAATAACATAACAAAAAGTTATAACAATTATTTTAGGTAAACTCTCTGCCTTTACGGAGGATTTAATCTAAACTGTTCTAAAAGAAAAATTATCTATCATGGTCTTAAAATTTTCCAGAGAATATTATCAGTGTTCATTGCCAATATAATCTAAAATTGTACAACTTTCTGCAAAATATCAAGTGAAGAAAAATAGCTCAGAAAAAAAATTAATGAAATTACTCAGAAGAGTACTCTGCAAAATTCTAGTTTAACTGAATTATGATTCTAATATATTTGTCAGGACCAGCAGAATTGTGTTCTTGATGTGTCTGGTACCCTTAAAACTGAAGGGTACCAGAATATGCCACTCCAAAATATGCCACTCTGGCATAAGGATTATGTTGAACTGAATACAATTGAGAAATAACAGATACAAAACAAAAACAAAAACAAAACAACCCCCTGTCCTTTCTCCTATTTGCATAAAACCAGGACATAAATTTCCAAAGGCTCCCAGCTCCCCTTTCTAAGAGGAAGAACAAAAGTTAACTTTAGAGACAACTTTAAAGACAACTTTAAACCTTATCAACCTGGAGATGGCATTAGAATAATCTACATAACAAACTCTACTAATGAGCATTTATTTCCCCCTTTGGAAGCCCAAGCTGCTTTCATTTGTTCTATCATTTGTCCACAAGTGTTCTGTTCTTTGTTAAAAATTGTTCTACAAGCTGGAGTTTTAAGCTACCACTTTGAATTATTCACTTTCCCTGAATGTCTCCCATGTATATATGTATGATGTTTATATGTTAATAATCTTCTGTTTTTCTTTTGTTACTCTTTTATTGTAAAGTTCTCAGGCAAGAACTCAGATGAACTGAGGGAAAATTATTTTTCCTCCTCTACAAAACAGTAACTCACTAAACAAGACCTTAGGGACCCAGAGAAGTATTTATTAGCTAAGCAAAGTTTCCTTCAGTAGGAAGTCACTAAACACATTGGACATATAATGAATTTCCATATCGGAATAGCAGCATATCTGGGAGAATCCCATCAAAATGTGAATGTAATAAGCTACTGGGGTATTGGAATGTAACTAAAATAGAGTAGTAGTAAAAATAGTTCAAAAGTACCATTTATCCAGCACTCACTACATTGCCATTGTCAGGCATTGCCCTAAACTCTTAACTTCATTAAAAGACAACAACCTTGAGAGTGTCCCACATTGTAGAGAAACTCAGTATACAAATTCATATCCAGCTTCATCTGCCTTGAAAACCTACATTCTTAACCAGTGGCCACCATGGATCATAAGGCACTGAGTTGAAGCTGTATTTTAATTTAACATCTAGAACTGATTCAACTGCCATCTACATGTTGACTAGCAAGAGGGCTCAGGCTACTAGATAGTCATCAGGAGAGGAAAATATGCCCATCCCTATGGTTTGCTACAAAATCAATTTTCTAGCCTAAAAAGTACATACAATTGAGGACTTTAGAATTTTAATCTCTAAAAGGTGACTATGCCTCGAAAGAGGCAGATAAAAAACAAGCAGAAACAAAAAGTATCAGTAAGACTAAATAAAAGGGTAATAATCATTAGTACTGACTTTGCCTTTTATATTCGGGGCATCCTATACTTACTCTTTCTAATCTCTGTGTCAGGAACTTTCAAATTAGATATCCCTTTGGGTGAAGCCCTAGCAGTAGCCATTATGGCATCTTACCCTTATTTTATAGAGGAGAGAGGAAACAGAAACTCAGTGTGGTCAGTAACTTTGACCAAGGTCTGGGACCCTAAGTCAGGTATGTTTGACACCAAAACCTCAGCTTTTTTGTATTCAAGTGATGAACACATGTTCATCACAAGTGATGAGCACATCACTTGTGTTCAAGTGATCCTTGAACAACACAGGTTTGAACTGCAAGGGTCCACTTTTATGTGGATTTTTTTTTTAATACAGTACTATAAATACAATTTCTCTTCTTTATGATTTTCTTAATAATATTTTCCCCAGCTTATTTTATTGTAAAAATAAGTATATAATAGATACACAGAATATGCATTTAATGACTATTTAAGTCATTGCTAAGGCTTCTGGTCCACAGTAGGCTATTAGTAGTTAAGGTTTGGGGGAGTCAAAAGTTTGACACAGATTTTTGACTGCACAGGTGATTGGCACCCCAACCCCTGTATTGTTCAAGGGTCAACTGTATTCTTTCACCTTAGCCGTTTGTCATTCCTGTTTTCTGTTACTCAAGCATTCTCTGCTACTCTCTGTAAATAGTAGCAAGAGGTAGCAAACCACATGCTGACGGATTCCACAAATCCCTCCTGATTAATTTTCTAGCTTTGCCCCTGTGAACCTTTGCTGAGATCAGCAGTTCCTGACATCCAGTGCTTGGGAACACAATGTTACATTAACCAGAAGACCCCAGAGGCTCCACGTGGTCCCACAGAGTATTGTATAATAGAATGTTCCATTATAGATAGTCTCCAGTTTAAAGAGCTTCAAAAGATTATACAGGAAGGAGTGGTGTGGGAAGAAAAGAACAGTCTTAGAGATTGGGTGTATTAGCTGCAGAGCTTAATTTTGGAAATTACAAACCATTTTGGGAAAATTATGGTAAAATATCTAGATAAACAGATTTACCCCCCACTTTAAGCTTGAGTTTTGGTTCCACTGATACTAAGCCCAAAGCTGAACCTGATCAAAGTTGATTTTGTTCTTTTGTCCCCCAGTGCTCACCGGGAGTAGGCTACTTTGTTTCTACATTTCCTATGGTTATGTCTCCATTTACATCCTTTTTCTCCGGGCAATTTGGGAACATCTCTGCTCATTTATTAATATCTTCATAAATGTAAAACCTAGGGCCCTATTTATCTAGTCATTGAAAGTCTATAAAACAGTAATGCGGAATGTAAAATATTCAGGGATTCTGAAGGGAAGAAAATTCTATATTTGACCTTATTTCCATTGGTCCATTCATCAATGACTCAAAAATATTATCAGCTTGATCATCATACATAAATAAGGACTGAATCTCTAATGAGGGATTAAACTAAAATTACTTTAAAAGCAAGCATATCCAAGTCAATGTTTTATAAAACCTTGACTTGGATCATAATTTTGCTTGTCATCTTTTTCATAAAAGAAGATTTACACATCCTGTGATAGCACTAACCTTTTCAAGAATGGCAAGTACACTTCATATATCTAAGTAATTATGAATTATGACCCTTAAGTTATGATATCTAAAAAAATCAGAGAAAATGTGGGAAAACAGAACTCAAGTGAAAGGAGAGAGTGACTTTATGCTGTTTTCAACCCTTTTGTGTTTAACTAAGTAACATTACCGTATCTGGTACTTTTGGTTAAGTGATTCTAATTTCCTTTTACTTTATAGATCATAAGTAGGTGTATAAACACATTAATTAGATAATTCAGAGTTACTTACTGAGTACCTACTTCTTGCCAAGTGTAAGTTGTTTCAGTACACTAATGTTTAGTTTACGAGGGGAGCGCAGGGTGTCCATAGTAACACCTATTTGTTAAATCAGTCAACACACATTTATCAAATATCGTCTCCGAACCTAGGACAGAGAGGTGAATTAAAACTACTGCCTTATCTCAGGGAGCACGGGAAAGAGAAGGAGAGAAGTGAACACCTAGAGCTGTATACATCTGTGATATGGCGCAGGACGCACTGCGATGGGAGTTATCTGAGGTACATCTGTGGCACAGAGGGAGAATGAATGCTCCTCGGGAATCCAAGAGCTGGGTCTTGAAGGACAGAGTGTGGCAGTGTAAAGGGTCGAGGCAGAACAGTTACTTACATTTGAGACCAAGGGAAAAAGCATGTGCAAAGATGTAGAAGTACAAAATGTAACTGCAAGTAGTTTAGCGAGAGCCTGGTGTTGGACAAGAGGTCCAAGGGGGCACAATCTGTCATGCTATAGAGTTTGAATGCCATCCTACAAGAAACTGGGAACCATTCAGGATTTCAAACAGCAAACTTATTATACAGTTTGATCTGCAATTTTAAAAAATATATATCTTTCTGGAAGTATTATGGAGGATGGGTTTAGAAAGGGGAAGAGATTTTGAGTCGCAGGGACTGGTTAAGAGCCAAAAAACAATTAAAGCCTAAACTAACTATAAAAATAATAAAGAGAGCTAATATCTCCTGAGTATTCCCTATGTGTCAAACTCCACACTAAGCATTTGAATGGATTCTCTCACAGAATTTTTTTCATCAACCACAATTCACTTCCCCTAAGGTTCACATCTTCAACATGTGCATTTTACAGATGAGGAAATGTGACCTAAGGAAGTGAAGAAATCTGGCCAAAGTCACACAGCCTATAAGTGATAGAGGCAAGAATTAAACCCAGGGAAACATTTAAGAGATTGGTATGAGGCATAAATGAAAGAGATGAATAACCAATTAGATGCAGGAAATAAGAAGGAGGAGCCACAGAAAGTACTACACAACTATTCATTCCCTTTTCCCTATTGTACCAAGCATACTGGCATGGTGGGAGAGGGTAGCCATTATTATGCACATACAACCTATAACCCGACAATAGTTAGGATTTCCCTCAGATAATCTATATGATTGGGAAGGAGTCACTGTTATACCCAACAGTCATAAAATCTGTGGAAAATCTGTACCAATTTTGGCATTTATGGCTCCTGTCTTGTTCATAGAATTATCCTCATTCTAGAAGATGCAGTAAGAGACCACATAAAAATTCTTCCACAGATTTTTGATCCACAGGCCCAATGAGCGATTCCTACCATTATCTGAAAAACTGACAAATAAAAATTATTCTAGCAAACTGAGGATGCCATATAGCCATGACTGGAACGGATTATATTTCACATCCTCCAAACAATTTATATCCCCACACTCTTTACAGAATTAAAAGCTAAATAAAGAAAAAAATGTGGTAGAAATTAGAGAAAAGCAATGGTGCCATCACAGTGAGTAAATTTGAACCCCCAGCTCTAGTGTGTATGTTCCATATGTTTTATGTACATATATACTGTGTTACTGTGGGGGCTCTTAGGTCTACATGGTTCTTAACAAATAATTCCTATAAGAGTTGAAAATGTAAAATCAATTGGCAAATGTTATTGAGGTAAATTTAATTCACGGACTGAAAGAAAAACTACTTGACAACTAGAATACTTTATCCATAATCCTGTATCATCTACATAAAAACCATCATAATTTCACTCATACACCTAGTCTTAATTCATAAACATGTTCCTCTAATAGTCTAATAATAAATTAATTTTCCACATAAAATGAGTCTTAAAGTCATACTCCTTCTAAACCATCACTTAACATGTTCCTTCAGGGCAATTACAGTATGTTACAGAATAACAAACTGTTAGAATTATAAGGAGACAATAGTAAACATCCTGTATAGCATTTCCAAATTGATTACATGAAAGGTTTTAGCAAGATGGGGTTTTTTCATGAATACAGAATACTTTCGTCAAATGTTTGGGAAATTGGATTGTACCAAGTTCAACACATTACCAAAACCACATTAAATCATTTTAATATGCCAATAAGCAAGATAAATTCCCAAGAGATATACCCAGAGAGTTTTTAAAATTTGTTTTAACATGGAACTCTTTTATTCTAGGAATGATTATCTACATCACTGTTCTTCAGAGCATGGTTGAAATACCTCATCAAATTTCGTTTTCTCATTTTATACATAACACTGAAGTATAGAAAGGATAACTGAAGTTTCTCATGGTCATAAAATTTCATACTGACAAAGTCGGGTATAGAAACCTGTTTTCTAAATATTTCATCCAACTCTGATTTGCTTTTACTTTGCTCTCACCTTTGATATGTTTATATTTGCAATATTTTTCCTCTGGCACATTATACAGAAATAAAAATGACAAGGGCTGAGTTGTTAATCAGTAAGCAGTACAATGAAGAACACTAACAATGGCTACTACTATTGAGTGCCTACCATATGCCAAATACAATCCAGGATTCTAGAACCTGGCTTTCTTTTTCATAATAACCCTGCAGCATATTGAGATACATACCATTCTCCCCATTTTACAGCTGAAGAAAGTGCCTCAGAGGCATTTGTAACTAACTGGTCACATAGCTTAAAGGGATGGAGTAGGTCTGGCTGGCTCAAATCCCCTGCTCTTTGCACCTGCCCACCCACCTTGCATGTTAGAAAAGGTAATGCTCTTCACACACCCACCCAGACTATTTCCCAGACTAACATCTGCAGAAGTAAAAAATGAATATGCTTTCTGAAACAGTTCTGCTCTCTTCCACTACAGCACCTTGTAATCCGTCAAATATTGACTTTTCTGCATTATGGAAAACCTCTACTTTGAACCACTTTTGTCCTTTATTAGATTTCTGGTTTAGAAACCTAATGGTCCAAGATATTTTGCAATTGAAAATGTTAAAAGTGGTCACTGAAGCATATTCTAATCATTAAATTCTATAAAAAAAAATAGCCAAGATATTCTAGGTAAAATTTCGATTAAATCTACTGATAGTGACTTTAGCAAAAGTAACTAAAGTAACTGAAATATAGCCTAAACAACACAATAAAAGTATATTAGAGTTTTAACAGAGAAAGCCAATATAATCTGGTTCTGCTTTTTGTGAAGAATCCACTGATCTGAGATTTTCTAAGAGAATCAAATTAATTCACCATTGTTCCTCTACATACCTTATATATCTATCATGAAACATAGCATTAGAATTAAATCCATTATAATCCAGGTCAAAAGCCAGCCCAATCTCACTTATTTACCTACCTTATAAGAAAGTAATAAATTTAGACCCCACAGTACAACCAATAAAATAATATTAATAATAATGGCTTTCAAAATTAACTAGTTAAGGCACCAAAACATAAAACATTTATTCATTAGTCAGCTTTGAAATTGACAAAAATAACCAAAGACAATAAAATGGCTCCTCTCCTACTTTCTTCACTGATGACCATTAAAAAGGAATACTAAAGTCTTGAAATATCCATTAGACAATAAGTAGAAATAATTTGATAACTCTTCCTATTTTGTTTCCAAGTTGCAGCTTTATTAACGATAAACCTGATCCCAACAGCAAGGGCACAGACGTGACTGACACCAATAGTAATAAAAATATTACCCATTGAGGCTTGTCAACTCTTCTTGCTTGTGGCAGCTTGAGGAGATCCCTTGACAATGATTCATGGCTTGAAACTCAGAACCATCTGCTCTCTTGGAGAGTTCTCAGCCAAGGTGAAGAGGGGAGTTTTCACAGCTGTATTCTCTTTCCTTCTAAAGTCTATGGAAAAGCATCCAACAGACCACAAAAATCTGGCACTAATTTGAATATGGCAGACATTATCCTCCATATGTTCTTGTTTCAATGGACTCTTTTTACAGTAACTATCTCATTTGATGCCATTTCTTTTCTCTCTTCACCATATGAAGTGTCAATTCTGCTCACTCTATAAACTTCCTAATATCCTCTCCATTCTAGGCAATTCAATTATTTGTCCATCTCTTTTTAATGGACAGTATTTTTTGTTGTTGATAAAATCTCATCAAGTTACACCACTTATTTATACTTAAGGAAATCAAGGCAAAGAAAGGTTAGATTGTCACCCTAAAGTCACATCATTTGGCAGTAAAAGAATGAAGACTCAATCATTTGTCACCCAAAACACTTTGCTATCCTATTGAAGGGAAGCTTTAGTGTCCCTGCTTTTGTCACTTTATAGCTTAATAAGGAATTGGTTTTGGTTTGTAACAAATCACAGGGAATTTGTCAGGTAAACCAAGTAATTCTTATCAAACCAAAATGAAAAGAAATACATGCAATTCTAAAAGGCTGTTTTTCGTTCTTGTATGGAAAGAGAAAACTTAAAGCTAAAGGTAAAAATAGGTTTTACATATCCTCACCTCATATTCCAAAATGTGATTCCAAATTAAGTTCCAAGAAAATCTAGCATATGTAAATTAGATGATTGCATGATAGAGACAAGTCTATTGCTATCTACATATACCAAGTGAACTATCATAGGATTTAAATCCCTGTGACTAGATAGTGGGAATGGTTAAACTTCAATCTTTTAGGTATGAATAGGTATGGGATACTCCACTTTTGGGAGAGTGAATATGGAGCTACTGTAGCAGATATGGAAAAGATTAAGCATGCTCATAAGCCATTTATATAAGGATGTACAGCTACCAAAAGTACCCCTTTCTCATGATGCAGATAAGAAGTTGAAATTGGTGAATGGAAACTTGCCTTGGCTCCAAAGTAGTAACTCTCTTCTCCCACATTCCACTGACCAGAGTAAGCCACCCAGCCAAGACCAATGTTAATGAGGTGTACTAAACCATGAAAAGAGAAGGGAAAGAAGAATGAATCATGGGCAAATAATTCACCCTATCACTGTTACAGGGAGACCAGCTATTTTAGTGGAAAGAGATAGGTAGAAGCCAAATTTCAATGTATTTTAGAAAGAATAAGAGGAGAGGGAATTAGAGTGAAAAGAAAATTATTTCAAAAGATAGCAAAGAATAAGGGTAGGAGCAGAAAGGGGTGGCAGTTTTATTTAAAGGTGTGTCTTATTGTTTTATATAGTGGAAAAGATATCAGCTGCTCCTGTCCTGAAGGAAATGACCCTAAAGATAGTGAAAATTAATGATTCAGGAGAGATGATGTGGGAATTTCTCGTGTGATATTCTTAACTAAGCAAGAATGTAAAACCGCTATCATGAAAGAGGATGGGTTAGCCATATAAGAAAGGATGGGAATTTTATCTGTGACAACAGGAAGAACAAAATATGTTCTAATACTGGCAGTTGGTTCAATGTGGTGATGAAAACTTATGAAAGTTCTCTTCCAATTGCTTCAATCTGCTCAGCGAAATAGAGCAAATGTCATCAGCTGAGAATAAGGATATCATATGAAATGTTGAAGATCTGAGCAGGCAAGAAAAGATATAAAATTTTCATCCTAGAGAATAGGTGAGTGAAGAATAGAGAAATAAAATAGGATTATCAATGTCTGTTGATACTGAAAAATTATAAATAACCTAAGTATATATCCAGAAGCTACTGTTAGAATAAAAAATATGTGGAATTTCACCTACAATGGGTAAAGAACTTGGCAGTTGTCATTCCCATCTTTAAGAAATAACTGAATAAACTGAAATTCAACATCCTTTCTTGGACTCATCAGAGAAGTAAATTCATAGGGCAAACTGCCACCCCAATACCTGGAGAGACACACAAATACAGATGATCACAACATTCTATAAACTTTAAGTGCTTTTAAACTTTAAACCAGACCTATAAACTGGTAGTTTATGGTAATTTTGACAAACTGCTGGAGACTGAATGTGCACTACCTTGAGAGTAAGAACTCTTAGGGTCCTACAGAATTCCACACATTCAGAAGTTTTACCTCCAGGGACCCCACAGTTTCTCATAGAAAAGGCTAAAGAAAAAAATCCCTTGTGTTTATGACATAGAAAAGAGAAAAATAACCATTTTGAAATATGCCCAGAGCATTCGCCATAATGAAGGCCTCTCCGTAAGGGAGAAAACTTTACAAAAATCCTTCTGTGCTCTGGGGAAGGGCAATTGTCCAACTCCAGTCCCCTCTAGGCTTCCTGCCTCACCGAAGGAGAGAAAAAGTTAAGAAACACTTCTGAAGGTCACAGCCCAGGGACGTAATCCCACTAAAAGAGTGAGGTTTAATCATAGATTTATAGAACTCTTGACCTCCTCCACACCTTACTACAACACCAACAGATCTCCAGCATAAAAGCGGATTACTGCTGAATGAGCTATAATATACAGATTCTACTTGAGAAGGAACAATTAGGGAAACCCAAACACAACACATGAAATAAAACAATGACTCTAGAGGAAACAGAATCCTTTGGCACCTACAGCTGGAGCAAACATTAAACACAGTCCAACTCCCAGACATATTAACATAAAAGTTCACACTGAGGGCCTATTTACCTGTCCCCTAATACACCATGTTCAGCTTTCAACAAAAAAATTAAAAGGCATGCTAAAAGACAAAAACAAAAAAGCACAGTCTGAGGAAACAAAGTATGCATCAGAAACGGTCTCAGATATGATACAGATTTTGGAATCATCAGATGGAGAATTTTAAATCACATTAATATGTTAAGGGGTCTAATGGAAAAAGTGGACAACATGCAACACAGATAGGTAATATATACAAAGAGATGGAAAATCTAAGAAAGAATCAAAAGAAATACTCAAAACCAAAAACACTACAACATAATAAAGAATTTCCTCAATGGGCTCATCAGTAGACTGTATGTAGCCAAAGAAATAGTCAGAGAGCTTGAAGGTACATTAATAAAAGCTTCCAAGCTGAAATGCTAAGACAAAAAAAGAATGAAACAAAATAGAACGTCAAAGAGCCATAAAGAAAATTTTAAATGGAATAACATATACTATTTGGACTACCAGAAGGGGAAACATTGATCTAAAAGATAACTGTTTTTATCAAACAAATAACTGTAACAGTAATGCATCAGGTGGTTATAGAATATAGGTAAGCTAAATGAATGGCATGTATCTGTACTGTGTTTCCTTTTGATGGCTGAATAATATTCCATTATATGTATATACCACAATTTGTCTATCCATTCATTAATTGTGCATTTGAGTTGTTTCTATCTTTTGGCTATTGTGAATAATGCTGCTATGAACATACATGTACACATATTTGTTTGAACACCTGTTTTAAATTCTTTGGAGTACATAACTATATCATGAGGAAAAAATTTTAAATGAGCTCTTATACCTGTACTATACTTAAAGAAGGGTAGTGTTATTTAAAGTGAATTTAAAAATTAAAAATAGAGCTACCCTATGACCCTGCAATTGCACTACTGGGTATTTACCCCAAAGATACAGATGTAGTGAAAAGAAGGGCCATATGTACCCCAATGTTCATAGCAGCAACGGCCACAATCGCCAAACTGTGGAAAGAGCCAAGATGCCCTTGAACAGATGAATGGATAAAGATGTGGTCCATATATACAATGGAATATTACTCAGCCATCAGAAAGGATGAATAATCAACTTCTGCATCAACATGGATGGGACTGGAGGAGATTACGCTGAGAGAAATAAGTCAAGCAGAGAGAATTCATTATTATATGGTTTCATCTATGGAACACAAGGAATAACATGGAGGACATTAGGAGAAGGAAAGGAAAAGTGAATTGGGGGAAATTGGAAGGGGAGATGAAGCATGAGAGACTATGGACTCTGAGAAACAAACTTAGGGTTTTGGCGGGGTGACAGGTGAGCCTGGTGGTGGGTATCAAGGAGGGCATGTATTGCATGGAGCACTGGGTGTGGTGCATAAAAATGAATCTTGGAAAACTGAAAAAATAAAATTAAATTAAAAAACAAAACAAAAAAATTAAGTGAACTTAAGTTAATTGTGAATGTAGGTTGCAGACTCTACTGCAAACACCAAAACAATTTTTTAAGTAAGTGTAATTATCATGATGGGGAAGGAAAGAAAATGGAATCCTAAAAAATGCTCAGACCAAACTAGAAATGGCAGAAAAAGAAGTAATGATTATAAAAACAAAAAGAAAGGGGCAGAGAGGAGGAAAAAAGAAGCAAAGAACACATGCAAAACATAGAAAACAATTATAATGATGGTGCATGTTAATGCAACTCCATCAACAATCACTTTAAATGTGAAAGGTCTAAATACACCTATTAAAAGACAGGGATTGTTAAAATGGGCTTGAAAAAAAAGACTCAATTTTATGTTGTCCTTAAATATACAGTTCAGGGAGCACAGGAAAGAGAGGGAGAGATTAATAGTAAAGGGATAGGTTGAGAGTTACTCAGAATATTAAACACAGAATCATGGCATGACCTAGCAATTCTACTCAGTCTTGATCCATTAGTGTAGCTATAACAGAATACCATAAACTGGGTGACTTATAAACAACATAAATTTATCTCACATTTATGGAAGCTAGGAAGTCCTAGATCAAGGTACCAGCAGATTTAGTGTCTGGTGAGGGCCCACTTTCTCGTTTACAGATGGCCATTTTTTGCTGTGTCCTCACAAAGTGCAAGCAACAAGAAAGCTCTTTGGGGCTGCTTTTATAAGGACAGGAATCCCATTCATGATGGCAGAGCCCATGATTACTTCCCAAAGGTCTCACTTCCAAATACCATCACATTAGAGATTGGATTTCAACATATGAGTTTTGGGAGGATACAAACATTCAATCTATAGCACATTCCTGACTATATGCCCCAAAGAGTTGAAAACAGGTGGTCAAACAAGTACATGTGCATACATGTTCACAGCAGCACTATTCACAAAATAGTGAATGTTCATCAGTGGATGAATGCACAAACTGTGGTCTATATGTATAATGGAATATTGTTCAGCCACAGGAAGGAATGAAGTACGGATATATGTATGCCACAGTGTGGAAGAACCTCAAAAACTTTAAGCAACATCAAAGAAGCCAAAGACAAAATGTCATAGATTGTATAATTCCATCACCCAGAAAAGGTAAATAGGTAAATCTGCTAAGAGAAAAAACAGATTAGACAGGACAAGGAGAACGGATAGTGGTGGAGTAACTGCTAAATAGACATGGTGTTTTCTTTGAGGTGATGAAGAGATTTTGCAACTAGCTCACACAACACTGCAGATGTACTAAATGCCATTGAGTTATACACTTTAAAATATAAATAAAATAAATTAAATTCATATAATTTAAATTCATATAAATTCATGTTATATGAATGTCACCTAACTTTTAAAAAGACGCACTGAAAAAAAGAAGAGATGGGGAAAGGTGTACCTCGCTAATGTTAATCAAAAGAACGTTTGCATAGCTATATTAATTGCAAAGTAGACATCAGACAAAAAAAAAATTTCAGAGTTAAAGAGGAACATTACATAATAATAAAGCTGTCTATTCTCCTAGAAGACTTAACAATTTTTAACACATAAACCCCTAACAACAGAGCATCAAAATGCATGAGGCAAAAACTAATAGAACTATGAGGAGAAACAGACAAATCCACTATTATAGTTGGATACTTCAACACCACTCATTTTTAAATTAATATACCTAGCAAGCAGAAAATAAGTAAAGGCATAGTTGAACTGAATAGCACCATCAATTTGATCTAATTGACAGTTATCAAATATGAATGAACAAAAATTTTATAATATGAATAAATTAGGGGAAGGAAGGAAGGAGGAAGGGATCATTTCAAGGCTCATAATACCATTTCTGGCATTTTGGGATGAACATTTAAAGTGTCAAATATACCATGATGTGGAAAGACATAGTAATACTTATATTAGAGAGAACTCTTTCTTTCCCTGTCTTGTTTCCAGAGGAAGCTCACACTCCCAGAAGGAAACAATTAATATAACACTTCCAGGCTTCCTTTCCACTCCTTGTTCTCCTCATTAAAGAGGAGTGACTTATTAATTTCTAAGCTTAGGAAAAATGAGCCAAGACCTTTTATAGTTTCAGCAGTTTCCTCCCTCCCCATCTGGTGAGTACTGCTCCTTGGATATGAGGCTACTGAGCTGCTCTTTCCATGTGTGGTTTGGTAGATCTAATTATTTAATAAAAGTATTAGGAAACTCACTTGACCACAAGTCCATGTCACAAGACCTGATTCAGTTCTACAGACAATAAAACTTACATTTCAAGGTCCTTCAAGCTGATAACTGTGTAGGTATTGATAGGTTCAGAACACATAGAGAGGAGTGGTTGATTTATTGGTCCCTCACACCTCCCACAGCTATCCAATAGGGTTGCAAGGAGAATAAAATCAGATGAAATTTATAAAACACCCAGCAAGGATTTGAACTGAAAATTGAGAGAATGATGCATTGAAGTGAAATCTGTAGCTAATAAATGAGCCTAGCCTATTGGTCTGGAAATGATATCTCAGTTGCTAGTATTTATAGCTACCTGAAGTCATCTTTTCAGAATGCTGAAAATGTACTCTTTCTTTCAACAAATGTTAAGTCATAGATAAAGACTACTTAAACCTGAAGTAAATACCTAGGAAAAAAAAAAAGTTTTGTTTTGCTTTGTTTTACTTACTGGTGTAAGGGAAGGTAAAAAATGTCCCCATGCCGAGGTGCCTGGTTGGCTCAGTTGGTAGAACATGTGACTCTTGATCACAGGGTTGTGAATTCAAGCCCCATGTTGGGTGTGGAGTCTACTTAAAAAAAAATAAAATATAAAAACCTAGGCAAAAAGTATTTTTTAAAAATGTCCCCATGCTATTGCTTCTGTCATTTTCTAAACCATGGTCTCCTCTAAATTGGTACTTTTTGAATGAGATAACTTCTATGTGGAAAAAAAAAAGAAAAAAAAGAGTTCAATCTTGGTAGTATTCCTCAAAAGACCACCAGAGAAACCTGATCATTAAGCAAAGTTCATCGGATTTACTGTAAGACAGAAGACTGGACAGTCTTAAAAGTGAGTCAAAATGAAAAAAATAGGAAATGGCATATATATATGGTTTTAGGTCATGGGCCAGATGATCTGAGATGAGCTATTTAAGGATGAAAACTTTGGGCTTAAATAGAGCTGATGACCTAGTAGCTTTGGTTGGATGAGCACGTCCAGGTGAATTTCTTGAGAGAGTCTTGTGAAGTAAATAATTCCACTTCATTAAAATTCTTATCTTCCAGGGGCAAGTATTTCCTGCAGGAAGCAACTAAGATATTTTTTTTCCCCTGCCTGGTCCCAATGTTGTTTCACACAGGGAAGAAAAAGTATGTCTGGACTCACTGTGGTTTAATACGTAGTTTAATACAGGACATTTTCTTGCTCTTCTTCTCTGCACATAGGATAGGTAGGCAGATGAGGTGGGAAAAAAACAAAAATAAAATTTTAAAGCAAGCTAAACTTTCCCAAATGGGCCAACTTCATGGACAATTGCTACTCACCCCAATGTTCCCCAAGGGGGGCATCAAGCTCTTTGCTCATCCACTGAAAGGCCTATGGTAGGTTGAGTATTGATCCCTAAAGTTATCTAGATCCTAACCCCTGCAAATGTCACCTTATATGTGAAAAGAGGTTTTATAGAACTGATTAGGTTAGGAATCTTGAGATGGAGAGATCGTCCTCTATTATCTGGATGGGTTCTACATGAAATCACAAATGTCCTTATAAGAGGGAGGCAGTGGGAGACTGCCTATAGAGAGAGAAGGTAATGTCATGACTGAAGCAAACTATTATTCTGACGACTTTGAAGAAAGAGGAAAGCCCCTTGAGCTAAGGAATGCAGCTCTAGAAGCTGAAAAAATCAAGAAAACGGATTCTCCCCTAGAATCTCTGAAGGGAGCACAGTCCTGCAGACACCTTTATGAAACTGATTTTGAACTCTGACTTCCAGAATTTTAGGAGAATAAATGTTTTTTACTTTAAAGCACCAAGTTTGTGGTAATTTCTCATGGCAGCAATGGGAAACTAATACAGAACCCACTGCTGATAACAAGTGAGCTACAAACATCAGAGACTCCACTTCCCAATTCAAGTCAATCACCAGCTCTTTCTCTACCAGCCCACATTACCTCCTACCTCGTTCTATTTTCTTGGTTCAAAATAAATAAAAAACTTCAAAAGAGAAATATTAAAAAATACTTCTACTAATCCAGTAAGCTTAAAGGTTTTTTAAACCAAATAGCTTGTTAAAACAAAAGAACTCAGTCAATTTACTGGACTTTCTCAAACACACTTTTCCTAACTCTTATCAATAGGAATAGCCGGAGCTAATGCCAGAAAATCCCTGGCCTGTTACCTCCAGGAAAATGCAAACTAACTAATCCTATAAGGCCAATTCCCTCTGGCTAGTTTTTCTTTTCTCTTCTTTTCTTTTTAATTGAAGTATAGTCTAATACAATGTTATATTAGTTTCAAGTGTACAACATAGTGATTCGACAGCTCTATATGTTATGCTATGCTCATCACAAGTGTAGTTGCCATCTGTCACCACACAATTGACTATATCCCCTATACAGTACCTTCGTCCCCATGACTTATTCATTCCATACCTGCAAGTCTGTACCTCCCACACTTCTTCACCCATTTTGCCCTTCACTTCCCCAGCAACCACCAGCTTGTTCTCTGTATTTGTGGTCTGTTTCTGCTATTCCCTCTGGCTAATTTTAAACTTCAGTACCTGAATAAGACATCTGCTTATATAGTAAACATCATGCAGGAATTCATTTTTTAAGGATAAACAAAATATAAGATTTTTTGCAGAACTTATCCCCTATTATGTCCTATTTTTTGCTGTGTTTCTATCCCCTAGGGATAGATTTCAAATCTATCCCCTAGGGATAGATTATTCAAAAACCATGGAAAAATTAAAAACAAACAAACATCTCTCCCTTGTCTTAAAAACATTGAGATACTCCTCTGGTACCTACTTTTGAAAATCAATCCACTTTAATTTATATTAAATAATTTTTATGCCACATTTATGATGCCAACACCAAATCTGATGATGTATTGGAAAGCTAGCTCTCTGGAAAAAAGGAGGTGGAAGAAAGCCTCTGACTTACAGAAATTTCCAATTTCTATGGCAATGTAAATACTCTTCCCATGGCTAATTTCAAGTTATTAATAGGTTAACACCCTGCTCGTGCAATTCCTGAATATTTATCAGTCAGCCTTTATGGGCCAGGCAGTTCTAGCACACCATTGCAAAATGTTAAACTATATGTAATTATTAATGGTACCAAGACTGGTCTGTCTTAGTTGCTTTTAGGATATCAGAAGACAAAGAATAAAAATGAGAAAAAAATTGTGAACTATGAAATGTATTCTTATTGTATTTTTGGTTAGGCGTTTTCTAATACAAAGAAGGAGAAGGCAAAGACAAGATATCAGATTAAGTCCCTGAATAAAACTTGAGAAAGAACAACTTTAATTATCCTAATTAGACTAATCTCTGTCTATGAGACTAATCTCTGTCTATGATCCAAGAACCTAATGCATCACAAATCCTAACGAGGAATTAAATAACTAGAAAAGAGAATGAAACATAAATAATTGAGAAGACTGATGAAATTGAGTGCTAATTCATCACAGAGGAAGAAAGAGTTCTCTTAGGGTATATCGAGAAGGAACTCAGATGGCACAAACCAGTGCTTCATCTACTTTACTTTTTGTACCAAGAGTCTCTAATTCTCCCTGGAGTTATTACAAGAAACCTATAACTGCCTTGGACAGAATCAAATCCCTGTCTTCCAAGGATGGCAATTAAGAGAAAATCTTCGGATTGCAAGGGGCAGCTAACTAAATCTTATATTCTTTACTCTTGTCTAGGGACAAGATTGTTGTCTCCAGCATTCATTTTTCTATGCATGAACTGATCTGACCCTTCCCTTAAATATCAATAGCATAGTTGGACAAGCTTTTGCATTTAAACCAGACTTTATGATTCAGGCTAAAGGAGGAAATTCCGGAAAGGCAAATATACTTAGCTCATCTGACAACAAAATGGTAGGTAGTTCTCCCAGGAGTCCACTTAGCTCAGTCCACTGTCATGAGGTCTAGCTCACAACCACCACCACTTGGGAGAGACCATCTTTCCATTACTACCAGAGGTTATTCTTGAACATGTCATAAATCCTTAGAATCCAACTCCAAGAAAGGATTGCTCTCTGAAAAGAAAGTACTCCTTCTCGCCTCTGCTTGAGACTTAGCTTCCAAATCCTTATTTTCTATCTTAGGACTTGTCTCTTCATAAGATGATGAACATGAGAAATATCTCCTTATTTCTGGCTAGACTTCCCCTTATCCACAGCAGTATGGTTCAGACTTGGTTTCTACCAGAACAACTACATCAGAAACCTGTAGGATATAATTTTACTGTGTGTTCAGTGAGTGTATCAATGATTCTGAGATCCTCTTTTTTCCTTACTTCTTTTTGGAGATTCCTGCCCTAGTTCTGGATCATCTCCAAATGTTTTAAAACACAGTTTAGTGAGTTCTCTAGGAAGCCTCTCTTATCCAGCCAACCATTTGGGAAAAACAGAATACCTTGATCACATTACTATGGGAACGGGTAAGTGCCAGTTGCAACTTATGCCTTTCATTTAATTCAGAAAAATGAAACTCTAATAGTAGTATTGAAAGCCAGAAACGGAGTCGGCAGAGAGCTCCTATAAAGAGTCACAGAAGGCTCTTCATTCTGAACTTATGTTTCAAAGAGAAGATGACTTGGAATATGGCTTACGGTAGGGGAAGGGGATTATAGATTCAGTTTGGCTTTAAAAAATTACAAGCTTGTTGAGGACATTCTTCTCCTAAAACAATACTAAGTAAGTGAGTTTGATCCTTATTTTTCTCTGATTCCTTATAAAAAATAAAATATCAATTATAACTTCAACTGGAGGAACAACACTAGAATCATACTATGGAGATATTTACAGAAAGACCATAAGACAAAATTAAATCTCTTCAAAGCTAAGGGAGAAAAGTAGTGCCAGGGCCAAGGAAGAGAACTAATACACAAGCAACTCTAAGAAGAACTCCAACTCCAAGAACTAATATACAGGAACTCCAAGAGTAAATTAAGGGGTAAAATATGACCCTTTAATATGGCGTACCAATAGAGACACCATTTCTTAGGTTTGTCTTGTAGGACAGACTGGATAAATAGCTCACCTTATCAATATGAAACTGCTTGGAATCTCGGGAGTCACAGCCAAAAGTAATATTTGTATGTAATACAAAAGTCCTCACTGCCTACCATATAAAAGCTACAACAGCACTTGGCTTTACCAACTGCCAGTTTGCTTGGAAATCTACTCCTCTGCTGTAGCCAAAGAAGGTCTGTTCATTCTCTATCTGTATCTGGGCTATCTCCTTGAAGTCAGCCATATTAAAATAAGGACATAATTCAAAACAGAACACACAACTTTTAAATGTTGTTGCAATATGGTGGCATGTAATACTCGATAAGCTCTCAGCAAGAGCATTCCCAAGGAACTTTGTTGGAATATCTGGATGGTCTCACTATTATTTAAAACCAACATCCACTTTTCTATAGTTACCTAAAACCTGTCTTTTTATCATTAAAACCTCTTTCAGACATTAAATGCATTAATCTGTGTAATACATCTAGTGTCATACTGAAGCCATAGTAAGTGCTGATTAAATGTCAGCACCTCTTATGCAAACATTGGGAGCAGATGCTGGAATGTCTTGGGATAAAGGACGTGCCGAGTAAGGAATCCTAAACTTTTCAAATAAAGTTCATTTTACTCTGTTTCCTACAGAGAAGTTACAAGGGACAATATCTTGGCAGAATCTAGCAGTGACACACTTGCATTTCCTAATGGCAGTTCTAGAACATTAGGTATGTAGTCTCATCCTCATTATTAGTAACCTCATATAATCTTTCATCTGCCTAAGAAACCCATATTAGCATGATGGCTGAATAATGTAATAGTAAATTCTTTTGGCCAGTGAAACTCATTCTCACTGCTTTCAAATACTCATTTCACACTCTATAGCTGAAAACCAAAAGTAAGGTTTGGTTTGAATGTTTTTTAACAGAAAGCTCTGTTGAGTGCATGTGCATGTATTTTAGATGGATATACATAGACAGATAATTAGATATAAGATAGATAGATAGGCAAATATTTATCAGAGCAACCTTACAAGGTTATCTGGTTTACAATCATGTCTTTGAATAGGTTAAGTATTCAGATATTATTATCGCCTATTTTTATAGTGAAACAACTAAAATTACATATTTTAACTGCCCAAGGTAAAAATGAGATGGAAAGTAGTAGAATAGCAATAGAAACCCAGATCTTCTTCTTCTTGATATAATTTGCTTTTATTATTAATATATTTCATTTGTTGTATTTTAAAACATTTTTAATCTTAAATATTTTATATGTACAGAAAAGTTAAAGTAGTGACTTCCCATACAACCTCTATTCCCAGCTTCCCTTGTTGCTAACATCTTGCATAGCCATCATACAATGATCAGAACCAAGAAATTAACATTAGAACAATACTATGAAATAAATTATATATATCACCAGCTTTCTACTAATGTCTTTTTCTGCTCCAGGATCCAACCCAAGATTCCACATTGCATTGGTTTTCATGTTTCTTGGGTCTTTCCAATCTAAGTAAAAAAGCCAGAACTACTTAATAAAGGAAATATGATCTTTTGAAAGGAATAATTATCCAACACAGAGCCCAAAAATGAGCTAAGTATTAATTAGTGACAATGTTGTAGAGCCTTCATATTCATTTTCATTTTATACTTCATAATGGCCATTATCTTTTCTCTTTCTACATTCTAAAAGTGGAAATATCTGAAATTTATGCATGCCTTTTCCTTCCATAATATTCCCACTTTTACAACGGCAAATGTACGATTCAGTAGTTCTGTCTTTAGGTCAAAAAAAGGATCAGAATGGACAAAACGGTAAAGAAGATAAAGGTGATCATTTGCAATCTGTGTAACACGGGGAAATTACTTAAGCTCTCTAGATTTCCAATTCTTTGTAAAACTGAAAGCAATAACGCCCTCTTCTCAGGGTTACTGCAAAAACTGAATGTAAAGCTCCAAGCACAGTGTTTGGAATATGATCATGTCACCCAGTGGGACATTTGGCAATGTCTGGGGACATTTCTGGCTGTCACGGTTGTGAGGATATGCTACCATCATCTAGTGGATAACGAGAAGAGATGATGCTAATAAGCATCTTACATTGCATCGGTCAATCGCCCAGAAGAATCATCTGGCCCCAAATTTCAATAGTGCTAAGTTGGAAAACTGTGTTTTACATCATGCCATCAGTTACTCTGCATCCTTCCCTGGGACATGGTTAAAGCAAAGTTAATGGAGAAGCAAAAAATATTTCACAAATCCAGCCCTTTCAAACATCAACTAAACCAAAGGTTTATCTTTACACTTAAAAGTGAAGTAAAGAATAGAAACCCAAACTAAAATCTGGACACTCTGGAAATGAATATCTTAATCAATCTTACTCTACTTTATTGTTTTCCTCCCCTGGTTTGCCTGATCTTAGACCATTACCAAAAGAGGAAGTGTATGTCAACCTTTCCTCAAATTAAGGGCAGGGAAAGCAAAATGTTTGCTTATGATCTCAATGAACTGTGTCAGAGAGCTGAGGGTAGAGGTTGGCCAAAATTTTTACTTCCATCATACATTTCATTTAAGAAATCTCAATACTCTTATTACTTTTCTCAGCTACCTTTCTCCAGGAATATGACATGTTTGGAGCCCTGAATTCAGTTTTTTGCTTGTTAGAAAGCCACATCCTTTTTAACTCTCTGGAAAAGAAGAGAACAAACAGGAGATTCAGTAATCAGAAAGAAAAGGCAGTTTCTTCGGATTTAACAAAAGTGAAAGATGAAATATTTTCTATTATTATTTTTTAGTATAAAAGAACATCACAGGAGATGTGATCATAAAAAAAGGCTATTTACCTTATTCTTACTGTGGAATCATGTGGCAGCCCAAACACCATGGTGACTATTAAGCCTGAAAAGTTGGGTTGTAACCAGGATGCTGGGTATGTTAAAATAATTTAAATATATAAAGGTATAAGGAGAGGGGCTTGAATATGTCACAACCTTTGATATTAATACTAATAACAACTATAACAGCAACTAATAAAAATAATAACAATACTAAGAAATTCTGAGATTTCAATTATACATGAGGCATTAGACTCATTAGGCTCATGACCTCATTTCATTCAAATAGTAAACTGACTTGGTTACTTAGGAACTATCATTCATCTGCAATTTAACAATGAGGAAACTGAGGCACACTGTCACA
>CM052884.1:76260519-76342656 GCA_028534135.1 Potos flavus | reverse complement strand
TAAAAAGTTATGACTAAATATTTTCAAACGAAAGTGAAAGGGAGATAATACAGAGATTACAGTCATGGTTGTCCAAAACACCAGCTGGCTGACCCGTTTGCAAGTAGCAAATTTAATATCTTGACCACAACTGTCGAATTTGTTCGAGGGACTGGTTCCAGGATAATTATGCAGTAGGGGCTGATGGGGCCTGCTTACTGCTGTAAGTTTTCTCAACAACTACATGAAAGGCAATACCTTTTATTGTTCTCCTGGGGGGTTCCAAAGGATTGACCATCACTTTTAGTATTTATAACATGTCATCATAGTCAAGAAACCAGGGTGACCCATGAAACTTAAATATGGTGAGATTCCAGCACATCCACGCTGCCCACGGTTCTCACACACCACTTGATGAGACGCGCTGACAATCAGATGGAGAAGAGAGCTGTGTGCAAACCTTACAGTCAATGCATCTAAACCTGAATCCAATAAGGGCATCTACATAGAGCATTACTCGAACTTCACATCCCCTCATTGCCCTGATTTCCTAAGGTCCCGAAGGCCTAAGAACAAATGCTGAAGTTGTATATAAGCCAATTGGTCGTTATAGTATAAATTGTTATTAAAATAAATAGAATTCATGGCTAAAATTAAACGGCCCATGGCAAGGCTCTTGTGTAAATAAAACCATTGCTCCTTTGTATATTAAAATTGTATTTATCAAACACAAAAGAAGAATGAACACAAATTGCATGAAAAAGGCAACTCATTTAGGACAAAATGATGGTGTGTAATAAAAAGATTTATTGTGTGACTAAGATGAAAATTAAATTCCTGTTAAAATATTTATGTGGATGTGGCTGAAACACTCTGCTGAGAGATAAATCAGAGCGGCCTTTGGCATTTCACAGACATAATTCCTCTATTCTTCTGCTGCAAATTTAGAGCTTACAAGATGCTAATGGCATCGCGGTTTCCAGGACAGTCTCTACAGACTACTTTTGCTCAGCAGGTGGTAAGAATTTGCATCCATATTTCAAATATACTTCTATCTCATTACTGGCTTCTTATTTCTTCGTGATTTATATCTCTATAAAATTCCAGCTAGTGCAATGGGAAATGGGATTTCAAAAAGGCAAATTCTGCATAATATGGACATTTATCACTTTCTTCCTTCTTTATTTTTTTTTTCCTTCCTCCAGGGAGATGGGGAGAATGACATGTAGCACTTAAAGGGGGGAGGGTGTGCTTTTCTTAAAATAATGCCATTTGAAAGCTTTCCAAATTAGGGATATTGCTCTAAATGACCCTTTCTAGTAAGTGGCAATATTATTTGCGTCATTGCCTACATTTAACAGCATTGTGATCTTTAAATAATACATGTACATTAGAAAGTAAACTCACTCGGTAGCTGTTAATTTGTAAGAGTCTTAATCATTTAAAATTCAGAAAGTGCTTTTTGTAATAAGTCTGAACGTAACGAATCTATTTGGTATTCATGCAGGTGTCACAAGCAATTTCAGAGTTGTTACACTATAATTCTGTGCTACTTAATAGATATTAGGGTGGTAGCGGTTGTGTCACTGTAGATAAGACTCTTTCACAGTTCCCATGTCAAATTCACCTCTTACTGGTGTTTAGAATTTAGCTAAAGTAAAATTACATGCTTGTGAAACCTGACAGGTTCAGGGATTTAGAGGCATTTTCTGGGCGCGAGAAAGAGCGGGTTGTAGCGAAATAAAAGGCAGTGGGAAGGTATGTAGGCAAGGGAGCTGAATATTACTAAGATTAAACTTAGATATGTAAATTTTTAATTTGTACGGTAAATTAAAGAACGGAAATCCATGTATTTCCTTCTAGATCTTCTCTTCTTAGTATTCCATTCCAGAAGAGAAATTAAAACAGTGAGCGAAATTTTATAGGCCATATGCTAGAATACCAGGTACCAGGATGTCTCTCCTATTTAAAAATTTCATTGATATTTGAAGGAATTTTCCCAGTTAAGTTCAACACATTTTGCCATATGACTCAAAATATAATTGTTACATTTAATGAACAGTTATTATGTATTTAGGTACTTAGACATTTTTTTATTGGATCGACAGGCATAAACAAGAAAGAGAAGGTATTGGTTCACACAATGAACATATTCAGAAAAGAGGTTTGCTCCCATAACTTAATAATGTTCCCAAAGACTGAACTGTACTCTTTCTCTCCCTCTGTTTCTCAGGACAAAGCTTCCTTGCATGATGGCGGCCAGCAGTGACTACGCCTCCACGTTCGCTCTCAGCAGAGATAAGGGGTATCTCTTTGGGGAGTTCATGCAGAAGAGCAAGAAATCTTCATTCCCGAAGCCCACACACAATGTCCCCTTAAGTCTCATTGCCCCAAACTGCGTTATGCACCATCTTAAAATCAATATTTGTGTCCAGAAAATGGGATGCGCACCAAGTAGATTAAACAAACCAGGGCCAAACTCTGACCCTAGCCATGGGTGTCAGATCTAACCAGAACACAGTGGCTGGGAAATCCACGGGGGCTTTGTTGGGAATGGGAATGCGGGAACTGGATACTGGGGAGGCTCTACACAACGTGTGCTCTGGGCACCATGCAATTTAAAGCTATGACTTCACTTACTCCTCAGAGAAATCTAAGGCCCGGATATTGAAGATTCCAAACTTCTAAGGCATGAAGAAGTTGAAATACATTTTGAAACTCACTCCGATGTAAAAAGTAGAAAGAGGCTTGAAACCCAGACTATTTAAAATCTGGATACTGTGATTTAACCATCTAGTTCATTGTGAGCTTTTGTGGCCAGATCATATTCCTTTCTGCCAGAAACTGTATCATTGAAATAAATAATATAAAAGACACGAGAATCATTTATTTTTCCTTTTAGGAACTATCTTGTTTTAGGTGTGTAGCCGAGAGACTTTTCTCATAGACTTAGAAACAAGCTTTAGTGCTGCCTTCTATACTCCTAAGATGTATAGGGGAATAACATGAAGGATGCCTTACTACATTATGAGCTCCACTGAGGCATGGATGTTTGTCTAACTTTTTCTCTAGGAACAACACCTGAGACAAAGGAGAAACTTGACAGATACATATTGAATGAATAAATGAATGAGAGAATGAAAGACTGTAAAGAGAACAGTTCAAAGTCATAGTCTTTCATGATTCTAAGCAAGGCCCAATGGTTGGTGGTGGTGGAGAAAGGAGGTCATAGGACTGAAATGTTTCAGTAGACTGCAAGGTCTTTCTTTGTCCAACCTGATGGGAACAAGACTTCAGTCGGTGGGTCTCAGCAGGTGCAAACCAAGAAGCACAGACCAGCTGTGTTCTGTAGCCTCGAGCTGTTGAAGAGAGTCAGCCGTCTGTTTCCCCACCATATGCCAGCATCAGAGTCCTAACTCCTATCAGGGAGAGCCCCGTTCACAAGCTGGACTTCCGGGGGACATTTAAGGACAGCCATACCCTAGGGGGCAGAGTCACCAGGCAGAAGTACTTCATACATTCTTTAAAACACTCTTAGTTAAAAGCCAATCATAAACCAATGTCTTCAACGAAAACTTTTCCACTTAGATCTGATTATATGAACCAGCTTTATATTTAAGGCTCAAGAATTTATTTCTTTAAAAGACAGCCTATAACCAAAGAAAAATTAGTTTCAGGATGGTTTATACTTGGGGAGTTCTCAAGATCTGTTGGTTTTCCTAAGGATACACTCACCAAAATAAATGGGTTCCAGAAAATCTTTTAAGGGTATGCAACCCAGTTAAATCTGGGTCCTGTAGTCCTTCATGAGACAGAGACACATTTTAAATGTGCAGTCTGATAGTTAAAGATTGTCAAAAGCAAACATCTATGTTAGTATCACCTCGGTATAAGAATAGAAATATTCCACTCTTCAGAAGTCCCCTGTGTGTTCTCAGTTGATTATAATCCCTCTCCTCTAAAACTAACCACTATCCTGAAATTTATGCTAATCAGTTACTTTTCTTTATAGTTTTAAACCTATGTATTACAGTTTATTCCCCGGCTATCGTGCATATACATACAGACATCCTCTTCAGGGTCCTGCTATTTTCACTCGGATATAGATACAGGTATGTTGAAATGTAAGATATACAAATTTATGTATGACTCATCCATGTATGGTATATACAACTACAGTTCATTCGTTTTAATTTCTTTAGTGTATAGAAGTTTGGTTTTATCTCGAATTCATCCACTCATCTACTGATGGATATTTCAGTTTATTTAGATTTTCCCCATATGGGGCTCTTACAAATCACACTGCTATGAACATTCTCCTACACACATTTGGATACAAATATATACAAGTTCCTGAAAGGCATATAATTAGTATTAGAATTGCTGAACCATTAATATACCTCTCTCCAACTTTAGTAGATGTTGCACATCTGTTTCCCCGTTTTACAACTGAGATTTCTACACAAGAAGCTGACCGGCAAGTGCTCGTGAGAGATGAGAAAGAAGCAAGGTCAAGCAAAATAAGGCTACAGTCAATTCCATGGAGATCCCTGGAGCTATGACAGTGCCTCGGATACTGTAGGTTGAGGCCATGGGACAAGGCCACTGTACACACCCACTGACCTATTATTAGAGTCAGGCTTTCCCCAAGAAAGAGACCTTGTGTGAAGTCTCTGTACCGATGGCAATTCCTGGAGCTGAGGGCTGCCCACCAGCACCCCTTCCAGCAGCTGAGAACACAGGTCCTTCAGTCTCGATTAAGGATCTGAGCCTGCAGTAGAGTGTCCACTCTGGTAGGTAATACCAACTAGCTTTCCAAAGTGGCCATCGGTTCATATCTTTACTAAATCTCTTAAAGAATATCAAAGGGAGGGAAACATCTTCCTAAAGGCAAACATCCTAAATTTCCTCTTTGCCTTGCCCGTGTCACCAGAGCTACAAGGAGCGAAGATATTTATCATCCCCCAGAACCCTCTCTCTTCTCTACTTTTCAATCCCAAGGAAGTCTTTTGTGAAAGAATGAGAGAGACACAGAGTTTCAGATGAGTAATGGAGAACCTCTGACACATGGAGAGATGGGTAGGCATTTTCTCCATTAACAGAGAGCTTTGGGAGTTTAGCAGGACAAGGACTCAAGAGGTAGAAAACCCACTGAAAGGACCCAGTGAGAGACCACTGTGAGCAGCATTATTTTAGTGTTTCTTATGCTCAGTCATTGCCTACACCAAGCCCCCACTCCCACCTCCACTCAAGGGCAAACCCAACCACAAGGGTCTAGAGCCCTGTAAGAGTCAGCTCTCCATCAGCTTTCAGCACCTAGCCTCTTGATATTCCCGCAGAGGTGAGGTCTGTTTGCAACACGTTTTGTTTTTACTTCCCACACTTGTCATCTCAAGAAATAATTTGGGGCCTATACACTTTGTAGAATAATAGCAGGGAAGCCATAGCATTTGGGAAGAGAGAACTTAAGTAAAAAAAAAAAAAAAAAAAAAAAAAATCCTTGAACTGTGAAAATAATGAATGACACTTCCCTTTATGTCACTATTTTACACTTTGGTCCCTTCTGAATTTTGGTTTCACGCCTTACCCTAAACATTACTTTGATGTCAAATGTAAACCTTAATTATCCCTTGCAAGGACAAAGAAAGAGAATTAGGCAATTGTATCTTTGTGGCCATGCTGCAAAAGCAGATAGCTCTCATTTGCAAGTTTGATATTTTTTAAATGAATGTGTCAAAGTGCCCCTTCCCAAATAATCTGTTAAGGGATTACTGTACCTCTGACAATTCCCATAATTTGTCCGTGAAGCACGCAGGAAACTGACATTCATTCCCTCGTTTTCTTTCCCAATTAAGAAAGAGCAAGGGAGTTCAGATGACTTGTCTAGGGTCATAGAGTAAGTCAGTGGCAAGAGCCTGAGTCTATTAATTCCAGTCAGACAGGACGGACGCATTGAGCATTGCTAGTAAGCTTAGCTCACTCAGTGACCACAGAGAAGACAGAAGTCAGATATTTGTTACTGAGATTTTCTCAGAGTGAGACCCACTGACCTGCAGAGGATTGATTGAGCCTTCAACACTGCCAAACCCGATGAGGGTAGCTCACTAGTAAATTAAATCTTGGCTTATGGTTTGTCTTCCAATTCTTAGTAACACCTTGGGATGAATCAGGAAAGCATCCAATTTTCAAATACAGTGACTAACAGAAATATGTTATTAGCTCATATTTTGTTCAATTTCCACAACCAAGAAGTGGGCTGAAATTTGTGTTCATAATGTATTTCATTAATCATGATATATCCTAGTTTCTAAGTCTAAACAGTATGTATTCCCAGATTATTAACTCCACCTGCACTCAGATCTTGGTTTCCATTTATCCCTGAGACCCTGGCACACAGATACCCTTTCGTGAATGTTAAGGGTTTCTGTGGCATCTATTGTCAACTGATAGAACTCAGTTTACAAACACAGTAGATGATGCTTTATCCAAAACAAAGGGTTCTCAGCAGGTAGAAGTAACTTCTGAAGAAGTTTCTTTGTCCATAACAGCAAAAATGTAAGCAAAGATGTGACTATTAACATTACAGAAGGCGGGAGCCTGGGTGGCTCAGTCGGGTAAGCATCTGCCTGTTGATTTTGATTCACTCCATGATCTCAGGGTTGTGAGATCAAACCCTGAGTCCATGAAGGGGGTGAAGGCTGTTTAAGACTCTCTCTCTCCCCTGCCTCTCTCCGTCTTAAAACAAACAAACAAAACAACAACAACAAATATTACAGAAAGCAACCCCCACAGACCTCAGAGTAAAATTCAGACTTGGGAGGTCAAACTGCTAGATGAGGCTGTAAGTTTTGCCAACTCTGGTCAGAGAAGTTTTTACTCCCACAGTGACTTCCATATAGGAAGTTATTAGTAGTACTCTTTTTACTCCTCATAATGTAAGTCAGGCCTCCTAGGAGAAAGAGAGAAACCCACTAGAGGATATTTAGGGGACCCTTGAGTCCTAAGGTCATGCAACTCTACTGAATTCTTAAACACATTTAGGGAAAAGATTTCTTTACCTGCTTGACATCCCCAACTATAAAGAAAATTCCAGAGAAAAATAATTCATATAAATGTTTTAAGGGTCACAAGTTGTTTTTGTAGAAACATTAACCCCATAGACAATGCCTAGAGAATAAGAGAAGGTGGAAGGCCTTTGGCTTCGGCTACATTATTTTGCATTTTACAGTTTGGCATCTATCTCAGTGCCAAGCTCTGAAATAGTGTTTCTCAACCTTTTTTTCATTATCGTTCCCTCAAGAAATATTTTTCTACTTTTTATTCCCTGAATGCCTCCCTTCCCCTGAAATGTTAACATGACAAATATATGCATAAATAATGAATCTATATCTGTGCTATATTAAAAAAAATAGTAGTTTTTTTTCTCCTCTCCCCCAAGAACAAATTGTTGTCCTCTTCAGAGATGCAGCACCCCCACTTTGAGCTTAACAGAGCTCAAAATATTGACTCACATATTCAAACGGAATCAAGTAATAATGGTGATCCAGTATGGAAGAGATACTTTCAATTATTCTAGAAGTCATTAAGATTTTGAGTCTTTATGTCCATTTATTTATAGAATAACAATCTATAAGTTTTCCATAACTTATTAATGACAATTTTGGTGGACTGTAAGTATAAGAACTAAAATCTCCTCATCTCTTAAAATAAGATCAATGATTTTGGAATCATGATTAGTGATTAATTTAGTACAATTAATTTAATACAATTCAGTAATTTCCCAGAATGATCAAAGATGCGGTGATATTGAATGATTTCATCAATCAGATACTTTTATCCATCTTGATGAAACTGTCCTATTAACCCCCAAGATCTAGAGACATTTGTGAATCTGAGAGGTACCAAAAATTCATTCATCTTCCTAATAACACCAAAATTTCCCAATGAGAAACTCTCTCTACCTATTGTGCAGAGTAAGTAGAATATAGTAAATGCAGGGGCCTACTAATAGGTGCTTGCTTTTCTTGCAGAATTGAGAAAAGCCTAATATTTGTCCTCACCTCAAAGGAAAGGAACGCGTGTGTAGCCAAGGATGCATGCTCTCCTGAAGCTTTAAACTTCAAGTAAATAGAGCAATAAAAAGAGAAATAGGGCATTTATTCACCCCAATGGGTCATCCAAAGCAGACTTGTGCAGCTATGAAGCGCGGCTGAGGGAACTCCTCTCTTGCTTTCTAGTCTTTCGCCATTTAGAAGCCATGTACTACCTCTTTTTAATTGCATTGGTCCAGTGTTTCTTTGCAGGACACTGTTTTGTTGTTTAAATTCACTGCTGGTTTCTACTTCTCCCAAAATTCTAAAAGCACCAGAAATTTGATAAAGGATGAACTGATCAGTTACTTTGGTAAGTCTTTAGGGAATATTCTAAAACCATGTGTCCAATACAGTAGTCACCAACCACATATAGTTCTTATTTAAATTTAAATTTATTGCTTTGGATAATACAGACACTTTGCAATATTAATTCTTCTAATTCATGAATATGGGATATCTTTCCATTGTATTTGTATTTTCTTCAATTTCTGTCATTAATATTTTATAATTTCTAGTGTAGAGGTCTTTCACTTCCTCGGTTAAATTTATTCATAACTCTTTATTACCGATGCTATTATAAATGGGATTGTTTTCTTAATTTCTTTTTCAGATAGCTCAGAGTTAGCATAGATATGCTACTGATTTTGGTATGTACATTTTGTATCCTTCAACTTTGCAGAATTCACTTACTAATTCTAACAGGTTTGTTGACTACATGTCATCTGCAGAAACAACTTTACTTCTTCCTTTCCAGTTTGGGTGCCTTTTAATTACTTTTCTCCCCTAATTACCCTGGCTGCAATTTCCAGTGTTATGTTGAATAGAAGGGGCATCCTTGTCTTGCTCCTGATTATTAGAGGAAAAGCTTTATACAAATTCAATGCAATCTCTATCAAAATCCCAATAGAATTTTTCACAGAAATAGAAAAACAATCCTAAAATTCGTACAGAACAGCCCAAGACACCTAATGGCCAAAGGAATCTTGAGGGGGGAGGGGAGCAAAAAACTATAGGCAGCACACTGCTTGCTTTCAAAATATACTACAGATATAGTAATAGATGTAATAATCAAAATAGTATGTGACCAATATAAAAACAGACATATAGTCCAATGAAGCAGAATAGAGCCCAGAAATAAAGCCATGCATACAAGGTCAACTGATTTGCAACAAAGATGCCAACAACACAGAATATGGTGGGCAAAATGGGTGAAGGTGATCAAAAGGTACAGATTTAACATTTATAAGACAAATAAACCCTGGAGATTTGGTGTGTAGGATGGTGACAACAGTTAATAATACTATGTTGTAGATTTGAAAGTTGCTAAGAGAATACATCTTAAAAGTTCTCATCACATGAGAAGAAAATTTGCAACCATATATAGTGGTAGATGTTAACTAAACTTATTTGGGATATATATATATATACACTTACACTGTCATCATACTATCAAAGAGTACTATCGACTTTAATATATGACCTAAACTGTGACATACAAGAAAAAAAAATAGGGAAAAACTTCTGGACATTGGTCTGGGCAATGATTTTTTTTGGGTATGACCCCAAAATCACAAGCAACTAAAGCAAAAGTAGACAAATAGGAAAATGCATCAAACAAAAAAACAAAATTTCCGCACAGCAAAGGAGGCAACAGAGTGAAGAGACAACCTATGGAATGGGAGAAAATATTTGCAAAACGTACATCTGCAAAGGGCTTGATATTCCAAATATGTAGGGAACTCAAAAATTCAATAGCAAGAAAACAAATAATCTGATTTTAAAATGGGCAAATCTGAAGATATTTCTCAAAAATAGTCATAGAAATGGCCAGTAGGTATATGAAAGGGTGTTCCACATTACTAACCATCAGGAAAATGCAAATCAAAACCTGAGTGAGATATCACCTCACATCTGTTGGGATGGCTATTATTAAAAAGGTAAGCGATGAGAAGTGTTGGTGAGGGTAGGGAGAAAAGGAATGCTATACAGAGAGTGGGAACGTAAATTGATACTGTCATTAATAGAAAACAGAATGGAGGTTTCTCAAAAAAACTGAAAATAAAACCACCATATGATCCTGCAGTCCCACTTCTGGGCACCTAATCACAGGAAATGAAATCAGTATCTCCAAGAGCTACCTGCACGCCCATGTTTACTACAGCCTTATTCACAATATGAAAGATACAGAAACAATCTAAGTGTCTATCAGTGGATGAAAGGATAAAGAAAATACGTTAGAGAACATATATATAAAATATGGTATTCCATTCTACATAATGGAATATTATTCAACCTTAAAAAAAGAAAATCTTGATACATTGATGAACTTGGAGGACATTAAGCTAAGGGAAATAAGCCAGTCATAGAAAGACAAATAACTGCATGATGTCACTTCCATGTGGAATCTAAAATAGTAAAATTCATAGAAGCAGAAGACTGAGTGATGGTTGCCAGGGATGGGGGCGTGGAAAACAGAGAAATATTGATCAAAGTGTACCAAGTTTCAGTTGTGCGGGACGAATCAGTTCTGGAGACCAAATGTACAGCATGGTGTTACAGTTAATAATACTGTATTGAAATCTGTTTGAAGAGTAGATCTTAACTGACCCATCACACACACACACACACACACACACACACACACACACACGCACAGTAACTATGTGAGGTGATGGATATGTTATTTAGCTTGATTGTGGCCATCATTTCACAATGTACATGTATATCAAAACAACATGTCATAACACTTTAAACAGATACAATTTTATGTTTCAATTATACCTCAATAAAGGTAGAAAAATTAAATTTAATTCAATAAAAATGAAATAAAAAAAATTCAGGCCCTGGGTTGCACTGGATACATTTCAAGTGTTCAATAACTGAATGTAACTAGTGGCTAACATATCAGAGAGCACAGGCATAGAACATTTCCATCATCACAGAAACTTAAATTAGCGCAATCCTAAAATGCTTATGATCCATGATGGAATATGAGAAATAGTATCAAGAAATCCTCCGAGAAGAATAAAAATTGGCTTCTGAGAACAGGATCTATTATTTCCAAGATTTACTAACTGTGATGAAATCTGGCATGAATGGATAACGTCTACCACAGTACCTGATACACGGTAATAATCAAAATGTGTTGAATTAATTAATGGCCATTTTGTCAAAGCTTCCTAAGCTACAATGATTAAAAAAGACCTCCAATTTTTGCTGTTTCTGCACTTTTTTTTACTTACCTTCCCCCACATCACTTGGAAGAAATTAAGGATATAGGTGACACCTCTTAGGTTTCTGTCACAGAAGAAAACCTGAAATGAGATTATAAATATGAGTGCTTTGAAAAGTATGACACTCAAAGGTAGCACTGTGTATAATGTGTTCTGCAGACATTTAAAGGTAATGTTTATTTTTAATAGGTTGGAGGATCCTGGTAATAAGTTAGGGAAACACAGTCAATGGTAAACAAATGTAGGAGGATAATATTTTTTGAGATAGGAACCAGTATCTTTCGCTCCAGACAGTTCCCAGTCCTGCACTGCTCCAATTAAAGCCACTGTTCTTTTCCATATGCAGTGCCTTAGGGGGAAAAGGGGGGATGTAGAAGGCAGAGAGAACAGTTGCCATCCTACAGCTGGTTTCCAAAAGTCTAACTCCTTAGGGGAAAAACACGATTGGAGGCAGAGACAAATAATTTGGGAGAAATATTAGTAGTGAAAGCAGCTTGAAGAGTCTTCCCACCCACTCCAAAAAGATGTTTTTCTGGACTAGGAGAAGAAGAGGGAGGAAAAAAAGAAAAGAAAATTGGTGAGTATAGACATTGGTTGTTCCCGGAAAGAGAGACTCCGAGCCTCTCTCTGGAAGGTGTGATCCCTGTAAATGAAATCTCTGTGTCCTTTGCATTGTTAGTGTGTCTCCGCAGAGGACCCTTCGGTAACACAGCTCTCTCTGTCCCAGCTTAGCACAACTGCAATCAGCCCCACGGGGCTGAGAGGGGAGGTGGGAGCATGGAACCCAAAAGGGCCAAGCAGACTGGAATACACAATGGTTTGCTTTGACTGAAAATGCAGGGCCAGGCAGGAGGAAGGACATTTCAGAGGACACTCTGCATGGACAGATTTCTAAAAGAGCAGGCAGCCTTACCATGGGGGCAAAAGAACTCTTAAGCAAAGCCGAGCTCCATGCTGGCTGTCACGATCCAGAGAAGGGCTTGAAAAAACATCACTTGCTGCAAACGGGAATGAACAAATACTTTGCAGCTGCAGGAGACAGGCGATTTCCCCACCTTCTCAGCATGGCATGGAGAATCGCGTTTGAGCAGGCACAGCTAGACACATCTTGGATTGTATCCGGGAGAGGGATCTGCTCTTGCTGGGGAGCCTTTATGTGAGACTTTCATGTGAACAGCCTTGCAGTTTGGGTGTGGGCTGCTTAGGGAAGAATCATGACCATGCAGGGAGCCCTGTTTCTTTAGAGCATCCTGGAACACACTCGCGAAAATGCTCGTTTGCTCAAATGGCTTTCTTCCGTCCACTAGCTTAAATCGAGTTATCAATGAGACACATTTTTAAGTGGACTGGAGACAAGAAATAGAAATGAGTAATTGTGGAACACGGGTCACTGAAACATATGGTATGGGCCATATAAGCCAGGATATCAGTGCAGCACTGAGCAATCAGAGTGGGAGTTCATGCCTCTTGGATGTCAGGCATTTGGGAGTAAATCAGCCTAGAATAAGGGTGGAACACAAAAAATCGAACAAAAAGGGGGAAAAAAGTGGAAATAGGAGACTCTAGGGAATGAGGTCTTGAGGCAATTTAGAGCCATAAAGATTCTGACATATATCTGTGCTCGGATTAATAAGTTGGAAAGTAAGGCTAAATTATAATTTTTTAAAGAATTACATACTTAATATAAATAGAGAAGCAACTGGTGCCCAAAGAAGTCATTCTATAATAGAATGTTACTAAAATAAAAGCCATCATTTAAAATGACGTTTAAGAAAAATCTTATAACATGGAAATGGTTTATGTTATACTTAAAAACTTAAATTAGATGTATTATATGCATAGTATAAGTTATATAAAGTTACCAAATACATTGAAAATTAATAATAGTTACATCTGGATAGAGCTAGTGTTTTGATTGTTCTACTCTTCTAAATGTTCCTGATGTTCTATAATAATTAGACGTTATTTTTATAATGCAAAAATGAACTTTACTTGAAATACTATCCGCGCCCTTATCAGTTTTCGAATGAAGACATGAATTAAACAAAATTCACTAGGTCTGATGTGATTAAAGTTTAATTTTTGAATAATGATCCATGTACTATCCGGGTTATATAATACTAATTACATTCAATTCATTCATTTTTTCATTTTAACCAACCATTTCTTACTTATTATTTCATTCAGCTATTTATCTTTAAAGAATCTTTCATGACAGAGGTCAGCAAATTATAGTTCATTGACCAAACCCAACTCACCCTCTGGTTTTATATGGCTTGCTAGCCAAGAATGGTTTTTAAATTTTTATAGTTGAAAAAAATGAAAAGAAAAATAACATTTGGTGATACATGAAAATTCTATGAAATTCAAATTTCCCCCACCCCCACTTGGTCACAATTCCTTATCCAAAAAGGAAGTGACTGGTTCAAAATATGTTTTAAATTTTTCTTGATCTCAGTTTCAGAGAGCAAGAAGGCACACAGACAGAGCAAGACAGTTCTAGAGTGCCGCCTAAAATAGTGATGGCTCTCACAGACATCTCAAAAGCAATAAAATATTCTATCATTAATTCTAAACTCCACCCCTGAAATCATTTACCTAACCACCTGATACGACTGAAACATCCCTGGCTTGCTGTACCAAATGAATCAAATCAAGAGCATAAATGAAAGTACACTTAGAGTTTTCAAACATGGTACCCCAAACCTTAATGAGCCCACCTGGAACTGCTCTCTACCATAACTACATGTATGTCCATTTCAGAGCTTTAAATATCTAGACCAAACCAGGCCAATGATCTTTCAGATAAACCCTCAACTCTCAGACATTTAGAAAAGTGAGTGAGAATTTCCAAATGCCTCCAGATGCCTACTATAACCAGAAGAAGCTTTTTTTTTTTTTTTTAAGTGTGTTATAATGCCTCAAATAGAAGCTTTAAGCAGAAGAATCCATGATAGTTCCTGGAGGTTCTTTCTAATTGTAATATCTGTAAGAGCATGTCGGGGTAATGATAAAAGGAAATCTTAGGGCGCCTGAGTGGCTCGTTGCTTAAGCATCTGCCTTCGGCTCAGGGTCCTGGGGTTGAGTCCTGCACTGGGCTCCCTGATCAGCGGGAAGTCTGCTTCTCCCTCTGCCTGCTGCTGCCCCTGCATGTGTTCCTCTCTCTCTCTGACAGATAAATAAATAAAAGCTAAAAAAAAAAAAAAAAAGGAAATCTTAAACAATAGAATTTGCTTAAGCTAAAAGAATGTGAGGGGCACCTGGGTGGCTCAGTGGGTTAAAGCCTCTGCCTTCGGCTCAGGTCATGATCTCGGGGTCCTGGGATCAAGCCCCGCATCGGGCCCTCTGCTCAGCAGGGAGCCTGCTTCCCCCTCTCTCTCTGCCTGCCTCTCTGCCTACTTGTGATCTCTCTCTCTCTCTGTCAAATAAATAAATAAAATATTAAAAATAAATAAGTAGAAGAATGTGATAGGCGGGTAGTGGACTCAAGCTAACACAATTAACATTTATCAGAGATACGTATGAAAATATGCATTTAGGTCTAATTAATCTACCATACAGGTCAGGGAACACTTACTTTAACAGTGGTCCCTAGTGAAAAAAGACATAGGTTTCACGGACACCTAGCCAAATACATGTCAACTTTTAGTATATGTGCTGCCGAAGCGAGCACACATGTCTTTTAAAGTCCTTGCATCGTACTACAAAGGAAGAATACGATGTAGTTTTCAGTAGGAAAGGCCCCACACTTGTTTTTATATCCTGCTGCCGCCCTCCTGAAATACTTAACAGCTGTTCATCAAGGGGCCTTGTACTTTAATTTTGCACTGGGTCCTGCTAATTATCTAGCTGGTCATGGCCTCCATCCTCATAAAACATATGAACTAAGACTGTATCCATAGGAGCTTAGTATCTAGAAAGTGGACGTTCATAAATCCACGGTTATTCTCTCTTTGCCGACCTCCCACCTAATCTCATGCTTACCGACCCTGACCTGTACCCTAGGACGCTTATTTATACTCAGGGAAGAAAATACTGAATACACAGTTTTATATTTCTTATTCAGCATTATATATTTCTACCCATTTTTAAGTTTTCTTGGAGAAAATGATTCTTTAGTGTATAAAATTTTAAATGATGGAAATAGTATAATTTATTTCTCCATAGTCTGGTAGTTGGATACTTCAGATATTTTCAATAGTTTCCTATTAAAAATATGAAGATACTTTTATATCTTTTCCTGTTTGACTTTTATTTAAAATTCCTAGAATTGAAATCCCAACGTCAAATAGTATGAAATTTTTAAGACAATCAATACACATTGCCAAACCCATAAAAGCTACAAGTATTGTACTTCCATCAGGTGGGGGGTCAACTTCATCAACAATATTTATAAATGATTATCAACTAATAAATGAAAATGGGATTTCTTATTTTAAATTGAATGTATTTGAATATTACTAAAGTGAACCATTTTTATATGTATATTGGTCATAGGGGTTTCATTCTCTTTGAAATATCTACTCATGTAATTTACCTACATTTTTATGAGGACATTAGCATTTCTTTTGTTTTGTACAAGCTTTCATATATGAATGATTTATCTATACTATTTGCTTCAGGGTACCACTTTTAGGTAATCACTTTAGGTAATATTATGTGGCATAAAATTCAAAATATGGTGACTTATTTACAATGGAAATAAAATTCTCCGAATAAGCCGAATAGGATAGATTTGTTTTTCAACCACTCTTTTTTTAAACCTTCTTCCCTTGTTCAATGCCGTATTGACATTTTAAGAAAATAAAGCAACATAAAGAAAACATTAAAAATTATGAACATGGTCCAGGAAGCCAAGAAATACTCATTTGAATAAAATGTATTGTTTAAGAAAAGTGTAGGTGGAGTTCTCTCTGTTCCTGAAGGGCCCCTGCATTGCTGGTACCCATTGCCCCCAGGAGAGCACACTGATCTCAGGACTACCTTTCTCTTAACCTTGCATTTTGCCTTCCAGTAACATTCAAAAACTATTATATGAATTCAAAATACTTAACGCTGCTTAAAAATCAAGGTCATGGAAATTGTATTTAAATCGGTACAATTTCCTACACCATCTAACCCCAGCTGCCAATCTTTTTAAAGTGAGAGTTTCACAGGGTTGGCAGGGAAGGCTGGTGCTAAGTTAGTGAAAGAAAGACTCACTGGGTTTCCATTCTCCTATCATCCAGCTTCTTAATGTATAGACTCGTGGGAAATATTTGGAAAGTAACATTAAAAAAAAAAAAAAATTAGTCCTGTAGGACAGTTAATCGAATGAATGGCATGGTCTACTGACCCAGTCTGAACAACAGGAAGATCATATAAGCATACTGGGAAAAGCAACTTTCTTTTTTTTGACACTTAAAGAAAAATGATGATTTAATGCAGTACAATTGACACCAAAAATGACTTCTAGTCGACATAGCCTCTTTATCACAAATAAAACCAAGTCCATGGGGTTGGGCAGGAAGCGAGTGGGGCAGGAGTGCATAGACAAAGACGGTAGGGTTTTACTTTTCCTAAATACAAACACCTTGGTTTGTCAAATAGGATCAGTCAAGAGTTTAGCAATATATTTAACATTTGGCAGGAAATGGTGAGGTCGAAATCACTTCAAAATATCTATGACTCATCCATCTTTTTAGGGATAATTTATGTGTATAATCGATGGCACATTACATTAAAAGCAAAAAGAAATTACTATATTAATGAGAAACCGTCTTTTAATTCTCAGAATTAAGATTCTTTAAGTTGAATACATAAACTGATATTCTGAAGGTAATGTAAAATGTCCTTTTTTTCAGTTTGTGGTGGAGAATACAAGAGTTCATAAGCAAGTGCTTTTCTTCTGATTAATATTGACACATAATTAATTATGAGTTATAAGAGGGAGCCACAGTACTATGCAAAGAATGATAGAGAAAGCTAATAGCTTTCTAATACCAGGTCATTCAGACACCCCTGCAGTCTGATCTAATATGGGGAAATCACAGAATAATAGTATTTAGCAGCTGGTTGTGACCTCAGCAATCATCTGTTGCAATTACCTCAAGGAACAAATGAGAAAAAACTATGGTCCAAATATGTTAAGTGACTAGGTCATGGTCATGAAGCTAATTAGCACCAAAGACTGAAATTGCACTTGGTTCTCCTAATAACACATCAAGTTTCCTCTCCATTGCACCTGCTGGCAATCCTCTAGAGATCAGAATATGTCAGAATTTAGCTATACATTCAACATCTATTTTGATGGAATCAGAAAGCCATTTTAATGTTAAGCAAAGAATGGAACAAAATTATGAATACATAGTATAATTTCAACAAAAAAAGAAATATGTAAATTAATAGCATTATCTATAGATGGGGGATTTGAGATTTTTTTACTATTTTCTTTATAATTCTCTGTATTTTCTGTCATTTATAATTATAACATAGTAATATAATTATACATATAAACAATGTGTAACTATTATTATACACACAATGTCTAGTTATTATTACGTACCAGAAGAGAGGATTACACTATTATATATCATAGAAAGGATACCATATAATATATAATTGGTATATGATATATGGTATATGATATATGATATGGCATATGGTATATGATAAAATATGTTATTATAAGATATTCCTTGCATAAAATTTATTATAATATATTTTATACTCTTAGAGGAAGTTGGTATCAGCGTTTCTCAAAACATTATTTAACACAAGTCTGTTAGGATGACCCTCACAATAAGAGCCTGGTGGAGAAGAAATCAGAAAAGAAATCAGAAATACTGCAGCTTTGGAAATGGAAACACTCTACCTCCAATGAATGACTCACAGTTCACACCGACATCTGAATAGTTCGGAGACCTGCTACAGCAAAGAAAGCTACTTACGTTTATTTAAGCCAGCACTTCCCTAAGTTATCTGAACATAGCACTGTTAGGAGGCACATGGTACACTGAAACTAAACAAGGTTTCGCAGAACACACTTGGGGAAACCTCAAATCTCTTTGCAATTCCAGATCAACCACTCACAGGAAGGCCAATCATTTAAGGCTCTTAACTGAGCATTGCTTACACATATTTTTATGGTACATTTATAAAATGAACTGTAGGTTTGAAATGTATAAATAATTGAACCTATATTCAAAGGTTCCTTTTTTAAACTGTGAGTCTAAATGAAATAGGCAATGAGAAGGTGATTTCTGTGAGGTATTACTGCAAGTTTTCACATGTTTTGCTCATTGATTTTAATGTTCAAGGTGATTAATTTTAATTTTGCTTCTGCCCCACGGCTTTCTTACAGACGATCAATAATATTACAGTTAAGAACATCAGTTGAAGCAAGGCCAGAGTCATGTCGCTTTCTTTATCTTGGTCTGGACTCTAAGGCTTAAAATGGGATTAAAGTACCATGACTTTATTTTCATATCTGGGGCATCAAACCAGCATGCTGACTTAAGAAATCAAATAACTTAAGACATACTTGAATATGTATATACTTTACATTTCGCTTCCTTCTAAAAACCTCATCCTATATTTAAACTACTTCCACTCAAATATTTCCATTTCCTCAATTGCATGTGCTTCTCAGCATCTTTATGTCTCAGCTTTTCCATCTTTTCATCTATAAAATGGGAAGGAGAATGGCACCTGCCATCAGATTTATGTAAAATTAAAGAAGTTACTACATGTGCTTAGAACAGTGCCCGACACACAACACCTTCTCAGTGTTAGGTATTAATCTGAAATGGGATATAGTTTTTCTCTCCCGCATTTCCTATTATTGGAAACACTGTCTTCTCTCAGTTAGACAACAAGAAAACTACAGTGTCACCTTTGCTTTCTCTATTACTTTTATCTTCTCAACTCTACTGACTATATGCACATATACGAAATTTACTTTTATCATACACAACACACACACACCACAAAACACACATATTATGCAATCCATTTAGAAGTATTTTTGTTTCCTTCTCTGAAACCACACATCTATTCCTTTTATTCCATCTTGTATTCTCACTACTACATCAGGGCTCATTCTCTTATATCTGAACTGTATAGTAGCAGAGCACTCGACCTCTGTCCTTGAAAATGATTTCTTCCCAAATCTATCCTGTAAACTATATGTCTAACATTTCATTTTAATTAAGCCAGTTCTCAGCTCATAAGCTACCACTAACTTCCTACTTCTTTCAGGATTAAAATCTAAACTCTAAAGACAATTCCAGACAGTCCATACACAGGCCACACAGCCTACTCCACACCCCCTAAATGCAGTCTCCACCTAACTTTCATTTATGCTGGGCCGCTGGTGTGAAATAATCAGATCCCTCTTCTCTGTCTTTCTAAATGGGACTAACTGAACTTGAAGACTCAGCCCAAATCATTTTTCTTTACAAATATTCCCTGGATACTCTCATCCTGATAGAAACTTTTTACCATCTTCTGAATCTCTGGCAATTCCTTAAAATGACTTCTTTAACATATGTTACATGTTTTGGGTGGAAGGTCCATTCTTTTTTAAATGTCTATAATGAATCTCTACATGTCTTGGCAGAAGTGTATGGAGGGGAGAGATGTATGCCCAGAGTAACTGTTCCAGTAAGAACAAAGCACTGCCCCTTCCACGATGGAAGGGGTTCGGTATAAATCAATCTGCCACCAGTTAGCTGGTTGATTTACCCAGGGAATGGTGCCATACTTCGGGCTTGGAGTTGGGTTGGTATCTGGTGTTGGAAAATAGGGTACTCCGCAATTACTGTAGCCACTCATCTGAGCAGGTGGAAGTCTATGTTGCTGAGCCCATGGGTAACCTCTATGCCAGCCACTACGGCCACTCTGTTTATGAACCCATTAAATAATATCAGGAATCAGGAAAGAGAGGGGTATTCATAGAACAGGTCATCCTACTCACTTGCTTCATTACATTATCCTTCACTGAGGTCACCCATCGGTGAGCATTCACATAGGGTACAAATATTCCAAATATCTTTACATTTATTTTGCCCAGAGAGGTCTCCTCACATACTACTCCCTTACAAGGAAGTGGCTTACATGACTGTAGGGGCTAGGTAAGCAAGTCCAAAATCCAGAGAGCAGGCCATAAAGAGGATGAGGCTGGACCAGTCAGGCAGAGGATGAAGCTGTTATTCACAGCTTTGGTCTCAACTTTATTTCTAAGGTTGACCAACTAATTGAATCAGGCCCATTCAGTTTATCTAGGATAGCCTCCCTTACTGAACTTCAACTGATTATGGACTTTAATCACTTCAGCAGAACACTTTCACAGCCAACACCTAGACTGGCATTTATATTTGATTGAATAACAGGGGACTGTGGCCCAGCCAAGTTAATGCACCAAAAGACCATCACAATGAAGTTGATATATGCTGACATATACTGAGGTAGGAAGATAAAAGAAGAAAAAAGGTTCAGAGATTAGTTTCTACACATGCTAAGTTTGACATGCTTATTAGAAACCTAAGTGAATACATCAAAAAGGTAATTAGATATACAGGTCTTGACTTGCAGGTGTTGAAGAAATACATTTGAGAACTATAAGCTATTTAAAACTACGAGACTGGATGAGATCACAGAGGGAGTGAGCCCTCGGGTACATTAGTACTAAATTTGAGACATGAATGATAAACCAGCAAAGAATACTAAGAAGGAAAAACCATTTGAAGCAAATGCAGGAAAATGCAGCATCCTGGAATCCAAGTGAAGAAAGTGTTTCAGGAAGGAAGGAATGCCTCACTGTATCAAAAACAGCATATTGTTCAGATAAAATGAAGAATAAAATTTGAACATTGTTTTAAAAAATGCAGATGCTATTTGGTGATCTTATAAGAGCTAAAGATAAAGGATGTGGTATGATTAGTCCTAGTAGATTGATGATAGGTGATCTCATCAAGGCTATGAATTTAAGGCACGGGCAGTAGGTTGGGAAGGGAGGGGGTTTGAGATCTGGGACTTCTTCACTTCTGCTAATGGTCAAGTAGAGAACGGTATAATCTTATCAGAAACACATAGTGGTTGGGGATGCCTTTTGGACTCCAGTGGAAGCATAAAGGCCAGGAAAAGCCAAGGTGATTTATACGTCATTTCCTTTGAAGTACTAAATCACCCATATGTATTTCTAATAGGGAAACCCTATCCGCCTGCAATTATTTGTTTTAATAATTATTCGATGAACTATTAGTTTTAATAATCCCATTATCTATCTTAAAACAATTGCAGAAATTCTTGGGTACTACTACGTCAGACATCAATTACCAAGTATGTTGTAGAATGCCTCTGAAATAATTTTCTTTTCTATAAAAACAACACAACAACTTCAACTAACTCTACAAGAAAAGTTCTGTATTTATTCACAAATGAAAACAGTTTGGTGAACTTTGCTATCACTTAGCTTAATACAATGTTTCAAGATAAAAAACCCATCCAGGGCCTGGAACACAGAATTGAATAGGAGTACAAGATAGAGGCAAATGTGTGTGTGTGTGTGTGTGTGTGTGTGTGTGTGTGTGTGTGTGTGTCGCTTGTTCACGAGTACATGTGCATGCTACCAGTGTTTTTGTTTTCCCTTCTTTAGAATCAGGTGTTAATTTAAGCACAGATGATTTAAACTATGAAAGACTTTGAAATTGGAGAAAAGTTAAGACGTCCTGAATTTTCTCTAAGGCATTAGTCCATAATGCCTTATAAAATTTTTTTTTTAAATAAACTTCTTACAAAATGAAACTGCCTATTAAACACAATTAAGAAAAGTCATTAGAATGGTCCCAGAAAGCTTTTATTGACCTGCAAGATGATTTATACGCTATTTTGACCAGTATGTGATTATCAGCTGAGCCCTCTGAGCAATAACTATCCTTGTTTTCTAACAGAGTCCTGGATCTGCTTCCTCCCTGCCTGAAATGATATAGAAGGGGGCGCCTGGGTGGCTGAGTCAGTTATGCATCCTCCTTTGGCTCAGGTCATGACCTCAGGGTTTTGGGATTGAGTCCCGCATCAGGCTCCCTGCTCAGTGGGAAGTCTGCTTCTCCCGCTGCCTCTGCCTGCCGCTCCCCCTGCTTGTGTTCTCTCTCTCACACAAATAAATAAAATATTTTTAAAAAAGAAATGATACAGAAGGGTATATCTGAAGCACCAGCAATGCCATCACAATCGCCAAAACTAATTCTCACTGGTCTCAAGACCCAGTTTATGAGACTGACGCGCTACCTACTGCGCTAAAGAGACACCTGAGACCCAATTTAAAGATGAGTAAGGTTAGTGACCATAGAGTAAGAAATCTGCCGCTTTCTCATTTTCCTGTTCACGTGCACATGAGAACATTTGTGCCCCAGCATGCCCCACTAGCCTGGGAGGGAGCATGAACGGTCAAGTTGATGTCTCTCACTCCTTCTTCAGTTTAAATCCCATGATTGATCATGATCTTCACCCCTTTGCATGCACCTTCAACTCCTTTGCCCACCTCCTATTAACATAAATTCTTGGCAAAGCTACAACCTATGTGAACCCCCATCTACTCCCCAGCTGCACCCATGCAGCCGAAACAGGCTGTAGACATGAGGCTGGGGAAGCACTCCGCCACACGGACTCGTTCCACTTCCATTTAATGACAGTGAACCTCAGCAGGGCACTTGACGTTGCTCATTAATAATTACACTATTTTCCCCTGGTCCAATCGTTCCCTCTCTTATTTAATACCTTCACCTCTCTCTTCAAACCCTCAGCATCTCTTCAACCTCATTTCCAGCTGATGACCTTGCCTCCCATTGGCTGGAAAAAATGGGAGCAGTCAGAACAATTCCACATACTCCCACCACTGCATTTACCTACCTACCAGCATCTGTCCTCCCACCCAACAGCACAGATGAAGCGCCCATGCTCTTACCTAAAAGGGATACTTCCACGTAGGTACACCCCCCACTCACTTGCCGAAGGACATCTCTCCAGCAATTCTCTGGCTCGCTCCTGATTGTCAAAATTTAAGTCTGCTGGATTGTTCCCAGCCACATCCAAACAAGCTGTGATTTCTCCTGTCTTAAGTTTTTCTGTTCCTCACAAGATATGGCACAATGTCACAGCAACACTTCAAGGAGTGTTGAAGGAAACGTCTCCTTGACACTTGAAAGGAGATGTCTCTACTTGCTTTTCCAATTACTACTCTCCCATGCACTCTTAAACCCATTCTACTGCAGCTTCCATCCTACCACTGCGCCGAAACTGCTCTGTCAAGATGCCCACTGGTTTCTACCTGGATTGGCAGCATTTGACATGATCACTCCCTCTCACTTGATGTACATTCTTCGGTTGCTTCTAGAACATGGATCTACACTCTTCTGGATTTCTCCTCCTCTTTTGTTCTCAGTCTCCTTTTCTTGTTCTTCCTCTTGTCCTCACCTTCTTGATGTTGGAGTGCCCCAGGGTTTGGTCTTTGGTCTTCTTCCCTTCTCTATTAATACTCCCTTTTTTGGTGACCTTGGCTTGAAATCCTTGGCCTCATTCTTGGAGCCTCAGTTTATCTTGGTGGATGAGTCAGAAATCTCTTGGCTTTACTTGAAAAATACATATAGAATCTGATCACCCCAAAGTCCTCCACTTGCTATTTTCACTGTTTTAGTCATCATTATCTCTTACCTGGATCATTGTCACAGCATCCTAACTTGTATTATACTTAACACCTTTGTCCCTAGAGTCTATTCTCAACATAGCTGTCTAAAGACTCCCATTAAAACAGTGCTTCAATAAGGTCTTTTCTTTGATTAAAATCCTCCAATGGCTCATGATTTCACAGAGTAGAAGTCTGTCCAAAGTTCTAAAAGTCTATTTGTGACTTTAACTCAACACATATCCCTAGTACTTTTTGCCTTCACTCACCCCACTCCAGCCTGGCTTTTCTCAATCATATAAAGAATGCTCTTACCTGTGCATTTGCACTTCCTGTCCCCTGTGCCTGACCCATTTTACTCTAGACATTGTATCGTTAATTTCTCACCACCTTCCTGACCTCCCCTTCCCTTCCAGTAGATCACTCCCTTCTCTGGACAATCTGCACCTGCATTCTACTGTCTTCTCTTTCAGACTGTTAGTCTCTCCAGGGTGGGACCTGTATCCCACTCCTCTCTGTACCTCAGCATAGGGCCTGGCCAGTACCCATACACATGCAATTTATCACATCAAACTTCTTAAGGAGGATATTTTTTTTAAGAAACTTTATAGGTACATGATAGAAAGTTGGCAAAAATTCATAAGATTGGAAGAAAGGATAAAAATCTCATATCCCCAATATTGAAAAGTTCAGCATTTTGGTACCTGTTCTTCCAGTTGTTTTTCCATGCAAATTTTGGAAGTTTCCATGCAAAAGTTTGAAAGACTTTTTATTTAGTTAAGTGCATACTTACAGTACACTTCTGAACTCTGACCCTTAGCCTTATTAGAACGAGCATGAATGTGGACGTTTAATATTGTTTTAAATGGATGCATTGTATTTCATCAAGTGAGTGAAAGCACGCTTCTCTATTATGGTTGAATGTTTGGATAATTTCCATTCTTTTTAAACAGAATTTCTAAAGGGCTCCACTCAAGCTATTCCATAGAGATAGGCAAACTTCTTGACCATGATGTGCTAAACTAGGGAGCCGCCAAATTTTCCACTTAATTTAATAGATGACACCATCCCCGTCTCACAGCATGAAAGTATGGATTTAATTTGACACAAATGAACCTCAGTAGAAAGTGCCCCCTTCTCCCAAACAAATGGAAGTTTTAGTCTAAGACTATAGAGACTGTTTTCAATAAAAATTTCCACATTTCTTTTAGTAAATTTCCATCTGCCATCCAGAAATATCTCAAATGTTTGCAAAGGCACAGGATGCTTTACATGTTAAGAAAATGTGCTTCCAAGAGCTTTTTTTCCCCTTCTACCAGGTCTTCCTCTGCCAGGAGAAGTAAGTGACTTGTGACCTTTCCTTTTTGACACAAGGGTCATATTCATAACTGATTCAGACTCTTGGGGTAGCTGTTAACTGAAGTTTCTGCAGAAATACTGCTGACACACCTCAGTGCCTGAGGCTGTTGCATCTATGGCCAGGGAAAGGAGGAGTGAGATCAGTGGCAGTTTTTTTTTCTTCTTTGTTACCCTTGGGTTCTATCCTATTACTGTTCTGACTGGAAGTTCAATTTGAAGTGCAAATTCGATCTTGTATTGTGGTGCTTTTGCTTAATTTACCATTTCTACAAAAATATGGAGTAAAAATTGAATATAAGATTTTCCTGAACACTACCAAAAATGATTGATCACATTAGCTAATAATCATTAAATTGTGAGCTACTAAATTGAAAATATACAGATTGGTTTTACTACTAAACTGTCAGGTTGTATCCATGAGTGAAACATGGGAAAGTTGTTCTGTTTCCTGTAAATAAAACATAAGTAATCTTTTATTCTCACTTTCAGGGTAACTGGTAAGAACCAATAATTTAAATTATGCCTGGAGTTGCAAGAAAGGCAATTCAACTTTAAACACTTTTGACACAATATCCAAAAGAAACACAAAACTGAAAACATTAGGCAATGAGGGTCTTGCTCTATTTCCAAATGACTTATCTTTATTTTCCTTTTTATCTGATTATATAATAGTAATAGCTATCACTTATTTAATACTTTCTATGTACCTATTATAATGATAAGCATTTTAAACTTAGATAATTTATACAACCCAATAGCAAAACAAACAAAAAAAACCATCCAATTAAAAAATGCACAGAGGATCTGAATAGACATTTTTCCAAAATTGATACACAAAGAACCAGCAAGTATGTGAAAAAGTACACACCAAGGAGGGAGTGCTCACAAACCACCAGGGGAATGCAAATCAAAGCCACAATGAGATATCTCCTTAAGCCTGCTGGGATAACAGGATGATTATTATCAAAAAGACAAGAAATAACCACTGTTGGTGGGATGTGGAGAAATGGGAGCCCTGTATCTATTGGGGGGAATGTAAATTGGTGCAACCACTATGAAAAACAGTATGAAGACTCCTCAAAGTATTAAAAATAGAATTACCATATGATCCAGCAATTCTACTTCTGGATAGGTATCTGATGGAAATAAAAACAGTAACTTGAAAAGATATATGCATCCCCATGTTCACTGCAGTACTATTTATAATAACCAAAATACAGAAACAATCTAAGTGTCTATCAATGGATGAATGGATAAAGACAATGTGACATATATATACAATGGAACACTGCTTAGCCATAAAAAAAGGAACTCTTGCCATTTGCAAAAACACAGATGGACCTTGAGGGCATTATGCTAAGTAAAATAAGTCAGAAAGAAAAAGACGAAAACTATCTAATGTTACTTATATGTGGAATCTAACAACCAAACAAACAAATAAAGCCAAACAAACTCATAGATACAGAGAATGCATTGATGGTTCCCGAGGCAGAAGGTGGGGTACTGGGCAAAATGGGTGAAGGAGCTCAAAAGGTACAAACGTACAGTTATAAGTGATTATATATATTATTATACATATTCTAGTTATGGTAATGATACCTAATAATACTGTATTGTATATACCCAATAATACTGTATCGTATATTTGCTATGAGAATAGATCTTAAAAGTTCTCATCACAAGAAAAAAAAATTTAACTGTGGTCATGGATGTCAACCAGATATATTGTGGTGATCATTTTGACATATATACAAATACTGAATCATTGTGTTGTATACCTAAAACAAATATAATGTTATATGTCAATTTTATCTCAATAAAAAATTAGACAATTTAGTTTTCCTAATAACCCTGTGAGGTAGGTAGCATTTTACCCATTTTATAGATCAAAAAATTAAGACCAAGAGTTTAACCTACTCCAAATCACGTTTATAAAAATGCTAAAACTAGTATTCAAATGTAAGCCGTGTAACTAGCCTTTGCTTCTACCTCCATGTCACCCTGTCTCTTATCCATCGTTTTATACTTTTTAAAAAATATATATCTTAATAACACCTCATAACCATTCCTTCCCTTGTATAGTCACTTCTCTCTTCCTTGTTCCTTAAACTGACCATAACAGAGAACAAAAATATATCGTAACTGTACTTTTTATTTGTTAACTGAGTTTTATGTTTTATATTCTAAGTTTTAAGTGTGTAATTGAAATGTTTTAGCATACTTTTAGAACTGGAAACAATGTAGCTTTCTCTAACAGGCAGGTAAGACAAGCAAGCTAGAAAGGACAAGGGGGAAGAACACTGCCCTTACCCTAAATGGGATAATGCCTTACTAACAGAGCTCCCATGAAGACTAGGTCTTTGCTGTAGGTAACACTCTGGGATTATTTTCAAATGATTAATCTTCCCCTTCCCCTGCCAGGGCTGTGAAGGGCTCTTTCTCAGATTCACCGTGAGATCCCAGTAGTGTCCCTTGAGGTAAGGTTCATGAAAGTGTACCCTTTACCAACACACGTGGCCTCGTCCGCACTCAGCAGTGTATCAAAATTATCATTTACGTGTTTCCATCACTTTATGGCTCCAGCAACTTCTGTTCCAGGAAATAAGATCACAGCTATGATCTGGATTCATCTGTTCCTTTAGTTTTTGTTTTTGTTTTTGTTTTTGTTTTTGGCGTGGTTGTATGCTCTGCAATCTCAGTTCTCTACTAGGTCTGCAAAAGTTGTTGATTTTCAGTTTGTCCAGCTTTTTCTTGTAGGAAGGATGAGAACAATGACTTTTAAGTTTCTTTTATGTTGGAACAAAAACCAAAGTCTTTCACTCAAATTTCAAAAAAGTATTGTAGGGCACCCGGCTGGCTCAGTTGTTAAGCATCTGCCTTTGGCTCAGGTCATGATCCCAGGGCCTGGGACTGAGTCCCACGTCAGGCTCCCAGCTCAGCGGGGAGCCTGCTTCTCCTTCTCCCTCTGCCTGCTGCTCTGCCTACTTGTGCTCTGTATCTCTCTGTCAAATGAATAAACAAAATCTTAAAAAAAAACTATTTTAAAAATTTTATTCAACTGAACTTTTTGCAACTGAGATAGTGATTAATAGAAGAAAAATTTATTTTCCATTCTTTCTCTATTCAGTATTATTTAAAGTGTTGCTAACACTCAGAAATCTATCACAAATCAATGAAGCCTCAAAGAAAGGTAGCATCTAAATTGCCCGGAAATAACAGACCCATTAAACAATTTCCATATTTTCTTTAAAGGAAATACATGTAAAGCTCTCATTGTAATAAATCTCTCATACTCTTGTGATCTTATGTGCTTCTGATGATAAAGGCATTTAGATTTATTTTATTGGAAACTATAGGACTAGTTTCTCTTAGTTATCCCCACAGTGACATATCCAAAACATGCCCTTCTATCAACAATCCATGTTAGGTATATTTATTCTTTTTATTGCTGGTGAAAAATAGCTGATTATTATAGGAAAATGGTGGTATCTGCTAATTTCCTGATTTTCCTTATAGATAACTCCTGTTCAATAATATAAGTTAGTAAGGAATCTCTAGTCTGAACTAAATTCTGATCAACCATGAACAGTTAAGTGGGAAGCAGAAGTTCTGGGAATTTTGCATGAAAGTTGTTGTAAGCTTACCATATTTTAAAGTCAGAATGGAGAAGGCACTAAAGAAATAGATGTTTATATGGAACTAGGAAAAAAAAAAAAAAACTTCTTAAAAAGGTTTAGTGAGGAGTGGGCCAGATCAAATGGCATGATATCCAGAATGTGGTTAATGGCTAAACAGAACTGAGATGCTCTAAAAGGCAAATGACCAACTTGGAAGACGGCCACCAAGATGGTGAAGGGTGCTGATGTCATTTTATGAAAAACATTTAAGGAACAGAGATTGTTCTGTCTAGAGAAGAGAAACTCAGGCAACCAAAGAGGTATCTTCAAGTATTAAAGGTCTGAAAGATGCGGATGTAAGAGAGGGCAGTTAGTATGACTCCAAGTGGCAGCAACAGAACCTTAGTTAGAAGTTATGGGAAAGGTGAAGAACACCTTAATAATCATAAAAGTTTAAAGACAGAATAGGTTATCTCTGGATTTAGTGACTGCTTCATCATAAGAGACAGGCAAGTCAAGGCCTTATCTGTTTTGGAGTCACTTTAAATCCCTCCTGAATAAGTAGGGCAAAGTACTACCAAATTAATATAATTTTGTCTTGTGTCCCTAACGGCCAGTACATTGCCTACAACATGGTGGGTGCTAAAATCACACATGTTGAACCCATCCAGTTAATAAACAACTAACCACTTGGGTAAGGGGAGCAAAGTCACAGAGGGGATTCAACCTTTGAAAGGATAGTTGGATTGAGGAACTCCAAATCCCTCTAATGAAAAGATTCCCTATTGTATCTATTTATGCAAATACTCTTTAATAATAAAATAACAGTGGCCACTCTGCATTTTTGTAGAACAGTTTTAGACTTCACCAAGCTCTTTTATGGACATATCCTATTTTACCTGGATAGTAGCTCTCTAAGGCACAGAGAATGTGAGGGAGCCCGGATCAGACCATGTGGGTGTTTTGTCAGTGTTAGACCTGATGAACAGCAGATGTAGGACGTGGACAAAGGTTTGGGTTAAAGGATATCCAACTGCTTCTTCATCAGGTAAAATGATTCCAGTTTCATCAGCCCTTCATCAAGGGTCCTAGTTTTAAATCTCTTCCACAGCTACCTTAAAGAGCATAATTAGTCAACTACGGAGAGTAGAAATGGTGTTTTTGAGACTTATCCTACACTGATTATTGATTTTGCTAGACTATAATGTTTGTCATGAGGTTACATACTTTCCATGGACATGGCATTCTGAAAAATTAAAACAGTTACTCAGACTATTATATGTGGAACCCTTAAAATATTTTGTAGTTGTCATAGTGGGGGAGGTTCGGCAGGAATGAAAATTCTGAATAGATTTTTAACAATTTTAAGTATCTAGATTGCAGCATATATTACATAGATTTATATCTTTCTCTGCAGAGAGATATATCTATACCATCTCTATATAGCTGAATACATAATATGTAAATATCTCTATAGAGAGAGAAATACAGAGAGTCTCAGATATCTGAAGGTAGAGAGACAAAGTCTCAGAGTAAGTCCAACACAGGCTACATTAATCTGTCATTTTGCTGACATGGGAAGCACTGACAGTGCTCAGACTGGGTTATTTCCAAGGGATTATATTAATAATCTACCACCTATCTACATCTATCTACATCTATCTATCTACATCTATCTATCTACATCTATCTACATCTATCTATCTACATCTATCTACATGTATTCCTTGAATAAATGATTTGCCCAAGGGTCTGGCATGGGCCCTTGAAACCCTTTTGGGGAGCTGTGAAAAATAAGGGTGCTTCCATTTCTCACCATATTTCTCACTGCAATTGGTTCAGAGATAGACTGGAGACATTACAGAACATAATTATCTGACTATAAACTTGCTTCCAGATAAACTTCGTGGTAAACACATGAGAAGAGAAAAATAATAATAATTCCTTGTATAGAGGAGGCCTTTGCAGTCCAAGACAATCCCCTGATTGAAATGTCTATGAATCAACAACCTCAAATTCAAATTTCCCTTTTCTTCTCATGCTGGAATGGATGTAGTCTTCGGCAAGGAAGAAATTTAAAGTTTGCATTTTATCTGTGTCTGCTGATCAGGTTAAGGTGACCTAAGTATCAGCCAATGTATACAATGCCCTTTCCAGCCCTTAGATCTCATCTCTGTAAACAACTCTGCTATTTGAAATTTCTATAGATGGTTGGGAGTAGGGACTTAGAAACACAGGCCGCAGAGGTTCTAAGTAAGTAAACTCTGATTGCTTCATAAAATGTAGACCTAGTAGCAGGAATCAAAAACCTAGCTTTGTGGCAAAATAACACTGATGGTGCTGAACTTTGGAACTTACATCATAATTTAATTTAATACAGTAATGAGAAATTTTCAGATTTTTTAAACCAGTTATGCATTGGAAAGAAGAAAACTTTTTAAATATAGAAAGTTACTTATTAGACACTCCTTTTGATTAAATCCAAAATACAGATTGGCCTAAAGAATACAGCGCTATGGCTTTGGGCCATAATACTCTATTTGATAGATTTGATTAATAAATGCTACTTTAGAGGCAGACTCATAATATCCTACCTTTGAGAAGTGCCCCATCAGATGAACAAAAGGCCTTCAAAGATTCAAACCCACTGGTGAGGATTTTGGACAGACTCACCCAAAGCACTGTTTTAATTCTGTCTTGTTTTGTTTTGTTTTGTTTTGTTTTGTTTTGTTTTGTTTTGTTTTGGCTAATAAAATAAAAATCCTTTCTGTGCTCTAAGGCACAGATCAAAATCCCAAGGATTAAGATTTAAACGAGTGAGCAATGAAAGCAGGCGGTCTGACGGAGGTTTAAGGTGGTAAAGGAGCTGGACACAGTAGCACTGAAATAGACTGAATTATGAGCTTTACAAAATATTAATACTTGATTTTCCCCCAAAATATTAATGATTCTGAATCGTACAGTTATAAAAATGTCTGTGAGAATGAAGGGATCACTGGGACAACTGAGAGACACATATTCAAATTTCAGTGTGTAAACATAACGTTGACGTCCCCCTTGGTTTACTTTCACACTTTTTATTGCAAGTACGATTAGCAGAATACAGTAAAACTTCTACAAACTGGCATGTACCGGGACACTGGTACTAGATAATTGAATTCCATGGCTAATGTAAACCTCATTGGCTAAGATGTTTGAGTTTTTTTTTTTTTAAGAATAAACACTGTATTTTTTTAAATTAGCTTATTCCCCAGCCTTAGTAGAAGACTGTAATACTGATGATGATGATGATGATGATCCTAATTATTTTTAGACAGACATCATATCATCTTTACTTTTTATAATCCGGAAACGTAATTTTAGATGTATAAAACGTAGAATATTGGTTTTTTGTTTTAGCTAAGGTATTTCCCTAGATATGTTTGAATACCAAAATTTTTTATACCGATTTGTTTTCTTGCTATTTTCCAAAGTAGAACTTAGTAATTTAAAAGTTCTGGTTAGTTGACTTCCAATTAGTCAAAGGTCTAGTATATGATCCCCTGAAACTGATAAAGATATAATAAATCAGTAACATAAACAAAGTAATTAGGAACTTTATCAGAGATAGTTTTATTTCAAATGACCTAAAGCTAACCTTGAGTTGAATCCTTCTGTAGTTATCAGGTATGAATTTAGATTAGGTACAAAGTAAATCCTGGAAGTTTTATTCCATTGTTGCTAGGTTTTAAAAAATGAAGAGGAAAAAAAATAAAAAATAAAAAAATAAAAAATGAAGAGGGAGTATGGAATAAAAGTCAAATATCTGATATCTTCTATGAAAAGTTATATGGACAAGGTGCTACATGCAAATAATGAAACATGGAACACTGCACCAAAAACTAATGAAGTACTGTATGGTAACTAACATAACAATAAAATAAATAAATAAAAAATAGAAGATTAAAAAATGATATGCATAAAAGTCAAACAAATTTCAGAAAAAGGGAGGATTTTATGTTTCTAGTATTACAATCCTAGAACATATAAAACAAAAGAGATCTAAAATGTTATTTTGTATTGCCAGTGATGTCAGACTGAAAACAGGATAGACGAGAAGGCTGAAGTTAGAGACTCTGTATAGCTTTCTAACAAAAGCAACATGGCCGTGTTAACATGAGTATGTGTTAGGAAAGGGGCAGGGGACCTGAAAGTGTAGCATTTGAAGTGGACCTCTTCCTATCTGCCTGTTCACCTTGTTCAGAAACAGCTCTCTGGAGGTTTTGGGGGAAAACGATGTCTCTCACCATTTCAACCCATATGGAGCTAACTTTCCACTGGGCCTCTAGGGATGAAGCTTAACTAGGCTGCCCCAGTTACAGCGTCACAGTCTGTGCTGGAAGAAATGAATGAGGCAAGAAGGGTAAGCGTATATAACATGAGCTTGAGATTACCAAAGAATTTTTAGGTCCTTCTTTTCCACCAGCTTCTGTGGAATTGGATTTCTCATCATGTGGGTAACTATCCATCTGATTTGTCTGGTTTTCCTTAGCGTTAGTGGTAGAAAAAAAATTCTGAAATCAAGAATCTTGGAGTGCAAAAAGGAGGTTCTTTTCTGATGCTCTGAGTAGAGGTTCAGAACAATCTAGGAGGCCTGGTGTTTAATTTGCCCTTTCCTTCACCCTGGGTGGCCGAGTCCACCAAGAGGGAAAAAGAAACAGGTATTCGAAAGAACAGCAAATCAAACTAGCAATGACATCTTGAGAAGTCTTCACTAGAGGAGCCATAAAAAGACATCCACTGTGTTAGCACTGTACCTGAAGTGTTGACCAATAAAGCATCACATGAAAAAATAAAGAAAAGATAGGTTTAGAAAGGAAGCAACAAAACTGACATTTATCCTGAGCCACAATGGTCTACATAGAAAATCCAAATACACAAATTATTAAACTGGTAAGAGAAGTTAGTAAGATGGCTGAATATAAATTCAGTACACAAAATTCAATAGCATTCCTATACATCAACAATTAGAAGTGTATAACTTTAAAATGTCATTCACAGTAACAATGAAAACTATAAAATATGTAGCATCTAGCCAAAGATATGCTAAGACCTTTGCAAAAACAAAAAAAATATATATGAAAAAATATATATATGTAAACTTTGTTAAAAGACATAAAATAAAATCTAAATAACTAGAGAGACATGACATATATACAGAGACTGGAAAATGCTACATCTTGAAGATACATTGATTCTTGACAAATTAATCTACAAATGCAAAGGAATTACAATCAAAATGCCTGCATAGTTTCTCATGACAATGGCAAAGGGATTCTAAAATTGTCATGGAAAAGTAGATGATCAATTACAGCCAAAACGCTCCTAAGGAAGATCAATGTGAATACACTCCTAAAGAAGATCAATGTGGGTAGCATGCCTTCTCAGCTACCAGGAGTTATTATGGAGCTCTAATAATGATGTCAGTGTGCTGTGGGACCAGACACAGTCTAAGAGAACAATGGAACAGAAGAAGTAACATATAAGAGATGGTGCTGGAACAACTGATTATTCATATGTACAAAAATAATGTTGTGCTCCCTACCTTTTATCATATATGAAAATAAAGTCCAGGGGCATCTGGGTGGCTCAGTCTTTAAGCATCTGCCTCCAACTCAGGTCACGATCCCAGAGGTCCCGGGTTTGAGCCCTGCATTGGGCTCCCTGCTTGGTGGGAAGCCTGCTTCTCCCTCCCCCTGTCCCCCTGCTGTGTTCCCTGTCTCACTATGTCTCTCTCTGTCAAATAAATAAATAAATAAGAAAAGAAAGTCCACATCAGTTAAGAATCTAAAGTTGAAATGCAACTTATTTAAACTTTCAGAAGAAATTTCAGGTACAGAGTAGAAAAGGATCTTTTTCATAAATATAGAAAAACTTATAAACCTTACAAAAAGCTGGGTAAATTTCATTACTTGGGAATTCAAAAATATCTGTATAAAAACATCATAAAAGTATTAAAACTCAAGCAGTTAGGGAGAAGATATTTACAATGCTAATAATCATAAGCAAATCATGTCTGGATATGATAATTCTTCAAGTCTGTATAAAAGAAAAGTAATAGATGGATAAAGGATATGAATCAGTAGGTTAATAAAAACAAAAGCTAAAATTGCTGAAGTATGAAAAGATGTTCAGTCCGACTAATAAACAAGAAAACCCATATTATATTTTTTAAACTAACTTTATCTATCTATCTATTTATTTATTTAGGGTGCGGGGAGGGGTTGAATCTCAAGCAGGCTCCACACTGGGTGGAGCTCCAATGTGGAGCTCAATCCCACATCCCTGAGATCATGACCTGAGCCAAAACCAGGAGTCAGAGGCTTAACCGACTGAGCCACCCAGCTGCCCCAAGAAAACTCAAATTAAAAAAACAAAAACAAAAACAAACGTGGCAATCAGCACAGGAATTTTGACCTGCTGCATTTCAGCCTGGGTTAGTTCAACCTTCCTTAGGCAGCCGTCCTTAGGCAACACCCCTGAGAGATCAAAATATTGATGCAGAACTTAGTGTAGATCCCTGGTCAGCGTAGCACACTACAACCCCCCACAAAACATGGGCTCAAGCAATCCTTCTGCCTCAGCCTCCCAACTCACTGGGACTATGGGCAGAAAGCACCCGGAAAAAAGCAAAATTACAGAGACAGTGAAAAGATCAGTAGTTTCCAATGGTTGAGGTTAAGAGAGGAAGCAAAGAGGATTTTAAGGGCAGTGAAAATACTCTGCCTGACACTTATGATGGATACATGGCATTATACCTTTGTCCGAACCCACAGCATGTACAAGAGTGAACACTAATGTAAACTATGAAATTTAGGTGATAAAAGATGTGTCAGCGTAGGTTCATTGATTGTAACACACGTACCATTCTGGTGGAATGTTGATAACGAGGGAGGCGATGCATGTAGAGGCAAAGGGATGTATGAGAAATATCCACCTTTCTTGCATTTTTCCTGTAAACAGAAAGCTACTCTTAAAAAAAAAATCATCAAAAAAAAAATCAATGATAAAGAACCCAGTGCTAAACTAATAAGTAAAGATAAATTTCATTATAAAATACTAGAAACATGTTCTAAAGGCCTAAATATATTATTATCAGATATAATAATGAATCTTTTAAAAATTGTTACTTGAGGGGCGCCTGGGTGCCTTGAGGGGCTCAGTGGGTTAAGCCTCTGCCTTCGGCTCAGGTCATGATCTCAGGGTCCTGGGATCGAGCCCCGCATCAGGCTCTCTGCTCAGCAGGGAGCCTGCTTCTCCCTCTCTCTCTGCCTGCCTCTCTGTCTACTTGTGATCTCTCTCTCTGTCAAATAAATAAATAAAATCTTTAAAAAAAAAAATTGTTACTTGATTTGAGCTTAATATTTTTAAAGAAAACATTAAGCTTTTTTTAAAGATTTATTTATTTATTTTGGAGACAATGAGCGAGCATCTGCACGCACGCAGGAGTTGGGAGAGGAGCAGAGGGAGAGAATCATCAAGCAGACTCCACGCTGAGCGGGGAGCCCAACTCGGGGCTCCATCTCACCACCCTAAGATTATGACCTCACCTGAAACCGAGAGTCAGACCCTTAACCGACTGAGCCACGTAGGTATTCCAACATTAAATATTTTTTTAAAACATGGTTCTGCTCCACACCAATCACACTGACAAAGTCTGTTAACAACAAGGTTGGGAAAGATGATGAAAAGCAAGAACTCACCCATTTCTGATGGGAGTACAATTTGGAACGTAACCAAGAAATATCCAATAAACTTAAAGAAGAATGCAGTGTGTGAGCCAGCACTTCCACTGCTAGAAATTTACCCTAAAGAGACATTCACACATTTTTAGGAAGAGACTCCTACAGAAAAAGATAATTACAGATCTATTTGTGAAAAAGTAAAGAAATGGCCACACTGCAACAGCATGCCATCGAACACTTTAGTAACCAGGAAGAAGAAAATAAATATTGGGGAGGCAAATAACAACATCTAACACAAAATGTGTTCATAAGAGTTATTTTATGTATTGATGTGTTCATAATTTTATTGAAATGATATTCTGAATGGTCCTTCCAGTCAACCATACGTTTTTAAGATTTGTCTGTGTTTATACATGAAAATGTAGCTCATTTCTTTTCATTGTTGGTGCTATTCCATAAAGTAACCGCAATGAATTTTGACTTTTTTAGAGATTCATTATTTTGTACCTTAAAAATCATGGAATTAGAAAATAATGGAAAGGTAGCAATGATCACAACAACCACAACAAGGCTGCCATTTATTAAGTCTTTACTACATCCCCGAAATCGTGCTAGGCATTCCAATGATGTCATTTCATTTAATCCTCACGACCCCACTACACAGTGTTTATCAATCTCATTTCACAGATGACAATGTGAGTCTTACAGCGTTAAGACACTTGACAAAGGTCACATATTTAACACATTAAAGAGCCCAAGCTTGGGGCGCCTGGGTGGCTCAGTGGGTTAAGCCTCTGCTTTCGGCTCAGGTCATGATCTCAGGGTCCTGGGATTGAGCCCCGCATCGGGCTCTCTGCTCAGCGGGGAGCCTGCTTCCCCCTCTCTCTCTGTCTGCCTCTCTGCCCACTTGTGATCTCTCTCTCTCTCTGTCAAATAAATAAATCTTTAAAAAAATAAAGAAAGAACCCAAGCTTGAAGAGTCCTAACATTGCAGGACCTGCACTGCTAACTACCACCTTGGGAGTACATTTCCCTGCTTAATTAAGAGCAGGATATTTTCTATAAGCTTGCACATTATTTTGAAAGACCTCCAGGAAATGGCAATCTCAAAGATAAACAAAATCTATTATTTTAGAATCAACATGATTTTTATACTGTGACGATTCATTAACTCCTCTTTCCTACTTATTCTCAGCATATTTGAGATAATCTGTTATGCTGAACAGGCAACCTCTATGCTTCCTCATTTTATCTCACCCCTGGCAAGCGCTATTAATAGAACTTTATAGAGAGAAGTTTGATTTAAAATGCATTTAAATGCTGATCGGGAATTCCATAGGTTGCATGTTGAGAACCTCTGCTGGCAAACCAAACACTTTAAAGGACTTCCCATCATCAGGTATGGAAGAGGTTGGTCTTCACATCATGGCTCCCTTCCTGGAGACTATCTCATAATCTCTGTTTCCTGCTTTCTACTATAGTGGTGATCTTTGGGATTTTGTCTATTCTCACGTGATTCCTTCTATTTAGGATGTTGGCTGTTAGCAGTCATGCTAAACTCCATCACCCATGACTCTGGCCACGATGGACTGGACCAGGGTGGCATTCAGCTTCAAGCATCACTCATCAGACCTGGCTCCCCTGAATTCAGAGTTTAGAAAAGAGAGTCACAGAGTCTGACAGGTATTAGCAGCTGAGCCACTATAATTGAAACAATCTAGGAAGAAGGCTCCCAGATTCACACTACCAAGGTCACAGATCCAATCTGGTTTCTGTGCTTTCTCAGGCTTTGAGTCAATTTCCCCCCATACTTTTAATCTAAGCGAAATAATCGCTACTCCTTCTTTTCTATCCCTCACCTGTCTTTAAAAACATCAGGCAACTATTACAAACATTTTCATATACATTAGTTCCACTGACCTTTATAAGTCAAGGAGGTGGGAATGATGGGTGGATTTGCCCCATTATCTAAAAGAGATCACTGAGATTGGAGAGGTTCCCTCTTCACGGAGCAGAAGCAGCAATCAGGTTCAACATTCACTATGGACGATCTGCAACCTGAATGTCAGCTATTCCTAGAGATAATCAAGCTTAACTCTCCCTGGAATGATTGGTGATCTGCCAATAGTGCTAGAGCAAAGATTTATGTTTCAGGGTACTTTTCTTTTGGGCTCTTAAATGATTCTTCTATCAAATGTCAAGACATCTTTCTTGCTTTAACAATAAATGTTTAGTAGTTAACAGATTTTATTACTATTATATAATTATATAACCTTCTCCCCTCTCTTCTCTTCAAATCAAGGGAGAAGCCTCACCTTTCCTTTTAACCCTTCCTGCCAAGGCTAGTATTTATCTTTCACGACTGTCCTTGGGAAACCATGTTGGGTACAGGAGCGAGATCCTGATCCCACTTGCTACCCCAAGACTCCGTCAGCCCTACTCTTGAAAAGGGATAGCAGGGTCAGTAGGAATTGGTTCTGTAGTAAAGGGTTCTAGATACCCAGTAAGACCTAAATGTCAAAAGAGCAGTTTTTTTTTTTCTTTTGTACAATTCTATACTCTTAGCCCCTAGAATATTACCTGGCCCATAAGACGTATCAATAAATATTAAGTGACCAAATAAGTCAATTCTAAGCATTGCTGAACCAAACAAAAGCAGAACTAAACTTGCAAGAGGTCAGGAATAGAACACTTGTTCTGTTACTAAATATTCCTATTGTTTTAAGCAAGTGATTAAACCTCATTGAGCCCTAACACACAAATGGAAAAAATGCCACCTAATTAACAGGGATATTGCGAGTATTAAATAAAATATGGGACTATGACTAGTATATGTTCAATAAATATGCGTTGAATTAACGTATAAATGTATGCATACAGAAATCAATCACCCTTTATTAGCTCAATTTAATCAGTAGCACCAAAAATTTATTTCATAATAACAAAGATGCAGAATAGAAACCTGACCTTATTTATAAATGTCTATGGACAGAGCGCACTAGTCCCACTGGCTTTCACCATAAAATGCAAAGTCCTTAGACTTTCATGATCTGGTTTTTATAGTCCCTGACTGATAGCCTACACTGAGCAGCACCAAACTACTCGTACGTATCCAAGGCATACTATGCTGTCTCATTTTTCTCTCCTTAAAATACCCTTTCTATATCTCTTTTCCCATGTCTGCTTTTTAAAGGATAAACTTGCATGTCACCTCCTCCAGGAAGCCCTCTCAGACTGCACCTTCCAGGCTGGACTAGGTCTCATCTTTCCTGTATATAAGGAGCCCTTACTTCCATCATTATGTTTGCTTAGTATGAAAGAGAGAGAGTGGTGGGGGAACTACTCATTCTTAGAATTCTGCATAGCAAAGGAAACAGTCAACAAAACAAAGAGGCAACCCACAGAATGGGAGAAGATATTTGCAAATGACACTATAGACAAAGGACTGATATCCAAGATCTATAAAGAACGTCTAGGACTCAACACCCAAAAAAACAAATAATCAAGTCAGAAAATGGGGAGAAGACATGAACAGACACTTCTCCAATGAAAACATACAAATGGCTAACAGACACATGAAAAATGTTCATCATCATTAGCTATCAGGGAAATTCAATCAAAACCACATTGAGATACTACCTTGTACCAGTTAGAATGGCAAAAATTAACAAGGCAAGAAATAACAAATGTTGGAGAGGTTGTAAAGAAAGGGGAATCCTCTTACACTGTTGATGGGAATGTAAGTTGGTGCAGCCACTTTGGAAAACAGCGTGGTGATTCCTCAAAAAATTAAAATTAGAGGTACCCTATGACCCTGCAATTGCACTGCTGGGTATTTACCCCAAAGATACAGATGTAGTGAAAAGAAGGGCCATATGTACCCCAATGTTCATAGCAGCAATGGCCACAATAGTCAAACCATGGAAAGAGTCGAGATGCCCTTCAACAGACAAATGGATAAAAAAGATGTGGTCCATATATACAATGGAATATTACTCAGCCATCAGAAAGGATGAATACCCAACTTCTGCATCAACATGGATGGGACTGGAGGAGATTGTGCTGAGTAAAATAAGTCAAGCAGAGAAAGTCAATTATCAGATGGTTTCACTTAGTTGTGGAACATAAGGAATAACATGGAGGACGTTAGAAGGAAGGGAAAAATGAAGGGGGGGAATTGGAGGGAGAGATGAACCATGAGTGACTGTGGACTCTGAGAAACAAACTGAGGGTTTTAGAGGGGATGGGGGGGTAGAGGGAAGGGTTGGCTCAGTGACGGGTGTTAAGAAGGTCATGTATTACATGGAGCACTGGTTGTTATACATAAACAATGAATCATGGAACACTATATCAAAAACTAATGACATACTGTATGGTGACTAACATAACATAATAGTAACAATAAATAAATACATACATACCTACATAAAAAAGAATATTGTACTAAAATCAAATATTTTCTTGCCTGTTTCCCCAATAAGACTGGGAGTTTTTTTGAGCCAAAAGACCATACACTATTCAACCTTGAATTCTCAAGATTCACTCTGTGTTGGAGAATGGTAGGTAGGTGCTTCATAAAAGTTACTGCAAGAAGAAGAAAACACAATGTTTCTCTTTAACTAAGGAAAATTATAGACCAAGCAATGGACTAGATAGTTGCTAGATACACAGATATGAACAGATATATGCCCATTAAGTTCATGGAGTTTATAATCTAATAGGGAGCATACATGACAAACATACTGAATGTGAGTTATTTTGAAGGGAAGAGATGGGATGCTGTCAACAGATCACCAAAGAAATTAACTTAGTCTATGGGGGTGATTCTCCAACTTTATAGCCCATAAGAATCACCAAGAATGTTTGCTCCATATGCAGACGCATGGCCCCCATCTTCTAATTCAATTGTTCTGGAGAAAATCTCTGAAAACTAAATTTTAACACCTCCCCCCGATACCGATATAGGTGATCTAAAAAATACACTTAAAGAAACATTAGCATCAGGCCCAGGATTTCCTCTCCGAGGAAGGTAATTTTCATCTGAGACTTAAGTGGAGAGTATGATTTAGCCAAGCTGGTGAGGATGAGGAATGAATCTGGAGTTTCTGGCCCAGGAAAATTATGCGAAGACCTAAAAGAAGAGAGGAAAAGAGAAAATAATACCCCTAACAGGAAGCCTGAATGATTAATGAAGGGCTGGAGGAGGATGAATGGGTCAGATGAAAGGCCTGAGTGGCCATGTTTAGAATATGGAACATTAACCTAAAGGCAATGGGAGATCACAGAACGGCTTTAGGCCTGACCACCTCGCTGGGACTCAGCTACTCCATCCACAATCACACCTACATCGCAGACTCTGTAAGGCTTAGGGAGCAATGCCTGACACAGAGCAAGCATCTAGAAAGTGTTCTCTATTATCATGATGACAGGTTTGCATTTGGATTGTTTTAAAATCTCAGGTAGAGCTGAGGATGGAGTTCAGATTAAATGAAATGCTGAACAAATTATAGAGCCGAGCGACTCGGGTGAGTCTGCGGAAGGCGGGGGCATGAGGCAGCAGCACGAATGCCACGAAAATAAGTATTACTTGGAGAAACAGAAGGTCTCCTAGGAGGAACAGACGTTTCTCAGACCACAGATACGTGAGAACGAGACAGGACTGGAAATGATTTACTACTGAAACGGGCACGGTAGGTGTTTCTTAATTAGCAGAATTAGAAGATCTTAAAGCTGGCTTTGCGAGAAGAGTGTAATTACTGTCTTTGAAACTACAACCCATAAGTCAGAAAGAGAGGGCTCAGCAAGACAGGGCTTTAAATCTAGATCTGACTCTCAGGTTGAGTTAAGCCTTATAATGTTGGCTGATCCTTGAATATGTTCTAAGATTTCTCATCATCACTTCACCTCAGGTGGATCTCAAGAGAAGGCACCTTAGAATTACTGGCCACGGGTCGCCTGAGTGGCTCAGTGGGTTAAAGCCTCTGCCTTCGGCTCAGGTCATGATCTCAGGGTCCTGGGATCAAGCCCCACATCGGGCTCTCTGCTCAGCAGGGAGCCTGCTTCCCCCTCTCTCTGCCTGCCTCTCTGCCTGCTTGTGATCTCTCTGTCAAAAAAATAAATAAAATCTTAAAAAAAAAAAGAATTACTGGCCACTTACATCTCCTCACTTGTCTTTCCCATCCTTCTACCTTCTATGTGCTCAGCTTACAGACCAAGTGAGCAAAAGCAGGTCCAAACAAGCAGCTTCCAGCCTTTGGCAGCTCTTACCTAAGAGCATCTTAAAACACTTTCCAGGTGTCGGCCAGAGATGCTTAGCTTGGAGAAACCTGGCCTACTTGCATGGATTTTGCACATCAGAAGGAAAGAGGTGATATATTCCATGTTTTCTATCTTCAATTATATCAGGGATTATTCACCATGGCTATAACCTAGAGAGGTTTGGTTTTATTTTTGAGATGACGATGTTCCAGACATTAAGAGAGTCCAGAGATTCCAGATGAGAATGAGAATCCAGAGGATCTCATTTTATAATTAGGGAGACTGGTCCAAGAATCTATTTTTGAAAGTTGGCCAGGTGATTCTAGTATCCAGCTGGGTTATAGCCACTGAATTATGTAAAGTTTGCTTAAGGCTCTCTTGCTCGCAAGTACAGAAATGCACTCAAAGTATGCAAACTTGGATACTCAAAGTGCTCAAGCAGGTGACATTCATCAGGAAGGCAGATGTGGTCTGGGGATGCTACAAAAAACTGGGGAGCGCCAGACCCATGCAGAGAAGTCATCACGTACTCAGTGACAGCCAATCGTTAGGAGGTGGAAATGCTTGCCCCGTGTTGTCAGGGCTTCTCATTTTACGAGAACAGCTAAAATTCTGTACGTTTGTGTTAATGCAAAAATCCTGACACTTAAATGGTGACAAAGAATGTTTAAAACATCTTATGGGACTTATGCTATAATCTAACACATCACAAAGTCCCAATTTCAAAGGTCCTCTGACAGCCCACCTGGCATCTGGTGTCCAGCCTTGATCTTATCATTATGACCAATAGGTAATGTCTTATAATAAATGGCTACCACTCCTCTTGGGAATCACATGGGCAAGTAGTTTTCAGACAAATATGAGAGAGCTTAAATTACCCAAGTATATCCATTTTAAAGCAGGAAAAAAGAATAGAGAAACTAGTCTGGTGCATTTCCCAAACCAGAAAACCAGAGTTCAGTGAGTGAGAATTACAGGAAAGGAGATGTTGATTCATTGGAATTCTCCACAAATTGAATAGCCTTCCTCACAAGGTCTGGTGGATTTGTAGTCACCACAGCACCCAAGCAGTGGGTGAAAGATCACCTAATGGAAATGTGCCCGTATGTGTGCACCTAATAACAGGTAATGCCTCTCTGACCCTAATATCCTATGAATATATGCCTACTATGCTGTGTTATTAAATTAGGAATATTCTTGATCCCACATTCTGTTGAACTGAATGTCTCCTAAAAGAATTACTTCTAAAGATTACTTCCTAAGAATTCTAAAGAATTACTTCCTAAAGATTACTTCTCTAATGACACAAGACTGATAGCAGAGGTAATCATGAATAAAGAAGCTCATAGGAATATGTTCTGATATATGCAGGAGAAAACTTGTTTTTAGTGTAATTGCCTTCACATTTTATCATGTGTTAATTTTTCCTTAACACTCTTTTTAAGTCCTGATAATTACCATCCCCAGAGGAGATCACCAATCTTCCTTTTAACAGAGAATCTGTGTCTCAAACCCAGGCCTTCCAACAGAATGCACAGGGAAGAAGAGTCACCCCTGACCAGTCTCTGAGATTATAGGTCAGGATGGAAGGGAACTCTCTCTGAAAATAAAAAGATGACCAAAAGCTCTTTGTAATAAAAAGAATGATTTCCAGACCCTGTGAGCATCAAGCCAGCTGCATGGCTTTCAAGAGACAGAATGCAGCCTTCCAAACACTTCAGGAATTCTGAGGATCAAATTGTAATTAAATTTATAATAGCACTAATGATTGAATGCCTCCATGCATTATCTTTTTTAATCTTTGCTCCAAACCTTGAGAGTAGGCATGATCATCCTCACTTTATACATGACTAAAATGAAGCTTAATAAAAGGGTGATTTGGAGGCAGAGACCTAGTTTTGTGTCCTGACTCTCCCAGCTACTAGCTACATGATGTAAGGAATTTTTCCTAACCTCTCTAAACCTTAGCTCCTCACCAATAAAGGGAGGATAATAATGATAACTACAGAGAAGGAATTTTGTCGGTACTGAACCGAATAAGATTACCTATGCACTTAGAGAATTCTGGATAAATATTAGGTACAACTGTAACTGCCAGTAAGTGGCAAAATTAAAACTCTAAATTAATGCTCAAATCAGTTTTCTTTGCCATTAGTTTCCTTCACTATGGTTTTACACTCTTCTCTAAAGGGAAATATGGTACTTGCTTTATTGGTTCTATCTGGATCTCTGACTCAATCAGTGGACCAGACACCTCTCTCTTTGGGACTGACTGACTTACTATTTCTACTTAGTTATATGGCTTTGATACAAGTCTTAGCCCCTGACCATAAATGGATTGATCTCATCTCTGCCCTACACTTTTGTCCTGGTGGCATCATTTGTTTCTCACCATTATAATGATGTGGAACACAACCACAAAAGCTCAGTGGCACACAACTACAAATATGGATTTGCTGAGTGGCTCTGTTGTTCCGCCAAATATATCTGGATTGTTCATGAGTCCGTGGTCAGCTGGCATGTGGACTGGGGCCTGGCTAATGTAGGATTGGCTTTACCTGGGGTAATTTGGCTCTCCTCCAGATAGGACTCTAACCATCAGCAGACTAATCTGGGCTTCACGTCATGCAGAGCCAAAAGTCCAAAAGAGAATAGAAGCTCAACAAGCCTCTTGAGACCTAGACTCAGAATTCGCACAATATCATTTCACCTGCACTCCATTGACCAAAAGAGTCAATGGCCAAGTCAAATTTTGGGGATAGACAAATAGATCCTACCTTTTGATGAGAGGACCTGTTTGGTCACATTGCAAAAGACATTACAGGAATGGTACCATTTATGAAATCTACTGCACTGTTCCATCAGTGCTTGGAATTACAAGTTTAGTGGCCGGCGTTTTTTTTCCCAAATGAGAAAAGATCCACTACCCACTATGGGTCAGTTGAAAATATTCTCAATCATAAATTTCAAAATCATATTTAGACAATGGATTTTTTTTTTTTTTTTTGAGAGCTGGAGAGTACGTGTGCACATGAGTGGACGGGGAGGGGTAGAGGGACAAGCAGCCTCCACACCCAGTGTAGAGGCAACACTAGGCTTGATCCCATTACCCTAAGATCATGATCTGAGCCAAAATCCAGAGTCAGGCGCTCAACTGACTGAGCCACACGGGAGCCCCTGGGTGATGGATTTTTTAATACTCTTGCTTGAAAGCTATTTGCTTTTCCAAAAGGAGTATCAAGGTACACCTTGATATCTAGTTAGTACTAGAGTAACTAGTTAGTACCAAAATCACTTTTAAGGATCACCTTTTTTGTAGGCAGAATGGAAGGAAGCCATAATGGCTTCTGGCCTTTTTAAACTCTACCAGTATCAAAGAATTTTCCCAGGAGTGGGAAGATCAATCTTTCCATTAATCTGGGAGTTTCATTCTTATTCAATTACTTAGTCTCCTAGTCCAAGAAGAAGGAGAATGTTATTGGCTTATAATTCCTAGGAACAATTAACACAAATCCATTGGTTTGGGATTATTTTGGGTCAAACATCAACCTCACACCAACATATTCAACATAAAATAACCCTGTAATACATCAATTCAAAACTCAAAGTAAGTTTCGGTTATAAAAGTTTAATAGTGAAGCAGTTTGAGTCCTGGAACAGGTAGCCCACATGAAAATTCTTTAATTTCTCAGTTTCCCAAGCCAAATGCATAAAATGGCTACAGACAAAATCTGCTTTCAATTTACTAGGGGACATCATAAATTATTCAACCCTCTTGCAGGATTTTCTTACACCAGTATAAGGTTCAATTCTATTCAGCAGGTATTAGCAATACACCTTAGTAACCCCTTAAGGCTGTGTAGAAAAAAGATGCAGTATTCACCCCTCAAGAAGTCAAAAGTCCTATACATTGTATTTTCTCATAAGTTATCATAGCTCTTCTACCTCCACCTCCACTAGTTCATATTTTAGCCGGTTTTCCACTGAACGATTATAAGACACACACACACCCATTCTTTCTGCCTTCAGTCATGTCTCTTTACCATCCATTCCCCACATCACTGCTGGGGTGATCTTAGAAAATGAAAATCTGACATTTCTGCAGTATGTAGAAAACCTCAGTGGCCTCCCATTGCCCTCAGAATAAGTCCAAACTTTTCTCCATGGTGTATAAGCCTTCCAGGATTTTCCCTCCAAAGTCCAACCTTTTCTCAGTTTGCCTGACATCTGTCCCATTTCAAAATCTATGTTTTTTTTTACTCAAAACTACTGTCCTTCCATGAACATATGTCTATACCACAGTCTTTACTCATGTTGATGCCTTTTTCTGGAATTCCCTTCTCTGCCATCACTTCCCTCCTCCTTCCTTTTCTCCATTCTCTGTTACCTAAAAAAATATCTTATGTCTCACTCTCCTTTCAGGTATCTCTTCTTCCTGGGTATATCCAGTGTGTCCTATTTACATTTCTTTTTGTTTTCTCATTTCTCATTCCATTTTTTAAAGTCATCTCTACTCACAACATGGGGCTTGAACTCACAACCCCAATATCAAGAGTCAGATGCTCTACCGACTGAGCCAGCCAAGCAACTCTCCTGTCTATACTTCTATCATAGCATTTATGCTTATCCCCACACTCTACTCAATTAAAAATAGGATTTCATTCATTCTCATATCTTCAGCTTCTAGCACAGTACCTGATGTGGAATTAGTACCCTAGAATGTTTCTTCAATTAACACATGGATAGATGGGTTGAATAAACGAATACATTTTGTGACAGTGAGATATATGGATACTGTCTTAAACGTGTTGTACTTGCCTATATGCTAAATGCTAAATAAGTAATATGTTCTGTAAGATGTGAAAGGTTTCAGATGAAGGGAAGGTATTTCTGAGTTACTATCGCGAAGAATATAAAACTTGAACTAGGTCTTAAAAAGTAAGTATCCATTCACATATAGAGAGAACTGGGAAGAACATTCAGGTAGAAGAGAAAGAGTAAGAGCAAAGGTGGAGAAGTAGAAATGTAGAGAGTATTCGGAGCGTGGAAATGTTGGCATTCTACCTGCGGGACCTGAGTGACCTATAAAGGGAAGTCAAGTTAGAGTGAGGTTTTGTATACTGAGCTTTTGTAAATGGGAAATAATACATATATTTACATGAATAAGCCACCTCACACTCCTAAATTTTAGTTTAATGTTGCTACTTTGTTCCTTTTTATATGCTGCATCTCTTTCATACCGGTAGGCATAAAAACCAAGGAGGACTCTAGATTACAGCCCCTGGAATTTAATGAGAACAAAAGAAACTGATAACATTATTCCATTCTCGTTAAGATACTTTACTTCTAAGGGATTAATGTGAGGGGAGGCCATTTGGTATTCCTCTCGGATTGTTAGCCACCAAATGAGATATCAGGCTGCTAATGGCTTTTACACTCTCCCTCAGATAGCCTGTACATCTCTGACCTTTCAAAGTTTGGTAACATAATTGGTTGGCCATGTTTTTCCTTTCCCTCAGGGTTAGTGAAATTCTCAAAGACAAGTGAGAGAAAGGGAAAGTTCAGTATTTGTCCTAAGAAAGAAGCCAATCATGAAAGATCATGAATGGATTGGAACAGGACAAATCTATCACCACTGCTGGAAAAGCAAGAATGTTCTCAACTGACGGCAAGTCCATCTTATAAATTGCAAAGCCTTAGAAACACGATCCATACATCCCTTGACAGCTACCTATTAATGAATGATGTTATTTCAGTAAAACATTAATTCAACAACTGAGAGAGTACGGGATATTGAATAATAACATCTTCTGATTATTGTTTCGCTCAGGGTAATCATAGTCTCCTTTCTTCTCATTTTGAAAAGTATTATAAACTTCATTCATATATGAAACACTCAATAACTCCTTTGTTGAATAAGTACTATTTTCCTAATTTCTACAGAAAGAAGATTAATCTTTTTATTTTAGCTGATGAGTCAGGATTTTACTAGAACATTAGGGGATGAGGTTCTAAAGAATAAATGCCATTCTCCATGATTATATATAGAGACAGAGCAAGAGATGGAACTTTACAGAGTCTTCCTCATTTAGGGGAGAGGGGGTGCCAGGGACAAAACTGTGTGCTTAAAATTACAAATGACCATTAAACCCATGATAACATTTGGAGTCAAGCACATGCATTAGGGGTTTGAGTGAGATGATTTCCAGGTGCTTGAGACTGAACAGCATTAAGGAACAAAAGACAGGAACATGATGGGTCATGCAATTCACCAAGCAAACATCCAGGTCAACCCACTGTGGCTCCTACAAAAAGCATAGGTAAAAGTAAATAGAGCTGTCTAAGGCCTTCTTTCAGAAGGAAATGCAACCAGTCCCCCTAGATGGTAATGTTTACTACTATTTAAATAGAAATTTGATCTTCTTTTAATATAGTCTTAAACTACTTAAGAACGTAGGTACCTGCAAAAACAGAGCCATCCATTCTAGGATGTTTTTATTGGAAAGTAAATTTTCTCCTTCAAATAAGACTTTCCTAATCTGTAAGTATGGGTCTGAGGTTCATAGGATGCTGGGGCAAAAATAAGGACTCTAACTCAGACATGTGTTTCTTAAACTCTCATAGAAGATTAGAATCTGGGTTAATTGTATCAAGTTACATATCCAACTGTGGAAGATTATAGTTACCAAAGATGGCCCTCAGAACATCTCCCATTCCACAGTCTCTTCTTACAGTGTAACCTTGACACTCCCATCTAGTGGCTGAGTCTGCGGCCCCTCACCTTGAACCTTAGCAAACTATTCCAACTGCCTCTTAGGTCCCAGCCAACGGCTCTACCCCTGCCAGACATATAAGTAAAGGAGTCTCCAGATGATTCTAGATGCCAGCCTTTGAGTCTTTCCAGCTGAAATGAAGTCCAGACACTGCCACTGTGTACCCATCTGAACTTACACAAACGTCAGACCTCTTGGGATTTGGACAGTAGGATCTCTGGCTTCCCTGCAAGCGTGAATTATCTGTGCTCCTAAGTACACCTTCAGATCCCTCCTATGATACAACCTACTTCCAGAAATCTACACCTAAGCTGTCAGTTCATTAAAAGAACACTTACAATTATAAAATGAGTCCTAAGTCCTTAGACTACCTCATTCAGGAGAGTTCCGCCCTACTTTTAGCATACAAGGAGAAGGAATGCTTCTAATATTTATAATTTATTTCACAAAAATTTTTAAGTTTTAAAATTTTGCACACTGTCATCATAAAAGGTAACTATTGTTCATGCTTATAAAATCATCACTTCGCTAGCTTGTGAGGAAATCCCAATTGTTTTAATTGTTGGGAAATCATAGTGATTCCCTCTACCTACTTTGCCCCCTCAATTCCTTAAACTCTTCTTTTGTAAATATACTAGGTAGAAAAGACCATATTTGATAGCATTCCAATCCACACTGGACTCAGATGGACCTACTCCTCTTAAAAAAAAAAAAAAAAAAAAAAAGGTTGTTCCTACGTAGCACAAAAAGACTAGGTACATTTTTGGGTAAGTAAACCAATTTAATGACCACTCATTCAATGATTCACTAGCTGTCAGATGCAAAAGAAAAACAAGATAATTCCAAATGTTTTGACTTTTAGGAGACTGCCTCTGGGATTCATGTATATACATACTTTCCTCTTCACCCATTCTCTTCAATTGGCTAACTCCTGCTCATGAAGCAGGTTTCAGCGTAGACATCACTTCTTGCAGGAAGCCAATGTACCCTTCATGTAACCCTATGGTTCTCGACTGGGTACAATTTTGCTTCTTCCCTCAGAGGACCCTGGGCCATGTCTGAAGCCATTTTGGATTGCCGCAACTGAGGGGAAGGATGAGACTGGCATCTAGTGGGTAGAAGCAGTGATGCTTATGAACATAATGTGCAGGACAACTCCCATAACAAAAAATTATCTGTCCCAAGTGTCAGTAGGGCTGCTACTGAGAGACCCCAACTTAACCCACCACAGAATTTATCATATTGCGATGTATTTGCAGGGTTCATGCACCTGGACGACAGGAGCATTTCTTGATTTCCACTCCATGTTCCTTGTGTACCTGGTACTCATTAAATAGATGGTAAAAATGAAATGACTGGCTGGATGAAAGAATAAATGACAATACTAATTATATACAAGTGAAGGAAGCAAAAGCAAAATCATAGAACATTTATTGTTAATAAAATATTTTTAGATTGTCTAGTTAAAATGTTTACAGTTCACAAAGTACTTTAAAACCGCTGTCACGCATGATCCAACAACATAGCTTGACAACAGAACATAAAGTATTAATCCCATTTTTACAAGGAAGGCATCAATTCTCAGAGGAGTTAAGAGGATTGCAAATGTAAATGACACAAAATGATCTAGCATTGGAGATTCCTTATAAAGCCTTTACTGATTTGTAACAAGATTTTAGGCACTTAGAAATAACTAGTTAGCTGTGGAGTGGACATTACACTATCTATTTTATGCTGCCAAAGAAAAGCAGTTTTAGTTTTGGGCAATCAAACCCCATGAACACTCAACTTCAGCTAACGAAGGCAACCAAGTGCCATTAAGGAAAAGAGAGTCATTGACTCTTAGTAGAGCTGGGCTAATAAGGCAGTAGAATTATGAAATAAGGTGTCACTCCACAATTCCCTTAGAGTAGCTCAAAGGCACCAGGGACATTTCTGGGTAATGATGAAAATAAAGTTCCTTATTAAATCTCAAATCAGCCAGGTTCCCTACACATGTGGAACCCAGAATATATAACAGGTAGATTTCCAAAGCAAATTTCCTGGGTTTCAAACAACTCTGCACCTTGTTAGCTATATTTCTTTGGGAAATATCTTAACATCTATATACATGCCTTAGTTTCCTCAACTGTAAAGTGAGGATAATAATTATAACCTATAACTCGTAGGATTGTTGAGAGTGTGAAACATGTTCATACACATAAGACATTTGGAACGGTGCCTGAAATGGAGCAAATGCCCAACAATTTCCCTCCCTCCCTCTTTCCCTCCCTTCCTTACTTCCCTCTCTCTCTTCTTCTTCTTCCTCTTTATTATCATCATTTTTATCATCATCATGATTTCTGTATGCTTTCTCATGTAAAGAATTTTTCCTGGAGATAAATAAGCCACATCAACAATATGTCACATGTGTCTCATATAAATCAAATATCTATTTAAAAACCTACATAACTCCTTTGACTAATGTAGTGAAGATTTATATTTCTTGGCTCCCTGTGATGAAAAAAAACAGCTGTTTTGAGGTGCTGCCTAGGCGTTTTACATATGCAACTCTGCTCATATTGAGAATCTGGACATTAAGATAAGGACCTAAGCTTAGAATTCCCACCACGATTTCCCCTTTGCTTTTCCCATGGCACCTTTTAAAATAACCACTTTGAGATGAGCCCACAAAATGTTAGTGCCCAACCACCTTGTAAGTAATAGGTGCTTGTTGCCCTGCTCTCTACCTCCTGCTGGCTCATAACATTGGCTGGAAGACCACCCTGCCGCCAGTTCACTGTGCCCTGCCCCCTGTGACAACCCCCCCCATTTCTGAGATAAGTAAGTAATAAATTTTGTGACTTTACTTCCTTGGTGTGAGTGTACTGAAATTATGCCTTCTATCAAAAGGACCCCAGGGTTTTCACTTCCCTAAAGTGGGGACTCTGATGTCCAGAGAACTAGAACTACCCGCAGAACCCCCTTTGGAAGGCGTGTGCCTCTTCATTCAGCAGGTGATAATCCACATACACCAATTATGGGTATGTACATGACATATTAACAATATTTAATATTAATATTTATTTATTATTAATATTAATCAATAATGTTAATTAATTATTGTTAATTATGCAATAATAAATATTTAATATTGATAATACTTATTAACAATAAAATACAATCTATACACCAATTATGGGTAACCCAACACACTCTCTGGCATCCCATTCAACTCAGCTTCTTTGGTAACAAAACAAATTCTTTGGGGGAATTGCATCACTCACACGATGTACAGTTTTGGTGGGGCTGTATATCAGGTGCTCTATTCTCTTTTAAGCATGGGCGGGCACTGGATCCAACTTTGACTATGGCCTCTCTCTCTCTAGGAACTCTGAATCTTGAAAAGAAAGATCTAAATACCCAGAGACTAGAATGTATTGATTACAGTGACAGTCACATGATGAAACTATCAAATAAATAATCCCTACTACCTAAACTTTAAAAGACATCCTGGTGCCTGGCTATATGAGCTTGCCAGGGTGCTGTTAACAAATGCTACAGAGTGGGTGGCTTAAACAATAGAAATTTACTGTCTTATAGTTGTGGAGCCAGAAGTCTGAGACCTAGCTTTTGGTATTGCCAGCAACGCTTGGTACTCCTTGGCTTATAGACCCAACATTGGGTCTTTGATGTTCTTTGGGGATGTCAGTTTTCCTCACATGGCATTCTTTCATAAGGATACCAATTATACTGGATTAGAAGCCCATCTTAATCCAATATGACCTCATCTTAATTTAATTAAACTGCATGGCCTTCTTTCCAAATAAGGTCGAATTTTGAGGTGCTGAGTTTAGCACTTCAACATATGAATTTTGAAAGGATACAATTCAACCCATTACACTCATCTCTTCCAACCCGTGGTCCATGACCATCCCCGTTTTTTTTCTGTGAGCTCCTCAACTTTCTTCCAATAAAATTCTTTCCTTCTTAAGTTATCTGAAGTCCATTTCCATTGCTTTCTATCAAAAAATTCTAACTACCCTAAGTCATATTGCAGATCAATTCAGTCCAGTCAAACTGTTTCTTTTGGGGGGGGTAGTTTATTGTTCGAAGTAAAATTGATACTTTTTTATACTAGGAGAATGATCTCCCATTGTGAGAGAAAAAGATACATTCAGGTAGCTTAAAATTATTGAGGCAATCCTGAAGAAATACATAACTAATTGAACAAAATAGGAAGTAAAAGATAGGGGCAAAATTAAATGAATACAGTTGAGAAAAACTAGTCATGTTAACGTCTAAAAAGGGATAATGTTGGGAAACTGAGTATCTTATAGATAGTTGGTAGCATTCAAATTAGTGCAAACTTTCTGGAGGACAATGTAATAGTATCTTACACAATCTTAAAATGTATACCCTTCAATCATGCAACTCCATTTCCAGGAATCTATTCTATGATAGTACTTGTATACATGCACAAAGGTATTTATACAGAATGTTCTTAGCAGCTTTGCTAACAATGGTAAACTACTGTAAAAATACAAATATCTATCATATATTAAAGAGTTTAAAATTAGGTAGATTTATATGTACTCCTATGAAAAGGCATTCTAGGTTTCAAGTGAAAAAGTTGAAGAATGCCCTGTGCAATGAATTTCTATTATTTTAAAGTGAGAAAAAAAGCTATAGGCATATGTACCTATGTATATGTATATGGATATATGTATATAGATATATGTATATGTATATGTATATATATATATATATATATATATAGAGAGAGAGAGAGAGAGAGATGTAATAATAAGCCAAAACTGTTAATAATACTTTCATTGAAAGAGTGGAACTGGTTACAGGAAGGCTATGGAAATCTTCCATGCTTCAATTTACCCATTTCTGTAATTGTTTTTACAAAGCACATGTATTAGTTTGGCCTAACATCAGTTTTGTTCATACTTGAATAATGTAAAGAGCTTTTCAAGGAGAAATTCTCATTGTCTCATTCTCCAGTCTTGACTTATATTAATTACAATATGGTGTCAATGTATACAAACCTAAAGTAAAACCAAGCATTAACTCATTAGATTAAGTGAATTGAATGTAAAACTAAAGACAATGTAAAATTTTGCTTAAATTGGAGTGAAAAAATGGTACTGGGACATCAACGTTGGGTTTAATAGCAAGGGCAAACAATGAACTGCACCACCAGAATGCCCTTCAAGGAAGGCCGCGCTGACCAGCTGCGGGACCGCAGGCTCCAGCTGTCACCTTCTTCAAGGTCTGCCTCTGCTGCAGCTTTCTGGCCAAGGTCATGCTTCTCCGGGAGCAACCTGCATCTGGAAACTGCAAGGTGGGGGCTATAACGGCCTTGCATTTCAGCTTCATGTGGGACAGTTCTCCAAGCAAAGCTCACTGCCAGGTGAGGTCGAGATTTTATTGGTCTGCCTCAGAGTTCAATTCCCTATTCTACCCAGTCCTATCCTTTCCTCCTTTCTTTCACAGACATCGATCTCAAAGAAACCTCTTGCACCCCAAGCTCTCTGCTTCCTGAGTATCTGATCTGTAACACAGCAGAAAAACAGAGTCTATGCTTCTGTATTTTTGGCCTGACAACACTAATACCAGGAATGAACGTTTCACGAACAGGACAAAACAGTATTAATAACCTCAAGCCTATATTCGCCCATCTTCAACTGCAGCCATGCACTAAAAGGAAGGACAACTTGCGTGCTTAAGAATACAATTCTTTCTCCCCCTTCCATTCTTCAATAAGCTCTGCAGCCGCGCCTAGTAATTAAAAGCTCCAGCAGCTCATCTTCCCATCATGCAGAACAGAAAATCTTTAATGAAATATTAGACGAAAGAATATTCAGGGCAACTGAAAGCTCTGCAAAGCATAAACAATTGCTGGGTTAAAATATTACATGAAACAGGCAGTTATTTCAATGAGGCATTGTACCAGCTACCAATTATTTCATAAAACATTGCACACAACATGGCCGATAACTCAGAAACATACCTCACAGGATAATTATTCAAGGCCGTTCAATAAATGTTTACTCCAAACTGGCAATTATTTCTTTAACAATGATGATACATTCAGAAGAAATCTGCAAAACCTGTCATAAATAGATATGCTGAAGGAAACCTATGCATGTACCAGAGTTTCAGGTTCAAAGGCTTTTAAGAAGGTAAGCACAAATGAAAAAAAAATCTGTTTTTGCTCAACAAGCCATTTCCCCTGTATTTTTTCATCTCTTCAATTCATTTATTTATGAAATACTTACGTGTCACCTACTTTATATCTTGCGCTGCTGGGACAAAGGAAAAAAATTCCTGTGCTCAAGGAGGAGCTTACAACACGCAAAGGCTGATGTGACGAGTGCTGCAAGGAAGGTGTGCAATTGCCCACCTCTCTCTCCAATTCATCCCCTGCCATTCTTCCCTCCTCTTTAGCCACTCTGGGACTGTTTTCTTGTTCTCAGCTCTCCAAATCTGTCTCTAGTTTAGGCCATTTGCCCCAGCTGTCTTTCCCGTCTATAGCTCTGTTACCCAACGGGGTAGCCACTAGCCACATATGGCTACTGAGTCCTTGAAGTGGGGTTACTCTAACTGAAATGTGCTGGAAGTATGAAAGAATCACAAGATTTTGAAGACTTTGTACAAAAAAATAATAATATAAGATAGTCCACCAATAACTCGTTAATAAAATTGTGTGATAATGTTTTAGAAATAGTGGCTTCTACCAAATACATTATTCAAATTGATTTTACCTGTTCCTTTGTTTTTAATGTGGCCACTAAAAAAACTAAAACTACTTATATGCCTCGCACTGTATTTCTATAGGACAGTTCTGATCTAGAACATGCCGACCTATTCTCACTTTCTTCTTGGCCTTATGGTGTCAGCTCGCTGTCCTCTTCTCAAAGAGGTTTTTCTTGACTACCATTCTAAAGAAGACACACCATCTTCACCTACTGAGTCATTCCTACGTTACTGTATTTAATTTTTTTTGTGTGTGGTAAAACACCCATAACATGATATCTACTCTGTTAACACCTTGAAGCATAGAGTACAGTATTACAGGCATACCTGATTTAATTGTGCTTCACTTTATTGCACTTTGCAGATACTGCAATTTTGACAAATTGAAGGTTTGTGGCAACCTTGCATCAACCAAGTCTACAGGCACCATTTTCTAAGAGCATTTGCTCACTTCATCTCAGTGTCCCATTTTGGTAATTCTCACAATATTTCAAACTTTCTCGTTATTGTTATATTTTTACGGTGATCTGTGATCAGTGATCTTTGATGTTACTATTGTCATTGTCTTGGGGCACCACAAACCACACCCACATCAAATGGCAAACTTAATCAATAAATGTGTGTTCTATTTCCCCAACCAGCTTTCTCATCTTTTCCCCTCTCCTCAGGCATCCCTATTCCCTGACACACAACAATATTGAAATTATTAGGCCAGTTAATAACCCTATGATGATCTCTAAGTGGTCAAGTGAAAGGAAGAATTGTACATCTCTCTCTTGTAAATCAAAAGCTAGAAATGATTGAACTTGGTGAAGAAGGCATGTTGAAAGCCAAGAGAGGCTGAAAACTAGGCTTTTTATGCCAAGTGGTTAGCCAAGTTGTAAATCCAAAGGAAGAGTTTTTGAAGGAAATAAAAGTGTTACTCCAGCGAACACATGAATGATAAGAAAGCAAAACTGCTTGATTGTTGGTATGGACAAAGCTTGAATGATCTGAATAGAAGATCGAAACAGGCAGAACATTCCTTAAACCAAGGCCTAATCCAGAGCACAGCCCTAAGCCTCTTCAGTTCTATGAAGGCTGAGGGAGATGAGGAAGCTGCCAAAGAGAAGTTTGATGCTAGCAGAGCTTTGTTTCTGAAATTTAAAGAAAGAAGACGTCTCCATGACATAGAAGCGCTGATACAGAAGCTGCAGCAAGTTCTCCAGAAGATGTAGCTCAGATAATCCATGAACGTGGCTACACGAAACAAAAGATTTTCAATGCAGACAAATAGCTCGCTATTGGCAGAAGATGCCGTCTAAGACTTTTACAGCTAGAGAAGAAAAGTGAATGCCTGGCTTTGAATCTTCAAAGGACAAGCTCACTCTCTTGTTAAGGGCTAAGGCAGCTGTGACTTTCCATTGAAGCCAGGGCTCATTTACCATTCTGAAAATCCTAGGGCTCGTACGAATTATGCTAAATCTACTCCACTCGTGCTCTAAAAATGGAACAACAAAGCCTGGATGAAAGCATATCTGTTTACAACACAGTTGACTGAATCTTTTAAGCCCACTGTTTAGACACACTCCTGAGTTTAAAAGATTCCTTTCAAAGTATGACTGCTTATTGACAATGCACCTGGTCACCCAAGAACACTGATGGAGATGTGCAATGAGATTAATGTTTTCATGCCTGCTAACACAGCATCCATTCTGCAGCCCATGGATCAAGGAGTCATTTCAACTTGCAAGTTTTATTATTTAATACATTTTGTAAGGCTATAGCTGCTACAGACAGTGGTTCCTCTATTGAATCTGGGCAAAGTAAATTGAAAACATTCTGAAAAGATACATATTCTAGATGCCATTAAGACCATTTTTTGGGCATGGGAAGAGGTCAAAATATCAACATGAACACGAAGTTTCTTCCATTTAAAAGATTGGAATCAACTTCAAAACAACTTTGAGGGGTTTAAGACTTCAGTGGAGCAAGTAACTGGAGATGTGGTAGAAATAGCAAAAGAATTAGAATTAAAAGTGGAGCCTGAAGATGTGATGGGATTGCTGCAGTCTCATGACAAACCTTGAATGGGTGAGGAGTTGCTTCTTATGGACGAGCAAAGAAAGTGGTTTCTTGAAATGGAACCTACTCCTGGGGAAGATGTTGTGAAGATCACTGAAATGACAACAAAGAATTTAGAATACTACATAAATTTGGCTGATAAAGCAGAAGCAGGGTTTGAGACAGTTGACTTCAATTTTGAAAGAAGTTCTGTGGGTAAGATGCTATCAAACAACATCACATAGTATGGAGAAATCATTCCTGAAAGGAAGTTAATCAATGCAGCAAACTTCACTGTTGTCTTATTTTAAGAAGTTGCCATAGCAAAAAAAAAAAAGAAGTTGCCATAGCTACCCCACCCTTCAACAACCACCACCCTGATCAGTCAGCAGCAGCCTCAACATCAAAGCAAGACTCTCCACCAAATATTACAACTAGCTAAAAGCTCAGATTATGATTAGCATTTTTTAGCAATAGAGTATTTTTTAATTAAGGCATGGTCATTGTTTTTTAGACATAATCCTATTGCACACTTTATAGACTATAGTATAGTATAAACGTAACTTTTATATGCATTCGAAAAACAACCATAGCACTTCTATGTTTCAGGCATTGTGCTAGTTGCAGAGAGATACAGAAGTAAGTAAGGTTAACCTGGCTCTCACTATTAAGCAGCTTACAACCTAGATGGGAAGGCCAGTGGTTATGTAATTACATAAAAAATTACTTAATTATAATTTTGATGAGTGCTAGGGAGGGCAATGTGTCTACGGAGTCAGAAAACATTTGCACGGGTAAGCAATATTTGTGCTAAGACATGACATATGAGGGAGTTAGCCTGAACAAAACCCTAGAGAGACAGTGACAAACGGAAATTCAAAAAAATCCAAGTAATTCAGTTCTGCTGGAGTATAAATTATGTATGTGAAACAGAGTGGCTAGCAGAAATGTAGGTAATTTTATATATAGCATATTTTAAGCTATATAAATATGTGTTGTTGTAGAATAAATAATTCAACAATGACCTTAAACTTTGAAGTTAATGCCACATGACACCAAGCCAAACATGGAAGTTAGGAGTACCACATTGAAATGAATACTGACTATCTTTAAGTGGAATCACCTTAAAAAGCTGATCAAATAATCAAATTTATTTTAAATGTTCAAAAAATATCACTAAAAGGAAATTAAAGTTATTCCTGTTCCCACTTTCCAAAGATAAGTACCAGTAAGATTTTGGTTCACCTGCCTTGACTATTTTTTCTATATGTATATACACATAGATTTTACAAAATGGCTGAGTATAAATGACCATTCTCGTGTACTTATGGGTACCTCTAAAAAAAAGACTAGGACCAAAACTCTAGAAGACTTGTAACTAACTCTCATTTTCTAGGAACATAAATAAATAAATTTTAGAATCTGTTTTTAAGACTAAATTCCCCCCAAAATCTAGAAAGTAGTTAGTAGTTTACACCACATTCCCACAAAACCAGTAGTGTCACAGAAAGTTCTTTGATTTAATATCAAGGAAAGATGCTATTCCTCCTTCCAGATATATGGCCAGACACTTACTATGAAGTCTTACTATAAATAATTAAACATAAGCCGCCAATGCCCCTAGTAAAATACATGAACCAAATATATTTATGGCATGCAGTACCTAAGCTGATTATCATGTGCTTATTCCCTTACCTAATCAAGACTGGTTTGTAATTCAAAACAAATGTCACAATCTTTAGAGCAAAGGAAAATTAATGAGCATGAATAGTCTATAACTCTAACTTAAAAAAATTTTAAACCAGGCCAATCAAACCATTCTCAATCAAATCACAATTTCCTAAAAACTGAAGACTTTGGGAACCAAAATAATAAAGTTCTTGATAATATGCTATATTCTATTCTACTCAAGTATGCCCAAAAAAACACAGTTTATAACCCCGAACTTTCTTTCCCTATTAACTATAACATTTCTCAGTCCGACAACTATAGTAGATTAAGAGCTCCCATTTTTCACCCATCCCTGTATTCATACACTTTGCCATGTAACTTTGCAGTACTCTTCTACTCTGGATGGGATGTTCCGCTTCACCCCTTGACTCTGGCTCAGTCATGTCAACAAGCAAATGTGAATCCAGTAGAGGCTTGGAAAAGTGCTTGCACGTTTTAGTTTGTTCTGTTGCTTCTCTGTGATTGCCACGAACACATGCATGAGCTAGCCTGCTCCATTCATTCCAGCCAAGATTATCCTAGATCAGCCAATAACCAGATGATGCCCAGGTGGGCAAGTGAGCCCAACCCAACCTCAAAGGACTGCCAAGCCAATTCCACACTGAACTGCCAACCTCCAGACTTGTAAACAAAATAAAAAATGATTAAATTGTTTTAAACCATAGATCTTTGGAGAGATGATGCAAAGCACAGCATTACTGAGACAACAGACAATTGATAGACACGGCAATCATACGGTAACAAATATCTTCCCTAGTAGCATTGTTTTCACTTCTCGAAAGAAGTCAGAGTGTATTAGAGAAGGCAACAACTAAGCAAACAAATAAGAATTTCCTTCTTATATTTTTCTAATTAAATTTTCTACAAAGAAATACCTTGGTCATGGATTACAATTCTTCATAGTAAAGCCTTTGTAATTGTTACTAGTCATAGTATTTTGACCATTTCCAAACTCCCATAGTTGAGTGTACAGGAAGAGAAAAAGAGCTTATTACTCTTTTCAGACTGGTAAAGTCATTTTTAACAATCGTTGTTCTTTCTAACTGGTTTTCTTTAAAATTAAAAACACCATTTCTGGTCATCAATGTGAAGCTAGAATTATCTAGATACATGCAATGGAGAGATATTTGGAACAACTATTTTAACAAATTTAAATAAAGACATTCTAAAAAGTGTTACACCATTATGGCACCATTAAAATCTATGGGAACAGTAAAGAACCTAAGTAGAATCAGCAGTATGGAGGCTCTAACAAGATGAAGTTTATCAGGAATAAATGTCATATTTTGTGCTTGGGATTAATTAATCACCTATACTTATAATGTATGGTGTGGGAGAGATGTAACTCAGCACACCAATTACTTAAAATTCAATTACAGTTAATAACACAAAAAGCATGGGGGAGTAGATGAAATTAAATTGAATTGAGGCTCCACCATTGCTTGAGAAAAGGAGAGCTTTCATTTATAATTGACAACAGTAAGTCAAAATGCATGTTGTAATATAGCCACTAAATGTAACTTAAAAAAATGTGTAACTAATAAGCTAGTAAAGGGAAAATATGGAATTAAAACATCTGATTAGTCCACAAGAAGGCAAAAGTGCAAAGAAAAATAAAGCAGGTGAGACAAATAAAAAAACAAATACTAAACATTAACACAAACCCCCAAATATGTCAATGATTACATTACATGTAAGAAAACAGAATTCTCCAACTAAAAGCAAAGATGACAGAGTAGATATGAGAAAATGGTTCACGAAAATCACATCTTAAATATAAAGACACAGAAAAGTAAGAATTAGCATAGAAGATATGCACCAGACGTCTCTACCCAGACAGCAAAACTTATAGCAAACAAAATGAATTTGAAGGCAAGAACCATTTCTAGAAATAAAGGCAGTAGAGTGGAGGGTGGGAAAGGATATTAATTGGTAAAAAGACCAATTTTCCATGAAGATAAAAGAGTAAAAAGTATATGCAAGAAATAACAGAACAACAGGTTCCAAATACATAAATAAAAATGGAGAGAAATGAGAAATTAGATAATTTTCAATCACAGCAGACTTTTATATACTTCTTTCAATAACTGCTAGAAAAAGCAGACAAAAATTAGTAAGAATATATATAAAATCTTTGGGGGCTTGGGTGGCTGTCAGTTAAGCATCTGACTCTAGGTTTCAGCTTGGGTCATGATCTTGGAGTCCTGAGATCAAGCCCTGTATTGGGTTCTGCACTCATCAGGGAGTCTGCTTCTCTATCTCTCTCCTTCTCTCTCTTTGCTCCTTCCACCACTCATGCTTTCACTCTAAAATAAATAAATAAATCTTTAAAAAAAAAAGAAAATCTATGTATAAAATCTTAACAATATGGTTAACAAACCTGACATAATTAAAATTTATAGACATCACACCATACAGTGATAGAATACACATTCTTTTCCAAGTTGCGCACGGAACATTTGTCAAAAAGTAAAACTGTAAAATGAGATTCAAAAAATTTCAAGAAATTTATATCATTTGAAATACGTTCTCAGACCATATTGAAATTTAAGCTAGAAATCTGTAACACAAAGTCAACTAGAAAAATCACAATTACTTAGGAATTATGCAAAACTTTTTAAATGATCCATGTAGCAAACAGGAAATCATAAAAGAAATCTAAAAATATTTGTAATTTAATGACAATGAAAATAAAGCAAATCTTGAAGGATTTAGCTAAAGTAGTACATATAGGAAAATTTATAGTCTTAAAATATAGAAATAAGAATAAAGTTTAAAAATCAATAATCTAAATATAGGGGCACCTGGGTGGCTCAGTGGGTTAGGCCTCTGCCTTTCGCTCAGGTCATGGTCTCAGGGTCCTGGGATCGAACCCCGCATCGGGCTCTCTGCTTAGCAGGGAGCCTGCTTCCCCCTCTCTCTCTGCCTGCCTCTCTGCCTACTTGTGATCTCTCTCTCTCTCTGTCAAATAAATAAATAAAACCTTTAAAAAAATAATAATAATCTAAATATATATATTACAAAAAGTGATGACAGCAAATTAACTCCAACAAAGCACAAAATGGCATAACAAACACAAGAACATAAGCTAGTAATAAAGGTAAACAGACATATAACAGAGAAAATAAACAAAGCCAAATGTGGTTCCATGTAAAAACTAACAAAAATGATTAACTGTTAACATGACTAATAAAATAAAAAAAAGCATAAATTACCAACATCAGGAATGAAAAGGAGGTCATTACTTCAGATATATGCACACTAAAAATAAGAATATATGATAAACAACCTTATTAAGATAGCCTTGGAGTTTGCAAACTTCCCTCTAGGTATATTATACTTGAACAATAAGTTTACTTTCAAAAATGAAGAAAATATTTAAATTATTATGGTGCTCAAGCAGGACACTGCTTCCCTACTAACCCTTAAATTCTCAAAGGCAGGCATTGTGCACTATTATTTTTACCACTAGCTACAAGAAGACGGGGGAAAATATCTTCCTATTAAAAATATTCTACTGTCTCTATTTGCAGAGGACACAGTCTTATATATAGAAAATTCTACACTAAAGACTCTGCCATAAAGCTGTTAGCACTAACGAACAAATTCAGTAAAGTTTCAGTACACAAAATCAGTATATTAAAAATCAAGTTATGTTTCTAATACTAACAACAAAATATCATAAAGAGAAATTAAGAAAACAATCCCACGTACAACTGCACCAAAGAGAATAAAACACCTAAGCATAAATTTAACGGAGGTTAAAGCTCTGTACACTGAAATCCATAAGGCGTTGATGAAATAAATTTGAAGAAAACACAAATGGAAAGTTATTGCATACTTACGAATTGGAAGAATGCATGTGTTAGAATGTCCATACTACCAAAAGGAATCTACAGATTTGATATAATCCCTATCAAAATCCCAAAGGCATTTTAAAATAGAACAAATAATCCTAAAATTTATATGGAACCACAAAAGACTCTGAATAGTCAAAGCAATCTTAAGAAAGAAAAATTAAGCTGGAAACATCCTTGATTTCGAACTACAGTACAAAATTATAGTAACCAATAGTATGGAATTGGCATAAAAACAGACATACAAATCAATGGAATGGAACAGCAAACCCATAGATAAACCCATCCATAGACAGTCAACTACCTTACGAAAAAGGAGTCGAGAATATACAATTAAGAATAGTTTCTTCAATAAATTCTGGTGGAAAAACTGGATAAGCCACATTCAAGAGAATATATATGTTTCCCAGACATACAAATATATTTGCCTTAAGCAAAGTTAATACATAGAAAAAAATTAACTTACAAAACAAATTAGCGGTTGACTATTCACATTTCTACGCTTTACGGTATGGTTCACTTAAGTTAGAGGTAGTCCCAGGTCACTTCACAATGACTCATCTGCTTCAGAGTCAGCTTTCCAGAAACACTGTTCTACTACAAGAGGTGTGCAAGAGGAACTGAAGTGTTATCATGGATAAGATTCCTTTTCTGAGCAAGTGAAAAACAGTAATTGCCCTGAGATTCTGAATTCTATTAACATTATAGAGCTCCTTGAGGGCAGATCCTGTGTCTCATTCTCTTAAGAGACTTTTACATGCTGGACACACAGTAGGACTTTAAAAATTATCTCTCAGAATCAGCAAACTGGATGTTTATGTGAGTCATCTTGTGGTTATGTTGTGAGGTAATCCTTTAAAATCTGTCAATGTGCTGTTCTTTTTTCATACTACCCACTATTCTGCAGAGACCTCCATTGCCTACGGAAGAATTAGAATGTTCGAGGTGGAAAGCATAGAGAAAGGAAGTGTCACCACTCAGCATCTGACTTCAAAATAGTCACTTGAAGCCTGTTTCAAAGACAGTGTCTTGAAAGCCACAGTGTTTAAGTGAGAACTGAAATGTTAAAGAGGTTAAAAAAAAGTTGAAAAGGATTTTGTGTCAAAAAAGACAGCCCTAAAGAAAGAGAGCATAAAATGTACTCATGAGGAAATAGATTAGAAGAAACACAGATGAAAAGCTAAAAGACCCCACCCAAATGGGAAAATTAAGGTCCCTCTGTCTAGGAGGATAGACAAAGAGAGGGCACGCCACGAGGAGGACAGCCAGGAGGAGAGGAAGGATTCTATGAAGAGGCAGAGCATAGGATCTCCTACCTACCCTTTGCCTGGGCCTTGAGAAAACCCAGGCAACGCCCACAGGGCACCTTTTGTCCTTCCAGTGAGTGTCAGTGGGCTGGTTCTTCCCTGTAATGTTAGTTTGCCTTCCCTTTGCCAAAGGATAGGGGCCTCTTACCAACAGTTGCTGGAACACCGCACAACATTATCACATCACCCAGCAGAAGAGGTGGTCACCCACCGTTGGTTTGCAAACATGGGAGTTCCCCAAGGGAAATTCAAAACTGCTCCCCATACAGGGAAGGCAAGAAGAAACCGGAAATAGAGGCAGACCACTCCACATTGTTAGGTAGCAGATTTAATAAGCAAGGGAACTTACATACAAGGCTTGTCTTAGGTGGCCGCAAGATGAGTAGATCTCCGCACCTGCCCACCAGAATCTTTCAAGTTTATACAGAAGCCTTAACAAGGTTCAGTCAAGTACACAGTCCACATGGGCTGTGTCATACATTACTCTCTTGAAAAGCTCCTTATGGGAGAATGGTGGGCAGAATCTATATTCTAAGGACAAGGAAGTGAGTGAGGAGTCTCTGTCCAAGGTCCAGAACTCAGGTCAACTGGCAGTCACATCCTCTCAATGAACTTCTCCAACAACTGTGATGCAAAACTTTGTTTAGGGTACAAAGGATCCTGTATTTACAATGCCCTCCTCCATGACCCAAGCAATCCTAAACCTCTCAAACAGACATAGGAACTCCGATGTCTCAGAAAGAGCAGTGTGAAAGAGAAAGCACCCAGCATATATACTTGGTCAGGAACCATCAGAACCAGTTTGAGATTCCTCCTTGCTCCAAACCAGGACAGGGTGAAACTGACTCAGACCACATTTCCAAGTCTAGACACCTGTGATTTCTGAAGATCTGTAATTCTATCTTGGTTTCAATATAAGAGCAGTAAAAATGACTTTCTTTCTTTTCTTTCTTTTATTAGTTTTATTTTAATTTCTGTGTAGTTAATAGACCATGCTATATTAGTTTCACATACACAATATAGTGATTCAACACTTCCTTATATTACGCAGTGCTCATCAAGATAAGTGTGCTCTTAACCTCCATCACCTATTTCACCCAGTCCCCACCCCCACCTCCCCTCTGGTCATCATCTGTTTGTTCTCTACGGTTAAGAGTCTGTTTCTTGGTTTGTCTTTCTCTTTTTCTTCCCTTTGATCATTTGTTTTGTCTCTTAAGGTACACATATGAGGGATGCCTGAGTGGCTCACTCAGTTAAGCGGCTGAACTTCGGCTCAGGTCATGATCCCGGAGTTCTGGGATCGAGTCCCGCATCGGGCTTCTTGCTCAGCAGGGAGCCTGCTTCTCTCTCTGCCTCTGTCTGCCACTCTGCCTGCTTGTGCTCTCTCTCTCTCTCTCTACAAATAAATAAATAAAATCTTTTAAAAAAAAAAAGTTCAACATATGAGAGACATCATATGGTATTTGTCTTTCTCTGGGTTCAATGAAGAAAGAGGGGAGGATTCTAAATAATAAAAAAGTCTCATAGGTTAAGAGAATTGATGTCAGAACTGGTCAGATTATCAGGGATCACCTCATGCACCAACCACCTCACTTTACAAATGACGAAACTGAAGCTTTGGAGAGGTCAATCAATTTTCCTAAGGTCTAGTGGAAAAAGCAAGACAAATTCAAGGATCTACTCCTCCCTGCCATTTATGAACTGGATGTTGAAAACTCTGCTTCATTGCTTTGCATCTTGCTTTATCCTCAACTATATAAACAGTTGAATTAGCCTTTGCTTACTATGTTAATATTAATTTATTACCTAAAGATAAAACCTAGTACTAGGTTCTTTTGAGCTTAATAGACTTTCCTTTTGCAAAACAGTCTCTATCCCTATTTTCCCTTCTGGGGTAACATTTCCTTTGGCTTCCCATAAGCAACTTCCTTTTAACTCCAATTCCCATTTGCTTTCTCTAATGGTTCCATATGAGGTCACTCCACTACCCCATCTGTTTCTAATTAACCTGTAGACTGTTTTCCTGAAAATTATTTAGAATGACTTAGCGACTTTAATTTCTGATACTGGATTCAACTGATACAGCTTAAATATAGCCAACTTGCAGCATAACATAAATAAGTGTATGCCATTTTCTAACTTATTAAGTGACTTTGTGTACATTATTTTTTTCTTCACATATAGGCATATTTTTATTTATTTATTTATTATTTATTTATTTTATTTAAGAGAGAGAGAGAGAGAGAGCAGGAGCAGAAGGGGCAGAGAGTCTTAAGCAGAGAGACTCCATGCTGAGCTTAGAGCCTGACTTGGGGCTTGATTTCAAGACCCTGAGACCACAACCTGAGACAAAACCATGAGTCAGACTGATGATGGAGCAGAAGGCTAGCTGAGGACAAAGCACAAGCTGACACCCCGCAACTTCTCCACCCCCCAACCCATACTCTGGGGTGGGATGTGTGTGACATTCCTCCAGGAAGCTTCTCCCCTCCTCCCCCCAGTCTTACTGTTAATGCCTTGCTAGAGGGAAAAACAACACTAACTTGATAATAGCCAAGCTTCCGGTATCCTGAGAGTCTTCTTAAGCATATGAAAGTCCTTTTGGACACCTCCCTTTTTCCTTACCTCCCCCAACTCCCAAATAAATAAGCAGCCATTCCTCACAACCCCAGTGCTGCAGCGCTTTCTGCTCAGGGGTCCTGTTCTCACGCTTTTAACAAAACCACCATTTTGCACCAAAGACATCACAAGAATTCTTTCTTGGCTGTCGGCTCTGGATCTCACCCCACCAAACCTAACCTATATTCCAAAACTACATCAAGATGTTTAACTGACTGCGCCACCCAGGTGCCCCATAGTTAGTTATTTTTTAAAATACAGCATCTAGAGTGTAGAAGTACCTGGTTGAATACTGTGTTGGAGGGTGAGGTCTGAAATCCAGGTGTCTCTGATTCAGAATCCCATGTTCTTTTTACTAAGTCATACCTTCTTCAGAAAAATTGCTATGTTTGACTCTCCTATCTCTGGAGAATGAGAGTTCACAGAGGCTGAACAGATTCATGTGTTTCCGGCTTAGGGGAGTGAGAGTCCAATCACAGTGCCAGCCGGTGCTTCTGATTAGGAATAGGACAGGCAGCCCTATCTAGGGCTCAACATCACCAATATGTTATTAACAGAGACGGAGAGTCATAGGCATGTGGATTAGGAACTCGCTGAGGCCAGGTAGGAAAGGTATGAACAGGAGGTACACCAGGGTTGGCGAGAAAATCTCAAGACAAGCCTCCCACCACAATAAAAGTTTGCAGAGGGGAGGTGAAGCAAGAGACTGCAGACCTAGGGGTGGGCCTTAGAAAGGCATGGCCCGACATGCCTGCAATCTCCTGATTGCTTCTTCAACTGGCTCAGAGTGGATCTGAATATAAAATGGACCTCATGGAGCGCCTGGGTAGCTCAGTAGGTCAAGTGTCAGACTCTTTATTTCGGCTCAGGTCATGATCTCAGGGTCCTGGGATCCACACCCGCATCAGGCTCTGCACTCAGTGGGGAGTCTGATTGAGGGTTTCTTCTCTTCCTCCACTTCTCCCCAACCACTCTCTCTCTCTAAAAATGAATAAACCTTTAGTAAGATAAGATAAGATACGATACGATAAGATAAAATAAAATAAAATAAAATAAAATAAAATAAAATAAAATGAACCTCGCTCTGTAGGACAGGAAGTGACACCAAGAACCTGAAGGAACTGTACTTTCTGGCCTAACCACTGCCTTCAGAGAGATTTGGGAGGGATGCCTGTGCTGGGGGAGGCACAGTGGGGAGCTGATGGGAGGGCTCATGCACAGCCCACATTCTGCCCGATATCCAATAAGTCTGCGAATGCACCCATTGTGTGACCATCTCACACAGGACGGAATTCAGAGGACCAATTCAGAAAGAATAAGGGGACACTTTTGTGGCCTATAATCCCACCACCTCTCTCTGTTACTTCCTGAATTCTAACTTTGTGTGTCCTCGTACTCAAAGGAAACACAGAGAGTGAAAAAACTGCCTCTAATTAGGCACAGTCTCATTAAATGGTATCTGCCACCATTAATGTGTTGGGTGGGTTTGTTTCCACTGGAGCAGTCCTGAAAAAGAACCCATCCATTTTCTCAGGCTGAACAACTGACTCACAATTCTCATTTTGGACCTTATGCTTTTCTCAGACCATAAGATCAAAGTGGAGTTATTAGACACCCTCAATGCATCATGCATATAAACAACTCAAAAAGAGAAAATATTTTCTTTTCCCTCAAGAAGATTTAAAATCTGTAGTTAAGATTTAAGATACAGTTCTTCCCAGTCTTTGAGTTAGTGACGGGGCTCCCCCAGCTGGAGCCTCACAGTATTTCAAGGCCTCCTCAGTGGTTGTCATGATTTAAACCAATGCGTATAAATAAAGTGTTTGTTCTTTATAATCTTCATAAACAAAAGGACCTCATTAGGGGATTTCAAGGCTCTTTATTTTTCCATCCTTCTTCTTTTCTTTGATTTACTATATGATTGATCCATTTACCCTTTAATGAGTATTTTCTGAGCACCGCTATGGACTAGGTCCTATGTGAAACTGGGTAAGAGCACAAATGGAAAATTGCCAATTTTGAACATGTAATTATGAACAGGACTTTGAGAAATTAAAAGGAGTCCCAAGAAAGGACTCTGGGGACTACACCTTGAGAACAATAGTTGAACTAATTATAAATATAATTACAAACTAATTACCGCATTTAAACGAATTACAAATGTTCAGTCTGAACGAGAAAAGGCTAAGAGATTATAACTGTCTTTACACATCAGAAGGTACCTAAGACAGAAGAGGGCTCAGACTTATTTTGCATTGTTCTATAACCGGGTTTCTCAGCGTTGCCAATATTGATATCTTTTACAGGATAATTTTTAGTTTTTGAGGGTTATCCTGTGCATTAGAGGACTTCTAGCAGCATCCCTGGCCTCTACCCATTAGCTACCAGTGGCATCCAGCTGAGAAATTTAAAAATGTCTTCAGATACTGCCAAGTGTTTGCGGGGGCCAACATCAACCCCACTGAAAACCATGGCTCTGGAATCTCGAGTGGTGGTGTTTCCAAAGGGATTTCAAAAATGGGTATTAAATTAGCAGGATTCTACATACCCTCTTACCAAAATGGCTCCGTTAGTCTATATTTTCATACGAGAGGGGAAATGCTATCGAGACCTTGTACTCAGGTCAATTTAAGAAGGAAAAAAGTATAAAAACCAACATTTGGATACAAATGGAATAGCGAGGCTTGTGATGCAACAAGCTCCCTTTCCTGGAGGAATCTGACAGAAGCTTGGAAATATCAGTAAGAGAATCTGTAAAAAGATTCTATTCAACAAGTAGGTGTTGAGACATGTCATTTCTCAGGTCTCCCTAATTGTGATTCCTTGTCATGACGATATATGTTTTTATAACCCAGACACAGAAATTGTGGCCACACAGAGTATCATGCACTAATTAGCTACAATTTGATCAGCTGTTTCCTTTAAGAATTTGAAGACATTTGTGGCCATAATTCAAATTGTACCATTTATTTCTTGTACTGATCATCTAAAATGCTTACTCATTTTCAAAATCTATAATTAAAATCCACCTGCTTTCTCTTCCTGTTATGCGAAATAGTGAAGACTACTTTACACTTTCTTTTTTTCTGCCTCAGAATATACACTAGAATTATAGAAAAAAAAAAAAAACTGCTCACTGCCCCCTGGATAGTGGTTGTTTTGGGTCATCAGTGTGCGCTTGTCTTCATTAGAATGTATTTTAATATCTTATTGTGCTACTAATTGCAATATTATTCTAGAACATTCAGTTAAATATGTTCTTAGACCTTCCAATGGAGAAAAATCTTTGTCTGTTTGTCAACATCCCTGCCTTTTATGCGGAGAATTAATCAGTCCTTTTGGAAACCACCCTAATCCAAAAGCTATTTCCAAAAGGTGAGAAGTTTCTCAACATTTCCCAGCATTCCCCCAGCTCAGAGAAGACAGAAACAAAAGTATAGGAATGCCTCTAGGCCATGTGTTACTTTGAATCATGAGGATAGTTAGAAGGCTTTTCAGAATGGCCTAAAAATGAGCCATTTTAAACTGGCAATTAGAAGATTATCTGCATACCAGTATTTTTTTTTTTAATAATTTTAAGCCCCAGAGGGCTTTTGAATGGTTGAGTGGCCCCATTACTGATTTTTTAAATGTTTCTGTTATTAGATAATTTTTTAAATTAAAAAGATAGTGGAGAACTCCACTGATCAAACCTATATTAGCTCCCCAGATTGTTTCTAAACCTCAAAGGTTACTCATTTAGGTTGGATTTCCTCAAGTCCAAAATGGCTATTCCTAAAAAATTTTTTTTAATTTTTAAAAAGGCTATTCCTTAGAAATTGGAGATGAGTCTAAATGATGCCTTTGAAGTATGTCTGCTTATTCCCATCCCTAAACCACACAATATTCCCGTGGAAGCCACTACCAAAAGTGTCAATCCCATTGGTTTATTTAATAAGGCTTCACTTATCTCCAAGAAACTTAATACACTGGGAATACTCAAATTAAACTCATTGCCTCGTAAAATAGGTTCTGAATATAAAAAGCACTGGATAAAAATGAAAGTCATGGCGCCTTAGTTTTCCACCCTCATCTATCATCAGTGAGTTGTGTGATTCTGAACAAACCGTGCCCTCCTCCTAGGACTCAGCCTCTCCATCTTAATATTATCGAATAGTCCTTACTTTGTTTGTTTGTTTATTGTTAAAGGAGATAGAAGTTTATTGAATACACTGCAAGGGAGTGGAGAGCAGGACAGCAAAGCAGAGACTGTCTCAGATAGTCCTTACTTTTATTATTTTTTTATTTTTTAAGTAGGGTTCACACCCAGCCAGGGGCCCAATGTGAGAATTGAACTCATGACCCTGAGATCAAGATCTGAGCTAAGTCAGATGCTTAGCCAATGCAGACCCCCAAGCGCCCCCTCAGATAGTCCTTACTTTTATTTTTTATTTATTTTTTTAATTTTACTTTATTTTTTCAGTGTTCCAAGATTCATTGTTTATGCACCACACCCACTGCTCACTTTTAAATGAAGTTATAGGATTCCATGTTCTACAAACACACTAAGAGACAGAATAAACTACTTTTTAGAACTAAGTACCACAATTATATCTCAATTCTGAAAAAATCTGCTGTGGTTAACTCCTTCACCTAACTCTCGTGTTCTTCCATTGACTCAAGATACGGAAGAAACATTTGGAACTCTAAAAAAAAGTCAAGAAGAAACAATGGAAACTGTTTGAAATAGTTCATTGTTATTTGGCTTAGGTTGTTGGATGACAGTTTTAGATAAAGAAGGCTGTGCTTTCCCAGATGCTTCCCACACTGGCTGGGTCACAGAGCTGGGCGTTCTTCACAGGATTCAGACCGGCAGCCCAAGGCCAAGCAAAACACTCTGTCCATATTCCCACAGACTTCCTGACTGAGAGAGGTGGGCTATACAAATCAATTTATATCTCTTCCTACTGTTATAGTAAAAACAAATTGTCAAATAAAGGGCAACCTATGAATTCAGCATAATTTAGAATTCCAGACACAGGTATAAGGAAGAGGAATTCACACACATACACACACCCTCTTCTCCAAACCTGCTTTTGCATCCTTATAAATTTGCTGCTGAATGCCTAAGGTAAAAATAAGCTCATTCTCTGATAAAAGCAGATAGAAGTTTGAATAAAATGAAGTAACAGCAAGTTCATCAAAATTGATGTAACTGCTATAAAACTGCTCCGGCTCCACAGAAAGCCACTGGGTTTTGTGTCTTTTCTCTAAACTCAGCTATGCTTCTTCATAGGTGTAGGGGGAAATCTTCTGAGTTAGCAAAATTTGATTAAAAAAAAAAAAAGGCCTGAGTAGGAAAGATGCTTGGAAGTGTTCCGACTCACCCTGTTAGAGAGCCCCTCATTCCTCAACCACATTCCTCCCACCGAACCCAAAGCTTAAAGTCCACTTCAAAGCCTGACAGGGCAGGACGTGATAATTAATACTGAGTATGTACTGTGCACATATGTCCAAGCACTTTTCATGTATTAACTCATTTAATCTTAACAACGACCATGACGGTTAATTTTATGTGTCAACTTGACTGGTCTAAGGGATGCCCAAAAAGCTGGTAAAACATTATTTCTGGGAATGCATGTGAGGGTGTTCCCAGAAGAGATTAGCGTTTGAATCAGCAGACTGAGTAAAGAAGACTGTCCTCACCAAGGTGGGCATCATTCAATCTCCACAGAACAGAAACATGGAGAAAGAACAAATTCCCCTCTTTGCTTGAGCTGAGACATCAATCTTCTGTGCTTGGAAAATGCCACTCCTGGCCTTGGGTTTCTGGACTGGAACCAGAACTTACACCACCAGCTCTTCAATTCTCAGGCCTTTGGACTTGGACTGAATCACACCACCAGCTTTCCTGGTTTTCCAGCTTTTGGATGGCAGATCATCGATTGTGGGACTTGTTGGCCTCTAACCATGTGAGGAATTCCAGTAATAAATCTCCTCTTATATTTATCTGTAGAACTCAGACTAATACAACAACCTTATGAAGTAAAATCAATTAGTAACTCCAATTTATAAATGAAGAAATACAAGTACATGTAGACTCAATACTGTGTCTTTAGTTACACAATAAATTTCACAAAAAGGATTCAAGTTCAGGCAATCTTACTCTGTATTTCCTCATTCTTGACCAGTGACAACAGTAACAAAACAACAATAACAATTAATACTATGATTAACCATTATTGTGTATCTATTATATGGCACGCCCTATGCTATATCTTTTCTCATTCAATCTTCACTTTCTCCTCATAAACTAAGAGTTAGTATTTCCATTATACAGATTCGGAGAGGTTAACTAAACAGCCTGATATCAAACAGTTGTAAATAAGAGAACATGAGTCTAAGCCTCTGCCTTTAAAGCACTTTCTGCCCTATTTTAGGAGGATCTGAGAACTGCTCTGTTCTATAGTTGTAAGAAAATCGAGGGATAGTGGATACAGTCAGTCCTAGGTGGCTAAGAGCTAATCAACCAACAGAATATGGATAGACCCAGCATAAAATAATACCAAGGGGAAAAAATTGAGATATAAATTCAGCAACTTTATAGTTCAGAAAAATTCCAGTACTGCTCCTAAAAACACGCAGAATCCTTTTCCAGCCATGCCTCACTCCACACTCCAGGGAGGACCTGACCATCAAAAGCCCCTGTCTTCTTTCTAGATCATTTTGGTTACCTAGTTCTCCAAAATTCCCCATCCCCTCAGCCCGAGAGGGGTATAAACGGAGTGAGTTGGGGTGTGTGTCTGCCTTTGTATGGAAAGAACCTAGAGATACCAACAGAAATATAGCAAGCTATGGACTAGGGCCTGGGGGCCCTACAGCATCAGGTTTCTCCATAAAATTATGGTAAATCCAAGAATTTTACATCTGAACCTGGCTTTTTAGGATAGTATGAAGCTATATTCGTCAAGAGAAGAGGATGCAACATATCTTATGTAAATACTTTAAGTCTGATTCATAACTTTGAAAGACCTCTGTCCTTTAGGTCTCCATTAACACCCTTTCCCTGAGTCCAGAATTGCCAAGGGAAGCCTCAAACAAGTTCATTTCTTATCTTTTCCCCTCCAACAGAGGCAAATATGCTGCTGTGAGCTCACTGTAGTATTTAATTAATAGTGGTTAACAAACTTACTCTGTGGCTCCACTGAGGAAACTTGCCAGAGAGTCTCATTCAATCTCAGGTAAAGGGCACTTCCTGTATCTCCCTCCTCAGTCCCCACTGGGGACAAGGAGAATAACCATCACCTGACACGTTAGTGTTTACTTCACTGGCAACAGCTGTTTTGTTGATTCATTTCAATATTCATTAGCTTGACATGTAAGATTATGGTGTGCTGTCTACATGATGCCAGAACCACCAGATGATTTCATCAAACTCAGTCCAACAAGCAGACAATTTATTTTGAAAGAAAAATTAGGCCATTTGTGTTCACTTGCTTGTTATTTTTACTGTTTTGTTTTTTTTTTTAACTATCAATTCTATTAAATCAACAGGGAAATCAGTCATGCTCACTTTTTCCACGGAAGCCAATACAATTCATGGAGCAGTAAAAAAAAGAAATCCAGGTATAAAGTCAAGCTATTAGTCAGTGTTGGTTCCAGTACTTCTCATTATCGCCTAGGTTGATATTCCATACTGATGAGATGTCTGCAGGGGAATGCTCCATAGCATGGCTCAGAATGTCCAAGCCAATAGAGACACCAAATGCACCAGAACAGACACATACTCTTTGGAGTCTTGATGGAGGTAGCTGGGCGAGATTTACCAAGTGTTGGTGACTGTGGTCACCACTCATTCTGAACATGCGTAAGTTCACAAAATCCAAAATGTCTCCATATCACATTCCTATGAGCTTCCCGCCTTCCTTCACTGGTTAAGCACAGGAAAAGGTTAAATAAATGTGATCTTATAACTATCTGTGCCATCATTTGATGTCCAGGGATGACCTGCCTCAACCCACTTCCTGCTTGGAGGGAAGGGGCAGGATGTCATGTAGCAGGAGATACATAAACAGACTTTGAGATCCAGTTGCTTGGATACTGTGTGAAATTCCCATCACTGACAACCACACCATGGCACGTTAATAAATTGAGCATCTAACTGAAAGCCATGTGAGAATAAACCTGATTCATTTTCTGTGGATGGCTGCCAAAAACAATATAGAGTGATGGGGAATCATTAAAGAAGTAGCTTCTGCAGCCTTGGAAAAAGCGCCTGCTGACTTTGGGGAAGGCACATTAGAGGAGTGATACCCCGCCACTTAAAGACAGAGACTCCTCTGGCCAGAGGGAGCAAGTTATTTTCCAATCTAACCTACAAGTCAGTTGGGTCATAGTACAAATTTGGAAGGCCGGATGCAAGGAGTGCACTTTACTGATCATTTCCCCTTCCTAAGCAGCATCGTCTCCCAGGATTGCTTTGTTAGAACGCAGTAGATCACAGCTTGTGGTAGGTAAGGCCGCAGCCCAAGCTAAACGATTTCATTAGGCACATGCTGACTTAGTCCAGATTGTTCCCTTCGGGTCCTGGATCCTGCATGGAATTGAATCATCCTCCATCATAATTACCGGAAGCATCAGAAGCAGCTGTTGCCTCCTCCCCAATGCTCATGCCAGACAGCAGACAGCCTGAGGGTCCCATCATCTGACAATGATACGCTTCATTTCAGCGTGCATGCCTGTGCATTCCACTGCCTGGGCCAGGAGCCTTACCTAGCCCACTCGCTGAGGAACATGGTGTGGAAAGTTCTCTTCACAGCAAGAGAGCAGAGCGAAGACAGGGATAGCGCTCCCACTAAACACAACAGGCTTATGAACCCTAACCTTCACTGAGACTGTGGAATACTACTGTTAATATTCGTCATGAGTTATTTATCCCCGCTATGTGCTAAGGGCCACACTAAGTGTTCTGTGTACATTATTTCACTTCATCCTCCAAAAATGTCCCTGAGATTAAAAAGTTACACAGTCATCCACCAGAGCAGAAGGGAAAGTAAAACAGACTTTCTTCTTTGCACAGAGTTTATGAAAATAAAAAGGATAGAGAAGACATGGAACCACTGATCCAGAAGTTCTGGACGGAGGGAAGAGAATTACAGGCCACCTGTAAACACTTATGATGATCTGTTATGTGGTAGGTCCTGCAATGAATGCTGGGGACACAACAGAAGACAGTGATACGAGCTTTACACTGGAGGAATTTAAAGATGACTTTTTTTTTTTTTAAGATTTCATTTATTTATTTTAGAGAGAGAGAGAGCATGCGTAAGCATGAGTGGGGCTGAGGGAGAAACAAACTCCCTGCTGAGCAGGGACCCAGGACTCTGGGATCATGACCTGAGCCAAAGGCAGACGCTTAACTGACTGAGCCACCCAGGTGCCCCTTAAGGATGACTTTTAAACAGTGTTTTGAGGATGAGGAGGGACCCAGTTTGCTACAGGAGGGTGGGGAGGATGAATGGTCTAGCTAAGCACTGCAACATCCCCATGGGAGGATTTTATCTAGAGACGAGGCACAGACAGTATCTGTCCTTACATATACCTGGGGGAAAGACTAAATTGGAAAGCTCTTTTATTATACTCTCTGTATATAATGCAAGAAGGAGTGCAGAAAGACCTGAAGGGACTGGAGTGTCGAATCTTGGGGGTTAAATCAACTCTACATCCCTAAATGTAACCTCATCCATGACTCCCACTGGAAGGTGTTGGCCAGCAGTAAACAATAACAAACCAATTTAGTTCTTACACAGACAGCATGAGATTATTACCCCAATTTTAATGATAAGGAACTAACCTGCCCAAGGCTATATAGCTAGAAAATGACAAGCTGAGAAAACCCAGGTCGCTATGTCTCCAGAACCTGTCTTCATAATCACTACACTTTATTGTCTCCCAGGCACAGAGGATTCTAGGCAAGTGAAAGATTACATGGAAAAGATGGGACAGGAATCTTACTCAGAAAACATCTGCTCTCTTCAGTCTTTGCCTCTCCCTGGAATCAAGATGCTGGGGGCATTTTCCTTGCTCCCACTGTTCCTGTCTACATTGCCACCAAGTTGCCCTCTGAAATACCAATCACGCTAGAATGCTGCCTTACCCTGGACCACTTAGTTCGTCCCTGCTGAATGTTCTTTCTTTGTCTTTACAAGGAATGCTTATCACTAATGCAGAAATTCAATTACCGTTTGGATTTATTTATTCATTAGCTTGATGCATAGCACACACTGTTCAGTACTACACTAGTAATGCAATCACCATATCTGACAGAGAGAGACAGTTTACATGTTCAGACGAGACAGAAACTAAGCTGACTCAAGCCCCACAATCTCATATTACCGCCACCAGCGTGCTGTGCTAATCCTGTGACCTGTTCTTTCTGCATATGTGGTGATCAATGATAACACATACTGGGGCTGCGTCAGCAGAGGCTGGAGGAGAAAATGCACTGCCCGAGGCTGCCTCGCTCATAACCAAACAGAAACGGCCCCGCCCAGCACTTGACTAAGAGAATCCCAGGGGAAGGCGAGCCCCTGACCAGTGGATTTGTGCAATATAGGTTGCTTTACTTCCAGATAACAGGTTGACACAATCATGTATCACAAGTTAGGCCAAAATTAAGACACGAATTCTGATTTGTGTGTGTGTGTGTGTGTCCAAGTTACCTTCCCATTTATACAGGGTCTGGTATACCTGACTCTTTTGGTGGTTCTTGTCGGCACCTATGGTGCACTCCTGCCTGAATTCCTGGCACACACAGACTCTGGGAAATGCTAAGTCATCAACAAGAGTGTGCGATGACTCAAGTGTCAGACGCAGCAGCCGGAGGCAGACAAGGGTGGCACCCAGAGTCATTTATGTAGATGAATAACTGAGAGGAGGGGCAGAAACCCAGACATGTGAGAGTCACATATACCCGGATTCAAATACTTGCTCTGCCACTAACTTACTGTGAGACTTTAAGCAAGTCCCTTAATTTTTTTTTTCCTTTATAAACTGGTGATAAAATCCATCCCAGATGGAGTGTATGAGGATTAGAGATGGACACGGTGGGCCCTCCATCATTCATTGGGATGGTGATGATTCCACAAGGAACAATCAAGAGCCACTATAGAAAGGAGACATAAATCTGAAGTCTAGGAGATGAACCAGAAATGTGAACCGAAGTCTATAAATCAATGAGTGAAAAGTAATAGAGCAACGACGATTCACAGAAAGAAAAGGAAGGGCAGTTCGTTTTATTCACCATTCATGTGGTGGCTTATTTTAAAGGAGCCCAGTTGCCTCCTGGAGCCACTGGAGTTCCATAGTATCAGTGAATTCCGACCACCCTGATACCTGAAAGCGTCCCCAGGAACCCCTGTAGCAGCAGGACCATCTTTCTCCTCTTGAAAGCAGAAGCCCTTTATTATGCTGAAATTAGGAAGAGCAAAAAGGCACAATTAAGATGTCTCTACTCATCTTGAGTTTTCCTGCTAAGTTTTAAGGAAACTTTGAGTCATAGTTTTAAATGATGCCTGCTCTAATGGGATTCGATATCTTCCAAAATCCTTTCTGGGTCAAAATATATCATTCTATGCTCCTCTAGCATAGCACTGAGTTGTATCTAACTCAAAGGCTTTTTTTTCCTTCTTCCTATTTATATCTGTACAAGATTTGATTGTAGTGTATCTCATGTTACACGTGTTACATGGCAATCTTTATTCGTACCTCTGCCCATCCACAAGACTATAAATTCCTTGAGGGCAGAGACAGGATTTTATGTGCCTAAGGCCCACGCTGCTTCCTAGGATAAACTAGTTATACAACAATGTGATTATTATTACATGAGTAGATAGTATGAGACAACACACAGCAACATTATGAATAGAAGAATTTATGTCGTAGTTTCCTTTCAACCCAAATATCTAGTCAAGCCAAAAGGCTCTATCCAGATTATATTAGTGTGAATTTATTACCATTTGGCTATTACTATCAAGTTAAGCTCCAAGATTTAAAATTGTGCAAGAAGACAAAAGCTGCCATTTTTATAAGCAGAGTTGTATAATATATTTACATTGGAACAGTCCATATGAATCATCCAGAAATCCTGAGTAACCTAGCATTTCCTTCTAAAAATAATTTTATTTTTGGTTGCAGTTTCCCTCATTAGTTCCACTGGTGAGTAACAACTCAATCTCCAGCTAAACTATATAATTCCAATCCACTTTAACTCTACACATTGCATCTCTAACCAAAGCAAATCACTGCGCAATTATATATCAATCAACCACAAAATGAATTAATAGTAGTAATAATAATCATTTACTAGGTGAATATTACTTATATTTCATTATTTGACATGGATTATCTCCTTTCCTCTTCAAAATGACCCTCTGAAAGAGTACTACTGATATCCCCATTTTATAGATAAAGACACTATAACACAAAGGGGCTTTGTCACTTATCCCATAGGCATGTGGATCTGTTCAGCCCTAGTCATCCCCGTCACTCGAGCTGAGGAGAAAGACTTGAGGAGAAAAAGCTTGAATGACAATGGACTAGTTACCACCATCATTTATCTTGTAGAAACTCTCTCAGCTATGATGTTTCATATCATTTTATTTATCATTTTATTTATTTTCATATCATTTTATTATGATGATCTATCTTGGAATCTACAAGGAACAACCCTCAGTTACAAGCAAAGAAATGATGCATTTTCATACAAAGCACTGGTATATCATTAGTTATCATTGCATTGGTCTATATGGATTACAGCATAAGACACCATATTTCATCATCTCCAACCCCCACAAAGCCTACATGAGAAAAACACCAGAGAGAAACACGGTGTAAGAATGCATAAATCCCCAGACCACATTGCAGAGGCATTACTATTAGACAACCAAGGAAGGAGCATTGTACTTCATGTGGAAAGAAAACTATACTTCATACTTTGTCCTTCTACTTTTACATATATGAGCATCATCATTATTTCTAAGTTTGTGCATTAGAGTCCTAAACCTAGACCCTGTTCCTTGCCTTCCTGACAGTAATTCCCAAACTTAGATAATTCCTCAGGGCTCATCTGATTTCTCTAATTTCTTGTTCACTCACAGTGATACGACATAATGAAATCAAAACCTTGAAAATGCAAGTAAAAATGATGCAAATGCCCAATGTCAAAGCCAGCCCAGAAGATAATCAATGAGTTGTGTGGTGTCAAAGTCATTAGTTGGACATCAGAAGGGCAGACAGCAAATTTCAGTAGAGTGCACAAAAGAATAGAAAGGATAAGCCAGGGCATATGAGACAAATGAAAATGGCAACACAGGAGGAGAATCTGGCAATACAAAAATTTTGGCAGATGGTGTTTACTTAATAACAATAATAATGGTAACACATACCATTTATTAAGTGACTATTAGGTGTCAGATACTGTTAAGCTATTTATATAGTTATATGATTTAATTCCTTTATTAGCTCCATGAAAGAGGGATTATTATCTAATTTTACAAATGAAGGAACTGAAAATCAAAGAGATGAAGAAACTGGTCCAAAGTGAGATAGCTATTAAATGAGAAAGACAGAAATCAAACCCAGCTCTGTTACGATTCAAAAGCCTGTCATTTCTTAACACCATACAAAATCCCTTCCTTGCATTTTTTTTACCACTAAGTATAGAGTGTCTCCTTTAAAAGATATATTAGTGGATTTTTCAGACAATATTACTATCCATCTTAAAGGTTCAAACCTGTTGTCTTAGCTGGACTCTTGATCCACTCCTTCCAAATGAGCCTAGTCCCATAGCAACTGTATGTTTCTAGCTTTCAGTTCTTTATTCAGAGGCTAACCCCAAATTCATATCCACGTTAGCCAGTGCCATTTGCTCAGTGCAATGGGTCGTTCCCTTTTCCCATTTCCTGGCTCCCTTCAGAATCTTTAGAGTGTGTTATTTCTGGACCAGTTGTTCACTGCGACCATGTGTAAAGACTCAGAGCATCTGCCAGCTTCCTAGCAGATGGCTGAACTCCAGTGAATGCCTACTGACCTGTGGACTACGGAGCAGAGGCTGACTACGTCTGTGCTTAATGCAGAGACTCTTCCAGAATTTCACAT
>CM052884.1:76105699-76260019 GCA_028534135.1 Potos flavus | reverse complement strand
ACAGTATTGTCAATTATACCTCAATCAAAATTAATTAACTAAAAATAAACATTTTAAATATTTCACTTCACTCTCCATGCAAGCAAGAGGTAAACTGTCCTCCCAGCTTCTTGCAAGATATTTTCTTTACCTTTGATTTTCTGCAGTTTGAATATGATACACCTATGTATAGTTTGCTTTTGTTTTTGTTTATTTGTTTTGCATTTATCCTGCTTCACATTCTCTGAGCTTCCTGGATCTGTGGATTCGTGTCTGACATTAACTTGGGGAGACTCTAAGTCATTATTGCTTCAAATATTTCTTCTCTTCCTGTCTCTCTCTTTTTTTTTCCTCCTCCTGGTAGTCTCACATCACATATGTTATATCTTTTGTCATTGTTCCATAGTTCTGGGGTAGTCTGTTTCATTTTTTTTTTAAGTCCTCTTTCTCCTAGCTTTTCAGTTTTGAAAGTCTCTACTGACATATCTTTAAGCTCAGAGATTCTTTCCTCAACCATAGTCAGTCTACTAATGAGCTCATCAAAGGCATTTTCATTTCTGATACAATGTTTTTGAGCTCTAACATTTCTTTTTGGTTCATTCTGAGAATTTCCATTTCTGCTTACATTATCCATCTGTTCTTGCATATTGTCTACTTTTTCTATTAGAGCCCTTAACCTATCAATCATAGCTATTTTAAATTCTGTCTGATAATCCCAATCTCTGCCATATCTGAGTCTGTTCTGATGCTTGCTTGCTCTGTCTCTGCAAACTGTATGTTTTGCCTTTATTATACCTTGCAATTTTTTGTTCAAAGTAGGATATGACAGAATGGGAAAAAGAACTCCAGTAAATGGGGCTTTAGTGATATGGTGGCAAGTTGTAGGGGACAGGAAAAGCATGTTGTAGTCCTATAATTAAGTCTCAGTCTTTTAGTAAGCATGTGCCCTTGGGCTGTGAACCTCACAGGTGCTTCTCAACTCCACTACCTAGTTAGGTGGGACAAGATGGCCACAGGAGGCTGAGAAATCCCTTTCCTCAGGTCAGCTGGGCTCTCATAAAACCCCAATAGATTAGGTTTCTGGTAAAACAGTTTCTGTTGAGGACAGGCCTTGTCAAGAACAGAGTGCTCTAGCAGAGTTCAAAATGGTTCCTTTTTCTCTTCCCCTACCAGAAGCATGAGAGAATTTTCCTCCAATATTTACTGTGAAATCCTGGTAGAGGTTTGAGAGGTAAAATTCACAAAAGTGTGTGGACTCTCCTCTGCCTTGATCTCCAAGGAGTTCTTAATTCTCAGATTTGTCCACACTGACCCTCTAGCAATTTGTCAGTTACAGTTCAGGTTCTCCCAGCCTGTACTGGTTCCTAAGGAGGTTTCTGCTCATCAGTTTCTTCTCTGGTAAGTTAAAATTCTCTGTATCACCTGTCTCTCTACTTTTGGGGGGCAGTAACTTGTCCGGTGACTTAACTTCTCTGGAAGAACTAGGAAGAGTTGTTAATTTGTTAATTTTCTTTCAGTTTGTTCAGTTTTTTACTTGTCATTAGGACAGAGTAAGAACGTCTAGGCTATTTATACGCTGGACCAGAAACCACAAATTATCTTTTCATTGAAGTTTATCATGTTCCAACTATCTATAAGCACTTAGTGAGCTGGATTTATCTTTCAGTTCACTTGTTAGAGGACCCAAAGGAAAAGGGGATGTGATGTGTATAAGACAACGGTAGCTTCAAAGAAGAAAGATTTCAATTGTGCAGGAATGAATCTGAAAGTGTTTTCCTATAGATTTTGCATGCTTTTTGGAGAAATCACTTGGCTTTAGAGACAGAGTGAATAATAAAACTAAAGGCAACTCTTATGGGGACTTATTTCAGGTCATAGTGGGTCTAAAATAGCACATTCAAAAAGAACCCAAGAAAGCTGAAATTCCTTGAGGACAAAACAAAGCAGCAGCAAAAATCTCATGGGATTTCCAATTTCCTGCCTCTCTCTTAGCCTCTGTGTACGCCAAGCATTGAGTTAGGCATTTCACATATGTACTCATCATTTTAACTTATATTTCATATTCATAAAGAGCCATACTTAGATAAGAGCCCAAGAACCCAACTGCCTGGGTGATATTTTAAGTTTCAGTACGGTTAAATCCTCCAATCTCCCTATGGCTTCAAATGCCTCAAATTAGACCATCCATTGCTTGAGTATCACCCAGAACTATTTTCTCACCTTTCTGATAAAAATAAGAATTAATGCAGCAAGCTAATTTTGTTTGGCTCATTTCCATTTTACTCTATTACTATTACTACTATTATTATTAGTTATGGTTTGATTAGTAGATCCTAGAGATCCTCTTCAAAAGAGAAGTCAGACTATGAAAAAGCAATTTCTTAAAATTCAGATAACAAAAAAGTAACCATGACGGAAATAAAAAAATCAGCTAGCCAAGAAAATAGCTTATTTTACATCTAAGTCTGCTTTTCTCTCAAGTTTGTGCAAAGTCTCCTTCAGCTGACAAATATCTTCATTCGAGGAAAGGAACAATTGTTTCAGATAATGTTCTTATACCTGAAGGAAAAGGAAAGGCGAATTCTAAAGTGAAGGATGTCCTGGGGAAATAGTTTGGCAAATGATATGACATTTTCCTATCCTCATTTAATATCATACAAGAATAAATATAGGTGACATGGAATCAAGTAGAAGAAAAGATTCTTAGAATAACGGAATGTGAAATCAGAATAGTTCCTTAGAGATCAGCTAGTCCAACTTCCTTATTTTCCTGATAAGATCTGAGACCTACAGAAGCAAATTTCATTGTCCAAGTCACCTAGATGGTTAGTGGCAAAACTGAAGTGAGAACCAAAACTTAGAATTCCCTATTCACTGACTTTCCTAATTAATTTTGCAGGACTCAAAGAATCTTCTTCCAAGGCCTGGCATGTCTCTGTCCATGAACTTATATTCTCTTCTGTCAAGCTACCAGGAAAGGGCCACGTTCCACTCTCTAGCAAAAAGATGATTTGTGAAGCTTGGCTACATGGGTGTCACCTAAGGAGGTCTAGGATAGAATTTAGGGTTTTCTGAACTTCAATGGAAAAGTATTTTCTTTAGTAACCTATAAATGAGACTGAGCATTTTCTTCAGTTACATACAGATATAGGCAACAAACCACAATAGTATTAGTAGTTTCTGTGACTTTGTTACCATAGAAATCGGATGCTTTTATATCCTTCTACAATTTTTGTACGCTTTGAAACATCATGTATGTTTATAACGATTTTGAAATTATGATATTTATCAGACTTGCTCCTAGATATTAATATTTAATGTCTTTGTAAAAAGGCACATACATTGCCATTTCATAAATGTGGTTTTTAGTAGTTGGTCATTGGTTTCCTTAGTAACCATACATAATTTATTTTATGGCAGACCTTGAACAGGCAATCATATAAAGTTGTATAATCCTTCCCCAAGTTTTCCATAACCCAAGATGCCTAAGAACACTTCTGGATCTGGCTACGTCCCCGATTTTAAAGTGGTCCCACAGCCCATGGCAGGGGAGAACACCTTTAAAAATGTATCTACAATGGAGGAATAGGCCAATGTATGATCTGCTGGGACAAATAAGTACAAGTAATTAAGAAGTCTGCTTGAATTAACCCAATTCAGCAACAAGGGCTGAATTTTAGGGTGGAGGGCTGGGTTTCCAAGTTCAAATTAGGACTGGGCTTATTATCAATTCTTCCTGTGCAGCCTTTCCTGCTACCTCTCTTCCTCTCTTTGCCTACCCTAGGATGCAGCATATCAATGAAATTACTGCATCTCCGGGGACCAAATAGCTCCACTATGGAACACCACTGTGAAAGAATTGGATCCTAAAGGATCTTTCCCTATGGCAAAGAGGATATCAGAAGCAGTGTGAGCTAAAGCCGTGAGCAACTCAGAGATGGGCAAGTCAGATAAGAAAGAGAAGAGTGTGGACTGTAAACCATAATTAGCAGAACATCAATTAACAACTCAGTAGAAAGAAAGCAGCAGCATCAAATATCACAGCAGGGACCATGTCACATATTGCAGAGTGCGCTGGTTAAGAACTCGAATGCCAGTCCCAGACTGTCTAGGTCTGAACCAACTCAGCCTCTTCCAAGATATGTGATCTAGGCAAGCTACTTCGCCTTCCCACACCTCTTTTCCCCTGTCACTAAAATATGAATAATAGCTATACCTTCATAGAGTTTTGTGAGAACAGAATGAATAAATTTAAGGAAAGTGTATACAATACAGCCAGGCACATTGGAAGCATTCAACAGTAAATGTTATACATTAGTGATAGCAGTGACTCTGAATATAAACATAGGGCAGCTGTGTCCTCCAGCCCATTGTGGAAATAGCCCTTTTTGAATGCATAAACTGGTGTTGGCATTAGGAGTACACTCAGGTTACATACGTAAGACCCCTTGGAATCCTGGGGGATTTCTGAGGGATGTATTTCCTAGAAATAACTTGACTCTTTATTAGTCAACTTAATGAGGCCTCAAGATATCAAATTTAAGGGTATTATTAGAAAAGTGAAGAATGAGACACACCAGCCAATCCTTCAGAATGATTCTGTTATTTTTATAACACTTTAAGAACAAGAATAATGGTAATTATTATATCATATGTACAATAAGAATATTTAGCAAAGTCCTAAATTACTTTGATTTTAAAGACTGAATTTTAGTATTCTAAGTTCTATATCTCAAGCACTCTTGCCTACATACAAGAAAGCACCTAGTACCACGTCTGATCCATTGTAAGAATGCAATAAACACCACTGAATAAATGAAGAATGAGTTATGAGAGGACTCTCTGCTGTGAAAGGTAAGTCTTAGAGAATTCATAATAACTGTGAAATCTGGGGCGCCTGGGTGGCTCAGTGGGTTAAAGCCTCTGCCTTCAGCTCAGGTCATGATCTCAGAGTCCTGGGATCGAGCCCCGCATCGGGCTCTCTGCTCGGTGGGGAGCCTGCTTTCCTCTGCCTCTCTGCCTACTTATGATCTCTCTCTCTGTCAAATAAATAAATAAAATCTTTAAAAAAAATAAATAACTGTGAAATCTACATTACATTTCATTTTGAATGCTATTGATGACTTGGTATAATATACATTCTAACAGTATGTTGAAAATATACATGCCTTTCTGAGGTGTAAATAGGAGTGTCATTTATTTATTTGCTAATCCTTCCCTCCTACAGGTGTTACCTATGGCACAGTGGACTGGGCCAGGTTATTATATTTCTGGATTTTTATTCTAACCTGGCACTGTCACATAACTTCAGTCACAATATTTTATGGGTCAGTTTCTCTAGAAATAATAGTGTACTTACTGTATGCAACAGGGACATGCATTCATACTCCTTTTTCCCTCGATTCCCATGGTAACTTCCATTTTTATCCATGCAAGAGTGACAGTAGCAAGTCTAACCGAATTATTAATCACTTTTTGGTTAGATATCTAGAGAGACCCGAGTGTTTACAAATGTCCATGATTGAAAATGGGAGGCTGAATCTCTTCCCATTAATTAATTAATCTCTTCCCATTAATCCCAGAAGATTAGTGGTCTTTATTTCTAAAATATTTGTGTGGTTCAGGCAAAGTTGTAGGATCCCTGAGAGAATTATCACCTATATGTGCAGTATGGGATGATCCTCTTGTCTGCTCTGTGGCTCTGTGTTTCCCCAAGCTACGCTTTCTCTTGTCCACTGGCTCTAGCACCCCACAGCCTAAGGATCCCCATACATAGAGTCTAACAGACCCAGGCAGCCAATCACTCACAAACTCAGAGTCAGAATACTTTCCTTTCCCATTTTTTCTTAGGGTTCTGCTATACCTTCTTAGCTCTGAACTACAAAACTCGAATTCCTAATAAATAACAGAATTTGGGAAATCATGTTTGATGTCCTCAATGCCAGTATGGAACCACCATCATTTTAGTTAAAGCAGCCAGAAAAATCTAAGTCTGAATTTTGATAACATATTTGGCAACAAGTGGAATATTATGAAATATTCTAATTAACTCAAGAAAATATTTATTGAAGGGTGCCTGGGTGGCTCAAGTCAGATAAGTGTCTGCCTTTGGCTCAGGTCATGATCCCAGGGTCCTGGAATCAAGTCCCGCATCAGGCTCCGTGCTTAGTGGGGAGCCTGCTTCCCCCTCTCCCTCTGCCTGCCATTCCCCCTGCTTGTGCTTATACACATACACTCTCTATCTCTGTCAAATAAATAAATAAAATCTTTAAAAAAAAAAGAAAAATAAAATATTTATTGAGAACCAGTTTTGTAGTGGATGAGAGAGACACAAATGGAAGTAACTGATATCTTTGAGGGCCTCACTGTGAGTGGTAAAACTAACACAAATGAAACACTTAGATGTTCCTAATTAAGGGTAAGTTTGTTGGCACTGGCACAAAGCAGAGAAAGATGTATCAGTTGCTCTTGGTGTGGATCAATGAATACCACAGAAATGAACTTGGATTGGACCATTAAGTGAATCATCAAGCTTGAATCTGCACAGAATGTGGAGAAATCAAGAATTTAAAATCCTCAGACACACACACATACTCACAGCAGTATCTCTCTCTCTTTTTTTAAAGATTTTATTTATTTATTTGACAGAAAGAGATCACGAGTAGGCAGAGAGGCAGGTAGAGGGACAGGGGGAAGCAGGCTCCCTGCTGAGCAGAGAGCCCGATGCGGGGCTTAATCCCAGGACCCTGAGATCATGACCTGAGCCGAAGGCAGAGGCTTAAACCACTGAGCCACCCAGGCACCCCTCACAGCAGTATCTTAATAAACCTTATAAAACTAGTTTCCTCAACTGTATTCTTGTTCTTTGCTAATCTGTTTAGCTGCCTTAATGTTTCTGATAGATCTGGTGGTCTAAGAGTATCAAAGTGAGCAGATATTAATTCAGTTATTTTTCTATATGGAAATGTACAGTTATACAAATCTCCCATTTTCCCATCACGCTCATTGTTGCTGGAATATAGTCTTGACTACATTGTGATCACATTCTTTCACATTGAAAAGTATGCTGTCAGGAATGCAAATAAGTAATAGGCACTTGACTAAGACTATGATATTTTTCTTTTGATTTTCCTTTTAGGATTCCACATGCCTAAAATTTTAAGCACAAATATCCTTACTGGCTTCTTATAACTGCAAAGAGTAGAAACATTCTTCTAAGTCCTTAATATGTATTAGATCCAATAAGTTAGGTCCTAGAATTATCCCCATTTTACAGAGGAGGAAACAGATTCAGAGAGGTTAAGTCACTTGTCTAAGGGCACATTCCTATTAAGCTGTCAAGTCAGGATTTGGAACAAATTCTGTCTGAATGGCTGCTCTTTTACTTAGTGGGACAGGGGAATGCCTTTAGCACAGTTCTCTAGTTTTCATGAGGAAGGATTATCTTAAATACTACCAAACACTTAGAACACTCTTACATCTCTGTACAAACGTGGAATGAATTGCCTGATTGTTGGTAAGAGTCATGGGTCTATGTTTCTCTAATGAGTGAATCTGACCTATTAAATGGCTCGAGCATGAAGGAATTAATCTTTTTCTCCCTCCTTCTGCACCAGGACCAGTAGGAGGCAATGACCTGCATCCACAGAATTCAACTTTGCTTCAGGTAGGCAAATTACAAAATGCAGAGTAGTTCTCCAGCAAGCTAACTTTAGTACTCAAACTACGACAAATTCTCTAACCTAACTACTTTTGAAAATCAGAGGACTATTTTGGTTTTCCGTTCTCCTGACTCTTTAGTCTTATTTTTCTATTGATTCAGAAATCAGTCCAGGAGATGCCTGCTGTTTTGTAATGTATTGCTGTATAACAAATCACTCCAAAATTTGGTGGCTTAAAATAAAAACAATCATGTTTCTGGCTCACAAATTTACAATTTGGGCAGAGTTTGGCAGGGTGGGCTTATGTGATCCCATAAAGCATCAACAGCCCAACTGGCCTGGAGGATACATTTCCAAGATGGCTCACTTACATGGCTGGCGAGTTGGTGGGGGTTGTCAGCTGGGAGTTCATCTGGGGCTGCTGGCCAGGGGCCACTCCCTGGGGCTGGTTGGGCTTCCTCACAGCATGATGGCTGAGTTTCAAGAGCAAGTGTTCCAAGAAGCCCAGATGGAAGCTGCAAGAGTTCTTATGAACCAGCCTTAGAAGTCCCAGAATATGCCTCTGCAGCATTCTATGATCAAGCATACCTTTCAGGCAAACCAAGATGCAAGATAACTGCCATGTTTCAATAGAAGGAGAAGCAAAATAAAATCGCACCTATTGTTAATCTATCATAGATGTTACTGATTGAGGTTTCTTTAGAAGTCCAAGTTCCTAAAAGGGAAAACCATATAAAGAATAAAATATGAAACATATAAGAAAACAGAAATCATATTTCAGCTTGCTAGTTTTTCTGGAAGTTTTAAGAACAGTACCAAAAATATAAAAATTCTATTCCTAAATCCCAGTAATTTTCCGCTTTATGGATAATGACTGATTCATGGAAGAATCTGGCAACCAAGAATTAAATGTTCCAGGGTCTCATCAGACTTCAATATAAAGCTGATTTTCTATCATTAATTTGAAGTATTTATTGCCTGATTTCTAATTTCTAAATTGTTCCTGAGCAGAACCATAACCCATTAATGGCTTTTTAAAAACTGCTTCTCATCTACTTAGTCTTTTTCCATTCATTTACTGTTCTTTTCAAAATCCATTAGGGAGAAGAAAAATGGCACTCTAAACTTGAAGATGCCATTTCAATTGCCTAAATTGAAGAGGCTGAACCAGGTAATCAAAAGAATCTCCGAACTCCTGTTTTCTTAAAATTAGATCCAGTATGGTTGTAAAAAATTTAGATCCAGTATGGTTGTAAAAAATTTTCACCAGACATAACAGAACTAGAAAGAATAGGTTATGCCCTATCAATGTAGACAGGTGAATGCTCTGGGTTACTACTCCCATCTGTCTATTGTGTTATTGAAGACATTTGCTATCATTGGCTATGAAAGTTAGAAGTGCACACGTATAGATATTAAGATTATAAGTAGTTGAAGATCTAGTGGGTCTTTTTAAAATAGATTTGTGAGAGATTCAAAGTGAGACCATTATCTTAAAGGTATCTTCTGAAATGGGAAAGAAAAAATATGGATGCTTATTCTTTAACTTTATAAAGCCCAGGAACACAAAACCTTGCCACATGGAGTTTATGTAGATGCTAGAGAAAGATGCTGCTCAATGTCAGCTTTTTAATAACAAAAGGGAAGTATTTTTCCAAGGGGAAATCACAAGCTCTGTCTGGAAGATCTAATGCCATCTGGGAGATAATCTCACATGCTCTTTACTCCCTAAAAATGTTATGACTCAAAGGTTGCTGCCCTTTTACTACATTTATTATGGATGCAAAATTTTTATACAAAGAACTTTATAAAGTTCATTAACTGCCAATTATACCAACTAACAATTAAGAGGGAAAAATAACGTTGTAATATTTTACTGTTTATTTCATTTAAAAAGCAGAATCAGCAATACATAGAATAATAAGGAGATCTAATAAATAGCTAATCCTGTACTCTCAAGAAATATGATAAAATGGAATTCAACTACAAATACGGAAATAATGATATTTACTTGGATACAGTTTATCCAACTGCCTATTTGCAGGAAAAATAGAAAACAGACAAATACAAATGTTCAATTAGCACACTGTACCAGGAGGACATACTAGCAAAATCTCGACTTTGATAAATAAGTCATTCTCTGAAACTGATAAAATATAAGAAAAAGAAAAGGAAAAAGAAACTATAGATGAGGAGACTTAAAAGATATATCAAATAAAAATAATGAAATAGGTAAGATTAGGGTCTAGAAATGCAAATTGGATTGGTTAAGCTATAAAGAAAGGCAAGGAAGTAACTACTTCTGGGATGACTGACAAAGTATTCTTAATGGATGGTGATTTCAGATGTGTTTGCCTTATAATATTTTATTAAGCTACATATTTGTGTGGTTTTTGAATCTTTGTCTCACTTTACAAAAGAAAAAGCTAAAAAAGAATAATTGAGGAATAATGTATTTACATTTTTTAAAAATACACTTTCTTGTACTCATAGATTTAAAAAATCAGGAAGGAAAACAACATATAGAATTGAATAAAAATGAAAATGCTTTGTATCATAAATTCTCATAAGCAAATAATGTGGCAAAGGGAAGTGCAGAATTGCAAGTAATTATTATAGAAAAGGAGGAAAGTTAAGCTAATTTGTGTGTTAAATCTCCATATTGAAAGTTAGAATAAAGAAAAACCTGAGGAATGGAGAAAATGAGCATTAAATTGCGAAATTTAAATAGAAAAATATCCTACAGTATAGAAGAAAAGCAAACTGGCAAGACTAATCCAGACTAAAAGAGAAAACTAAGCAATAGTGACAATTAATAGGGAGCATAATTGCACATGCAGCAGATATTAAGAGATAACAAAATAATATTATAAACAACTCAATGCATAGGCTTTGAAACTATATACAAACAGCAAATTCCTGGAAAAATATAATGTACTAAAATTAAGTCAAGAAGAAATAAAATATTTGAATAGTCCTATAAATGTGAAAGAAATGTAGTCAGTTATGAAAAAAAAAATCTTTCTACAAAGTAAACACCAGGACCAGAGATTTTTATAAGGCAGTTCTACAAAACATTGAAAGATAATTCTAATTTTACACAAACACTTCCAAAAGAGGAGAGGTATATATAATCTTGACACTAAAACCAATAATACATTCAGAAAAATGAAAAATTTAAGTCAATCTCATGCATAAATGTGGATGCAAAAATCTTAAAATATTAGCAAGCAAAATAGAGCAATGTGAGTAAAGGATAAAACATTATGACAACTTGATTTTATCCTGGAAGTGAAAGGTTGATGTAACACTGGAAATATTTTCATATGCTTCACCAAAATAAACAATGAAGGGAGAAAACTCATGTAATCCTCTAAATATATGTATTGCAAAGTCACTAGATAAAAACTGAAAATCATCCACTCGTGAAAAGGAAAGAATTCCTAAGGGGCTAGGAATGGATTGTACAAAAAGTAACATACTTAATGGTAAAATATAATAAAGCAGTCTCCATTATCATAAAAAGATAGGAATGTCCACTATCACATCTTCTAGGTCCTTTGTAAGGGTGATACTAGCCAGTGCAATTAAGAAAAATGGAGAAATAAAAATGTAAAGATCAAGAAGGAAGAAGCAAATCTGTATTGTTTCCAGACAAAGCAGACACATATGAATTAACTCCCATTCACTAGAAAACACCAAGACGAGAGTGGAAAGACAAGCCATATTCTGAAGGAAAACATTTGCGACATATATAATCATATTTTTAAAAAGATCAGTACCAAAAATATATATAGAACTCCAATAAATCGATAGGAAAAAGAATTTAATGGAAAACGGGCAAAAGGCATAAACAGCCATTTTCTAGATGAGAAAACAAGCATGGCCAATAAATTTTATGAAAATATGTGGCACTTCATTAGCATTTGGGAAAATACAAATTAAAATCACAATAAAATGCAATTTCATACTCTCTATATTGGCAAAAATTGAATAGTTCAAAGCAGCATGCTATGAAGAATGTGGAGCAATGAGACCCTTTTCACATACAAGCTGGTACAAGCAGTTAGATTGTCTATCTAATACACTTACAGATGCTAACCCTTGACTTCTCCAGGTCTCCATGATTTTAAAGATTTAAATGAGATAGTACATGTAAATTGCTACCATTCCGTCTAACACATATGAGCACTTAGTATTAGTTGGTGATACGGTTATTAATATTATTGAATAGACACACATCTCTTTAGTTGATATGCATCATACAGATGTCATGATGCTAAACACACGCCATTTTGAAACATATCACAATTTCCAGAAGGAGAAAAGCCACTATATTAGAGTTGGAGGTAGGCCATAGGAAGAGAGGGAGGTGGAAAGATGAGGTAGAAGTCTGTAGAATAGAGAAGAGCACGATTAATGAAAAACGGGTACAGTCAGACAAGATACATGGGTAATTAGATAGGAGGGGTTCAATCAAAAACCTCCTCTGAGAGTTAGGATTACATAAAGTGATAAACAACAAAGTAAGCCACCTTATTGAGTTTATCTTCCAGCAGAGAAAGAAATAAACAGGGAGAGGAGGAAATAAAGGAAGGAAGGAAAGGAAAAAGGAATAGAGTGAGGAAGGAAGCAAATTTCATCAGAGATCAAAGAACTCAGTGAGAAGTGTGTCAGATTAAAGATGCCTCAAAGTCTTTGACTTCCTCTCCTCCATGAAGAGATGGGTCTATCTCCCTTCCCTTGAACCTGGACTGGCCTACAAGTACTTTGAACAATCAAGTATGGTGGAAGTGCTACTCCAGCAATTGTGGGCTTATTCTTTGAAAGAACTGGCAGCTTCCCCTTTCTTCCTCTTGGAGCCCTGAGGTGCCATGAAAGAAGTCCAAACTACTCTGATGGAGACAGAGGCCATGTAAAGGAGCACTGAGTACCCGAAATGTGTGTGAAGAAGCCATCTTGGAATAGCCAGCTCTGCCAAGCCTCCAGATGATTCCAAATCCAGCTGTTCTCTGAGTATAATCCCACGAGAGGCGATAAGGAAGGATTGTTCAGCTCAGTCTATTCATAGAACTGAAAGAGGTAATGACAAGTGATTGTTAAAGCCACTAAATTTGGGGGTAGTTTGTCACACAATAATATATGAGCAGAACAAGGCATATCATGGGGAGAGAAATGATATTGTGTCAAAAGGAAACAAGAAGTGTAGATGCAGGCTAGCCTTGCCAAAACATAGCATCAAGGTCAGATGGAGCCCTTAACCCTTGAAGCTTCCTTTTTAACTGCAGGATTTTAGTCTTAGATAGTCGGAGTATATTTTCTCAATTGCACAAAGCAGAGAGAGGACCCAACCAACCAACTGTCCACAAGAAACTGTGACCACCAGCTGTGAATTACTTTTCCATGGTCTCATTTGGTGCAGCAAAAATGCTCTGGAGATTTTTTTTCCCCCCTGATATTTCCCTATAAAAGTCTAGTGTGCTCCTACAAATGCACTCATTAAAGTCTCAGGATTCAATTTACATAATTGAGGCAGCCCAGCTAATTTTAGGAAAATTACAACTTTGTGAAAAATAACTGTTATACAATAATTATGGCAAAGATGTTCTGCTTTGTGTCAGGCACAATGAAATCAGTAGGTTTAAAAATTAAGAACAAGCGCCTCTAAGCTCTCAATGTCATTTTAAAAGTGAGAGAGTGCTGTTAAGTAACAGCTTTGCATGTTAATCACAGAGCTTGGGAACATTCTCTGTTAAGATATACGATTTTCAACCTTGTTAAAAGAAATATTGAAAGAGGGAAATTGATTTTTTTTCCCAGAAAATTTGCCTGTCAACTCCAAGATAAGTTACTGTTATGTGTGTCCATTAAATAAGTTTATTATATGAAAAGTCACACTCTAGGAAAAAAAAAAGTTCAGTCAGCACTGACTTCAGCTAGGATTTATACAATCTCTTACTTCAAGGAATCAAGGTTAACTGACTTGATTCTCATTAATGTACGATTGAACTAGTTATGGAACGGATAGTGTACGGAATAGGAACAAGTTTTAACTGCATTCGGAAAACTGTGTTGGCTGCCTCAGAGAGGGATTCTTAGAAATATAATATTCAGGGAAAGAGTAAATAAATGTAGTGCTATTGTGTGCGCTAAGTATCTGGCAAATTAGCATGCAATATCTGGTAGAAGAAATCAGTGAGAGAATGAGAGAATTTTTTTTAAGTGAAAGAAAACATGTGTTCTAAAGGTTTTCAAATTTTTCCCAAGAAACATTGTGTCCCATTGAGATATTTAGGGATGGAGGAAGAGCCAAAGAAGGCTGACTGGATGGGTTCTACTCCCTGATCAGCGCCACACCATTCCATCACCCCCTTCGACCACGGCAGCTCTACTTTTACATGTATTCTGTACGGAGATGATCATAAGATTGCACTCAAAAACATAACTTAGGGACACCAAGGTGGCTCAGTCAGTTAAGCATCTGCCTTCAGCTCAGTCCATGGTCCCAGCGTCCTGGGAAGGAGCCCCACATTGGGCTCCCTGCTCAGCCTCTGCCCGTTCCCCACCCACTTGCGCTCTCTTCCTCTCTCAAGTAAATAGATAAAATCTTTAAAAAATAAATATAAATAAATAAATAAAAACATAACTTAAGTAAAATGCCTTGTGTGAGTTACCTCACAAGTTGACCCAGAAGTGATGCCTAAAAAACACATGTCATGCAGTGGCAAAGACAGTGAGAGGAAGAAAATCAAGAAAATAAACAGGTTAATACTTTGTGTAACAGGGATTCAGTCTTCCTGGTGACCCCGGAGAGATGATGTAGGACACATCACTAACCAATTTATTTCACAAGAGTGAAAAAAGCTGAGGTATTTATTCAGTGAGTTTCTTTGATCATTGATTGAGGGCTGCTGTCAAGGACATTGATTTCCCAAAAATTTGGCTTGCAATATTCACAGGCCACGATTTTACCTTTTACCTTTCTCCTTTCTATTCCCTTTGCCACATCTCAATGAGCATCCTTACACATAGGCCCATTAAAAAAAAAAAAAGGTCATTATCTAGAACACATGTTCAGTGTTCTCAAAGATCCCACATTCCACAAGGGAAAATTTTAAAGGTTCAAAGGTTTCAGCTCTTTTTTGTGGTCTCTGGTTAAAAAATAAAAAGTGAGGGAAAGAAAAAAGGAAAAACAGAAAAGATATATTTAATGATCATCTCCTCCATGATTTAGAATTCTAATATATTTTCAGAAAACTTAAATATTTTATTTTAAAATTCGTTGATGGACACACCATTTAGAACTTACTCAGATCCATTTATTAGTAACACTTGAATGTTTTGGGACTCATGGCTGGTTGAGTAAGTTATTTCATGTTATAATTTGGACACTTGGTATTTTATTATTCAGTAAAATGTTCAGTTTTAAAAAGACTGATAAATATGTAGGTGTTATTAATCATCCTCTTTTTTATTTTTGTAGTAATTATCATGGATTGTTTACACCTACACTGAAATGCAGTGTATTTTTCAGATAATCCAACAATAAGGTAGGAGGAGGGAACTACTAAATTAGCCAGATAATTGGATTTTTCTTTCCATTTCTCAATATCATAGGAATAGACATAATTCTTGTTGATGATCACATGGGTAGAGATGAAGTAGTCAAATTCATTACCGGTTGAAACATTTATAGAATCCTAATGCACTGGCATAACCTGGCTGCTTTCCAGCTAACCATGCCAATAGGTTAAATGTGATCCTCAGTTTATAACTTGCCAAAACACAAGGGCATTAAAACTTTTTTTTCAAGCTTACTCTCTCATAATAAAACAAATATTCAGCTACCTTCTCTTATTGGGAGGATTAATCAGTTCATATTACTACAGAAGGTACTATTCAGTAGAATCACCTCATTAGAATTAGAGGAAAACAGTATAGCATCTTAACATGGGATATTACCATTTGAATTCAACTAAGTGGTACATTTCAAATCTTCCAAAATAGGAAAATTTTGAATGTGACAAGCAGAGAAGGGACCAAAAGAGTATCATCAAGCCATTTTTCCAAGTAAGGACATACATACGAAAATCAAATAAACTTATTATACTTTGTAATCTTCAACTTATAAAAGAAAGGCCATTTTATTTTATTTTTCCTCTCCCACATGTTCATCTGTTTTGTTTCTTAAATTCCACATATGAGTGAAATCATATGGCATTTGTCTTTCTCTGACTGACTGATGTTGCTCAGCATAATACTCTAGCTCCATCCATGTTGTTGCAAATGGCAAGATTTCGTTCTTTTTGATGGTTGACTAATATTACATTTTATATATATATATATATATATACACACACACACACACACACACATTCCTTTTTAGATAGATAGATAGATAGATAGATAGATAGATAGATAGATAGATAGATAGAAATACACACCACATCTTCTTTATCCATTCATCAATTAATGGACATGTAGGCTCTTTCCATAGTTTGGCTATTGTTGATAATGCTGCTATAAATATCAGGGTGCATGTATTCCTCTGAATCTGAATTTTTGTAACCTTTGGATAAATACTTAGTAGTGCAATTGCTGGATCATACAGTTCTATTTTCAATTTTTTGAGGAACCTCCATACTGTTTTCCACAGTGGCTGCACCAGTTTGCATTCCCACCAACAGTGCAAGAGGTTTCCCCTCTCACTGCACCCTCACCAACATCTGTTGTTTCTCATGTTACTAATTTTAGTCATTCTGACAGGTGTGAGATCATATCTCATTGTGGTTTTGATTTGTATTTCCCTGATGATGAGTGATGTTGAACATCTTTTTATGTGTCTGTTGGCCATCTAGATGTCTTCTTTGAAAAAATGTTCATGTCTTCTGCCCATTTCTTAACTAGATAATTTGTTTTTGGGGGGTTGAGTTTGATAAATTCTTTATAGATTTTGGATACTAACCCTTTTTTGAATACGTCATTTGCAAGTATCTCCTCCCATTCCATAGGTTGCCTTTTAGTTTTGTTGATTGCTTTCTTCACTGTGCAGAAGCTTTTTATCTTGAGAGTTCATTTTTGCTTTTGTTTCCCTTGCCTCGGGTGATGTTTCTAGAAAGAAGTTGCTATGGCCAAGGTCAGAGAGGTTGCTGTCTGTGTAGGATTTTGATGGTTCCCTGTCTCACACTAAGGTCTTTCATCCATTTTGAATTTATTTTTGTATATGGTGTAAGAAAGCGGTCCAGTTTCAATCTTCTGTGGCTGTTCAATTTTCCCAATGCCACTTGTTGAAGAGATTGTTCTTTTTCCATTGGATATTCTTTCCTGCTTTCTCAAAGATTAGTTGACCACATAGTTGTGAATCCATTTCTAGGTTTTCTACTCTGTTCCACTGATCTATGTATCTGTTTTTATGCCAACACCATACTGTCTTCATGGCTATAGCTTTGAAATATAGCTTTAAGCCCAGAATCATGATGCCTCCAGCTTTGCTTTTCTTTTTCAAGGTTTCTTTTCGAGGTCTTTTGTGGTTCCAAACAAATTTTAGGATTGTTTATTCTAGCTCTGTGAAAAAATGCTGGTGGTATTTTGATCAGGATTGCATTCGATGTGTAGCTTGCTTTGGGTAGTATAGACATTTTAACAATGTTTGTTCTTCCAATCCATAAGCATGGAATGCTTTTCCATTTCTTTGTGTCCTCTTCAATTTCTTTCATAAGTGTTTTATAGTTTTCAGAGTACAGATTGTTTACCTGTTTGGTTAGGTTTATTCCTTGGTATCTTACTGTTTTTGCAATTGTAAATGTGATCAATGCCTTGATTTCTTTTTCTGCTGCTTCATTATTGGTGTTATAGAAATGCAACATGGGACGCCTGGGTGGCTCAGTTGGTTAAGCGGCTGCCTTTGGCTCGGGTCGTGATCCCAGGGTCCTGGGATCGGGTCCCACATCGGGCTCCTTGCTCGGCGGGGAGCCTGCTTCTCCCTCTGCTTCTGCCTGTCACTCTGCCGGCTTGTGCTGTCTCTCTGTGACAAATAAATAAATAAAATATTAAAAAAAAAAAGAAATGCAACATATTTCTGTACATTGATTTTATATCCTGTAACTTTGCTGAATTCATGTAATAGTTCTGGCAAATTTTTGGTGGAGTCTTTTGGGTTTTCTACATAGAGTATCATGTTGTCTGCAAATAGTGAAAGTTTGGCTTTTTCCTTGGCAATGTGGATGCCTTTTATTTCTTTTTGTTGTCTAAATGCTAAGACTTCCAGCAGTATGTAAAATTGTAATGGTGAGAGTGAACATCCCTGTCTTGTTCCTGACCATAGAGGAAAAGCTCTCAGGTTTCCCCCATTGAGGATGATATTACCTGTGGGTCTTTTGTGTATGGCCTTTATGATGTTGAGGTATGTTTCATCTATTCCTACTTTGTTGAGGGTTTTTATCAAGAATGGAAGCTATATTTTATCAAATGCTTCTTCTGCATCTATTGAGAGGATCGAATGGCTCTTATTCTTTCTTTTATTAATGTAGTGTATCACATTGATTGTTTTGTGAATAATGAACCACCCCTGAAGCCCAGGAATAAATCCTACTTGATCATGGTGAATAATTTTTTTAATGTACTATTGGATTCGATTTTCTGGTATCTTGTTGAGAATTTTTGCATCCATTTCCATCATGGATACTGTCCTCTAATTCTCCTTTTTAGCGAGGTCTTCATCTGGTTTTAGAATCAAGATAATGTTGACCTCATAGAATGAGTTTGGAAGTTTTCCTTCCATTTCTATTTTTTGGAAAAGATTGAGAATAGGTATTAACTTTTCTTTAAATGTCTAGTAGACCTCAGAGTACAGAGGTCAGTTTTCAATAACATAAGGAAAATGTGGGACAAAGGTTGGTGGGTACATGCAGGTGAGCAGTTGATGGGTACATGCAGGTGAGCAGCAAAGGTCAGGCTGGTCACTGTCTTGGGGTCAATCACAGGTAGGGTCTTGCTGGCTCATGGCAATCCTTATTGATTAAGCAGGTTACTTCTTTTTTGATCAGAGGATGCTTTGCCCACAGGGTCTTTTGCCTGGATTAAGAGATAAACTGAAAAGAAGAACCTAATCAATTAGAAAGTACAGACTGAGATCAAAATGGAGGTAGCTGAAGTCCTCTTTCATCATAAATAGTTGCTGCCTTTCTTCCTCAAATCAGGGTACTTCTGTGGCATTTTGATCTGCCTCCTCAGCCAGGGGACCTTAACCAGGAGGCATATTAGAATCACCATGATGAATTTTTTCTAAAGCTTCAACTGAAACTCCCTTGTTGATGGAAACTGTACTTCTGTGTAAAAGGCCATTCAAGTTATTAAACTATAATAAAATGTCTGAACACCATGTGCTGCAGAATATCTTCTTGCTTGTGAGAGGTCAATATTTTGTTCTCTTCAGGCTTTCATCTACTTTACTCAAAGTCTGCCTACTTAAGTGTTGATCTCTTAAAAACACCCTCACAGAAAAGACAGAATAATGTTTAACCAGATCCCTAGGCACCGCAGCCCAATCAGGTTGACACATGAAACTAACCACCACACTTAGAGTAAAAAAATTACTTGTTGGTTGTCTGGAATTCAAATTAGAAAAAAAATAAAAATAAAAAAATAAATATCTGGTAGAATTCCCCTGGGAAGACATCCTGTCCTGGACTTCTATTTATTGGGAGAAAAAGGCCATTTTAATACCAACAAAGTAGCAAAGACAATCTCAAAATGAAGAATTGCTGTCTCGTGAAAGGATATTTGAAAGAATGCTGCCAAAACTGATAATCTTCCAAGTGCAAAATCTTGAGTGTAGAACAAACACTTGATTTGAGTTTTCAAACCCATTTTCCCCTTGAACATAGCAAATACATTAATTTTTCAGGTTGGGGGACATTCTTATGAACTTTCCAGGGTATAGTCAGGAACACTAGGCTTATAAAATACCTATTTGGTTAAGTCATTCTAAATTGAGTTTATTGCTGCCAAAAGCCAAACATAATCCTCAGTGATATGTAATATCTCTTTCACTTGAAGATAATGAATTTTAGTTTGATGATGTGCTTATTTAGAACCATAATTATTCAGAGAAGCCAAACTGCAGTGGAAATTGAAGATACATATAGACAGATATCTAGATAGATAGATATTTCTTAAAATATTCATCTGTAAATAGATAGATATACTTCTATCTAGATATGTTTTATTTTATTTTTAAATTTTTATTTAAATTCGATTAATTACCATATAATGTATTATTGGTTTCAGAGGTAGAGGTCAGTGATTCATCAGTTTTATATAACACCCAGGGCTCATTACATCACATGCTCCCCTTAATGCTCATCACCCACATTTTAATGTATAGATAAATATACATTAAAAAATACACATTTCTAACTTCTCTGAGCCTCTATTCTCATCTTTAAAAAAGTGATATTACTCATCTTATAGGATTTCTGCAAAAATTAGATATGATAATGCATGCAAACATTTAGCGCAATGCTTAGATGTAAGTTTTCAATATATGATAGCTGTTGTTGTTTTATTAGCCATTATTACAAAAGAATAGAGGTTTTGGAGCAAACTGCATATTAAATGATAATGAAATTTACCCATTTATAAGTACTCCTCAATGGCAGAGAATTAATACTATCCTTGATTAAAAATTATTTATTTATTTATTTATTTTATATTTTTAAGATTTTCACGTATTTACTTGAGAGAGAGAGAGAGAGCACACAGAAAGGGAGGGAGCAGCAGACCCCCACTGAGCAGGGAGCCCAATGCAGGGTTCAATCACAGAACCCTGGCTCATGACCTGAGCCAAAGGGAGACGTTTAACGGACCGAGCCACCTAGGTGCTCCAAAAAATAACCGAAAAACAAACACAAAAAACGGTTTATAAAATATTATCTGACAGAAATGTAGACAGTTAGCTTCCCTTTAATTACATTAGATTCACATTTTCCTTGTTCTTTGACATTTTTCCTAACCCATGACCACCACTACTTCTTATCCCTCCAAAACTCTAAGGTGAAAAGTCTAAACCAGCAGGCCTCATCAAAGAATAATAGAAAGACTATCTATTCCTGACATGCTTAGCCTGACCCAAATTTCAGGAAGTCCATAAGAATATAAAACTGTGGGCAAAATTTTGTGTAGAAGTTCATTTAGATGGTCTACAATTCTCAGACATTAAGAACCACTGATCCTGTCTTACTGCAATTTTATAATTAAAGGACTAGGACAAAAGAACTGAGTGACTTGCTCAAGGTCACTCACTAAGTAGTGATAGAACTGTGAATAGAACTAAAGATCCTTGTCCCTGGTCCTTGACAACTTGGGCAGAGATCCTGGTGACATTAGGCAGAGAACAGTCAAGGAAAGCATGGCAGATCCCAACAGAAACAGACCTTGTCAAAGTTGCTGGACAGCATAGTGCTTCCTCATCCATGTCCATGTCCAAGAACGGTCAACACTAATTCAGATTTCAATTCCGTCACTCATTGGTTGACTGAACGTGGGCATGTCACTTAACTTATATGAGCCCCTGTTGCCTCACCTATAACACAGATGTAAGAACTGCTCATAGTCAGGATTTGGTGGGGAATCAATGAGATAATATGTATACAGCCACTAGAACAATGCTTGGTAAATAATAAATGGAAGTTATTACTGTGGTCGTTCTACACTATTTTCCTTTACTATAAGGTCTCTTTTGCCCCAGCCAATTCAGCTCCTCCATATTCCTTCTATTCTTTCCTCCTATTAACATCTAATTCAGGGACATAATTCAATGACTATTTGCACAACAATGTCTAAAAGACTGAAACTCTCTTGAAGATCTGCTTTTAACTCACAAGCAAAGCCTCAAACCACAGCATGAAGTCCAGTGATAGAACTTGAGCTCCAGCAGTCTGGAGCAGTCCAGAAAAAATTCATTTTCCTATTTTGCAATCCCTAAGCTTCCCTTGGAGAAATCATACTCTTGGGTGGCTACTTTCTCCTACTACTTGTTAAGGGACCGTGTGCCTACTGACAAGTGGAAAGAAGCAAAGTGTCCCTGGCCAAAAGCCTTTTCCTGAACCCCCCCTCCCCCCCAGGAAAGCAGGAAACATGTGAGCCAGGCTGATGAAGTCCATGCAACAGCAGATGTGACTCCCATACCTGAATACTCCTCAGCCTAAATGATTCATAACTGCAGTAAAACAGCAATTCCCTCTGCTGACACGGAATACTGTAGCTATTTGCTCATTGGAAAATATTACCATCTCAGAGAAAGAGCAGATGATTTGTCCTCCATATGCTTGACATCTCTGCTCAGTTTGTCTACAAACTAAGATCTCTGCTAGTTTTAACAATTCCAACCATATCTATTTTAGTCTTTTTTTTTTTGCGAATTAATTTTATCTGCCTTTTATCATTCAAATATGACTGACTACTGGTATTGAAACAAAACCGAAAAACGCATTTCTTATTCTCTCTTTGGTTTCAGTGTGTATCTTATCTGATGCAAAGGTATTCTTCAGTCAGTAATTCAGTGAACAAGATGCAAAAGCCACATGAATTATACAACAGTTCCTAAAAATGAGTTAGTATCAGATTATCAGCTCCTTTTTTAAAAAAATTCTTATGTATGCGGTGTGTTCTTACTGACATTAATCCATCTCAGTTCATGGGGCACAAGTTGATACAACCTTGTAACATATGGTTTTAGGCCTCCATTGATAACTTACCTCTTGCTGATGCTTTTTGAATATAACTAGAGTCACGAGAAAAGGGGCAGACGAAAGAGATGGGGGTTGCTAAGAACTCATTCTGGATAAAGTATGAACAGAACTAAAGTGCTATAGTCAGATACAAATCCTCATGTTTACCCCTTGAGCACTAAACTGTTTGATTTCCTGTCTATCCAGCGTTGATTAGTGTTAGGAGACTTTGGGGGAATAATTCAACTGCCAGCTTCAAATGCCTGGCTTACCTGACTAGTGTTTCACTAGCACTGCTGCCCTCATGGAAAAAAAATGAGCCTTATGCTCCTCTTCTGGGTAGAAAGGTTCAAAAAGTACTGGCAAGAGGAAAACTCCAAATAGGCATTATTCAAAGTGTTATCTACCTTTAAAAGAGAGATTGTGGATTGCACGGACTATGGCCTTCAAAGTGAATTATCTGCTGCTTATCACATGAACCTGATATATGGGGTATTTTAAATAACAGGCACATTCGCATAATGATCCATCAGACAGATGATACACATGCGCACTAATTTTCTCATTAAAGTACCATCACTAGAAAATGAAAGCATGATATGTTGGAGCAAACACAAATGCTCTGTTCTCTGGCAATCTCTTAACCAGACGTGATAAGCGATGCTCACAGCTCACAGCCCTGAGTCACTGCAATTCCACTACTTTCTTAAGTTTAAAGGTAGCCAGAACTTCATAAGGTTTGAAAAGAAAATAAATCACCTCTGATGGGCATTTCCCCAACCTCTCTCTGATGCCCTCCATCTAGAGTCTGTTTCCTGAAGCAGAAGAGCCAGCCTTCATTCCTGTGCTGCAAATGCCTCCCGAGCCCTCCCATGTCATCCCCACTGTCGGTACTGTCAACAGCTTCTTCCTACATCTCAACCTACACAAACCTACACGTTTCCCAGGCCCCTGAACTAAAACCCTTTACCTCTCACCTCCACACTCCCCTGCACTGCCACACTTCGGTGATGCCAAATCCAAGTGCTGGTGCCATTTTATGCCTTGATGCCCATGCATGTGTTTCCTGCTCCCCTAATGCCTTTCCCAGCAAGGTCCATGAATTTTTCTAAAAGTCCTTTTTTCAAAAAATGTATTTAAGTAATCTCTACATCCAGTGTGGGGCTCGGACTCATGACCCCAAGATCAAGAGTCACACGCTCTTCTGACTAAGCCAGCCAGGTGTCCCAAAGTCCATGCATTTTTAAAGCTGCATCTGAAGCATCCCCTCTCCTGTTAAAACTCCACTTTCCTACCACGCACTTACCATCTGCCTCAGCAGACCCAGGCCAGCCCCCTTTTGTGCCACCGCCATACGTGGCATGTCATGAGCCCGTCATGTGCGCTGTGACAGAAACGGCTGTCTCCCCATAAGCATGTCCTCCTTTTCTTCCTGCACAAATATGACTTGTGGAACTCCAGAGAAGAGAAAAAAGGTGCTATGTCGTGAAGGGAATAAATAAAGATCGAATGATATGAAGAGTGACTTAATGAAGTGAATAAAATGAAGGGCGAGGGAATAACAGAGATTAAGGAAATAGTATTTTCCACACTTGCAATGAAATTAATTATATTCCTGAATTCCATAATTAACCTTCCTTACATTCCCAGATGTAACTTACTTCATTGTTGTGTATAGCAAATGTTCCTCCTTCTTTTAGCAAACGTTTTCTTTAAAATATAACTGGAGGTACTTTGTGCCGATTCCTTTCCTTAGAACTTTGCTGCAGCATCCAAAGAAAGATTATTTTTTGCTTTGATATTTTTGTTGGTGTTAGGTTTTAATTTAAGTGTTAGACTTCTTTCAGGAAATACATTATTGAGGTCTTCCTCATTGGTCTATTTTCTGGAATGGTTTAAATAATTGTCCTATAATGACAATGAATTTGTCTATGACATTGTTTGGGAGTGCCATCTTCTGGGAGGTTTTTAAATCTCCTCCTCTAACTTTTAGGGTTAGTAGTCTATTCTGATTTTGTTATCCTAGAAATTCATCAAATGTATATAGACTTTCAAATTTATTAACAGTGAGTATGTATGTGTAGAAAATCAGAATTAAAATTCTTAATTTTCTGGCTATTTACAGTGATAGACCATGATGATACTTCATGGTGGATATTCTTGTTTTCTCATTCTTTTTTTTTTTTTTTAATTCATTTTATCTCCTCTCCATTCTGGCCACAATGATAATCTTTTAGTCCGAGGTCTTTGTACTGGCTATTCCAGCTTCCCCTTTACCTACTGAGCTCTTTTACTTCCTTCAATAACCCCTTCTTCACATGTTTTCATAAACTCCCTAATTAGTTCAATTTCCATTATTTTGCACTATAATATCACATGAGTTAAAATATTACTTTTAGTTGTCTTTATCTATTTAATTATGGCTTCCCTACAGAGACTAGTAGAGTCAATCCTGTATCTGATTTCTAAACTTTATATACCAACGTCCAAACTAGTTTTTGTTCCTTTTCTAGGTGACTTTTTTTTCTGGATGACTGCTAATAGCAATAGTCATTATCATTACAGATTTAAATTTTTAGTAATACGTATTTAAAGGTCAATTACTTTTCACAATTTTGACTGGAAGATCATGAGGCATTTTATATCTGCATGCACAGTTATTTTTTTCCTTCAAATTAAAACAAATATCTTTTATTTTATCTTCAAATATTTTTCTATTCCTTTGGTTTTTCCTCTAAATATGGAAGACCAATTCACTACACAGTATTTCTAGTCTCTATCTGCGACTGCTATTATGTTCTCTTTCAGTGATTTCCACACAGTGGGAGTGGTTCTCAATCTCATCATCTGAGTCAATAATTAAATTTTCTACAGCATCACTTCTGCTGTTTGCTGTTCTAGGGTAGATTCTAACTCTGCCATTTTGTTATTACGTCTTTTACAGTCCTTGCTTATATAATACATCTTCTATTATCAGCTCACCTAATCATCCCTTATTCTAGATGGCCATGGCATCTTGTCCTCTTTTATATTGTCAATCAATTTATAAACACTTTTCTGGATCTTCGATAATGCTCAGAGGTATGATTTTACCCTGAGTCTTCTAAAACGTATACTTTTCCTATGGACTCAAGGGCTACACATCAAAACCTAACTCATTTTTTTTTAAGATTTTATTTATTTATTTGACATAGAGAGAGAGATCACAAGTAGGCAGAGAGGCAGGCAGAGAGAGAGAGGGAAGCAGGCTCCCTGATGAGCAGAGAGCCTGAAGCAGGGCTCGATTCCAGGACCCTGAGATCATGACCGGAGCCAAAGGCAGAGGCTTTAACCCACTGAGCCACCCAGGTGCCCCAACCTAACTCATTCTTTGTGATAGCCTCGTAATAGTCCATAGTATGGATGTGCCACATTTTAATGTCTTTTAAATTCTCTTACTAATGCATTTCAGATTATTTGGGGGTTTGCTTGGTTGGTTGGTTTGGTTTGTCTTTTTTTCTCCCCCTTTCAAACAACACTGCAATTCCCAAAAGTGGGGAAACACCACTAGCAACGTAACATACCATCTGGTGTCCCACTTCACTGCCAGGACTCAATCTTATCTAAACTTTTCATTTCGCTATTTTGATAGTTTAAAAATGGCTTCTTATTATTTAGTTCTGGTTTGTAACAGGCTTAAACATCTTTTCCTGTGCTTACATGACGTTTCCTCATTTTATTTTTTATGAATTATGTGTTCATATTATTTTCTTTATTTTTTTCTTAGTTATTTGAAGGAATTACCTGGACATGAGAAACACTAGTTTCTTGTCTGTTATAAATATTGCAAATACTTTCTCCAGCCTACAAATTGTCTCAGTTCTTTGTTAATTGTGTTATTTTCCACTAAGAAAAATTTTATTCATATGTAGTCAAATCTGCCAATCCTTTTCTATGTACTGCTGGGTTTCCCATCTCATTTAGAATCTCTCTCTCAAAAAAAAAAAAAATCTCTCTCTCACTCTAAGGTTATATAAACATTTTCCTAAAGTTTTCAATGTTTTTATTATTTTGCTTTTGGCACTTGGTTGTTTAATTGGTCTGGAATGTATTTTAAATAAGCTATGAGGTAGAAATCCAACATTATTCTTCCAGATAGGTATCTAATTATTTATCATCATTTATTACATCAACCATCATTTTACTACTAAATTTAAGAGGCATCTTTTTAATATATTAAGGCTTCATCATGCTTAGATCTATTCTCAGACTTTGTCTTCTGTTCTTATCCCACTCTCATACCATTTTGATTTTAGGATATTTTGCAAAATTCTTTGCATGTTAATTCTAACATGCTCTACTTTGGACATTTATTCTTTCTTATGAACTTTAAAATGTTTTTTCCACTTTGAAAAGAAATTGAGATTCTGAATGAAATTGTATTAACTATGTGTAATTTTTAAGAATAATTTATGATTTTACCATATTTTCCTATCTGGGAGTCTCCCCAAGATTTCTTTTTTTATAGAGTCAAAAATATTTTAAAATATATAATTACATCAAACATACTGTTTTGTAACTTGTTTTTTTTCTTTAAAAATGTATTATTAATATTTTTCAAGTCCATGAATACTTTTAAACAATTATGTGGGTTTCAGGGTATTAAAGTATCGGGATACATTCTCACTGATGTGATATAAAAGACTGTTGAATCTCTAGGTTTTCATTTTGTTATTTTAACTAGCATTATATTTTCTTATTATTATAGCTAACTGTATGTTGAACTACCCTACAGATAAATTTCTACTCACATCTATGACTTATTTTCGTAATAGCAAGCAATTCATGTTCCACACAGAAGCCATGAAAAGCACAGAAAATCCCAATGGAAAAAAAAATTCTCTGAAGTTTAGTTGTGAGTCTACCTTCTACAAATGATTGTGTAATGAGGATCTGTTGGACGTCTTTTTAGTATTTTCTTCTTTCCCTCTCTCTCCCTTTCTTTTTTTTTTTAAAGATTTTATTTATTTATTTGACGGAGAGAGAGAGAGATCACAAGTAGGCAGAGAGGCAGGCAGAGGGAGAGGGGGAAGCAGGCTCCCGGCTGAGCAGAGAGCCCGATGAGGGGCTCGATCCCAGGACCCTGAGATCATGACCTGAGCCGAAGGCAGAGGCTTTAACCCACTGAGCCACCCAGGCACCCCTCTCCCTTTCTTCTCATATACGTGTACAGAGTTATAAAAACAGTTATCAAATGACACACACATCCTAGCTTCTTTTTCTTGCCATCATATTGTGAATGTATCAATCTGTTTTCTAGTTGATTTTTATGTCTGTTTTAATGTTCATATCTCATGTGCCTCCCCAAATTCTTTGAGCCCCAACTGTCCCCGCACACTATGGCCCCACTCAGTCTCAGCCACTGCATTGGTGAGCCTATGGAGACCAACCAGCCACTAAGAGACTCTAAGCCTCTGTTCCCCTCACCATTTCCAAACCTGACGAAGCATACCCAGTATGCAGAGTGTGGCATCCCTACTGAGTGAAGAAAGAGCCAGGGATATAACCCAGAAGTTGTGAGGAGTTAACTCCCTGAGGGATGATCTTTGACCAGGGGTAATCAAGAGTCTGACTAATGATTAAGGTCAAGGGATGAATTCTCCCTCAAGTCTGAAGGCAAGTCATGGCCAGTGCTGTAACATCACTTTGCATTTGCTGCTCATCCTTCTTTGCTTCTACCCTGGAAGTACACCTTCCAACAAGGATTAGCAAGTTAACCTGCTCTCAGGATCTCTCTTCTACCGACCGCAGGCTAACTGCCTGCAGACTATTGTATCATTAAGGGTATGATAACTTAGTAATTAACTTCCCATTGATAAACATTTAGATGTTTTCAATTATTCCTTATTACAAGTCAGGGCTGGTATAACTATCCTTACACAAATACATTTGCTCGTATCTCTGATTATTTTCTTAGGATAAAGTCATATATGTAGAAATTCTGGAAAGTGGTATAAACATTTTTAAGGGTAGAGAAACTTTTTAACAAATCACATTGAAGTCCTTTACTTCCAGACTGCATGAGTCAGCAAAGAAATTAGCTGGAAATTGCTGCATACACAATTTGAAATGGGAATCTTTTTCAGTTTAATATGTTAAAACTTAGAAACTATATAGAATAAGGAGTCAGCTCTGAGAACAGACTTTTTTAGCCCCTGCCCCATTAAGAAAAAGGTAACGACTTATTATGTCTATAAGAGTCTCCAATATGTTCAGTGGAGTTTCTTCATTTTCCAGATAGCTCATATCCTACATGCACAGGAATGCTTTCTTCTTCCTTCAGGAATCCTGTTTTTTTAAGCATGTAGTTTTTGCTTATGTACTTGTTTCTTTTATATCTCCGAATCCTTTTGGGATACTTTCAGAAAACAAGAGCAAACAGGTTTTGCTTCTTTCCAGTACACTTAGAAAAATCTTAGATGCTACCCTACCTAATTAATGGAAATACCTGTATGGTATTATAGTTCATTATTTCTCTATAGTCCATTCTAAGTTGGCACAGATTGAATACAAGGGTTATGCTCCAAGAAGTTACGCTCCCAGCACTATCCATGATAAACTAAATAAATAATAAGTATGTTCTATTTGGTGCCATTCTGCTATGTATTTTCTCATATAATAGTTACTAAAAGTATTACTATGCCGGGAGGGTATGGGAACTTTGGGAAGTTAAAGTGAGTTTTCTTATATTTGAAAATAAGAAGCCATTGCTCTAACTCCAGCTTCTTGTTATATGTTTGCAAAATTTCAGATTCTTTTTTTTTTTTTTAAAGATTTTATTTGTTTGTGGGGCACCTGGGTGGCTCAGTGGGTTAAAGCCTCTCTGCCTTCAGCTCAGGTCATGATCTCAGGGTCCTGGGATCGAGCCCCGCATCCGGCTCTCTGCTCAGCAGGGAGCCTGCTTCCCCCTCTCTCTCTCTGCCTGCCTCTCTGCCTACTTGTGATCTCTCTCTCTCTCTCTCTGTCAAATAAATAAATAAAATCTTTAAAAAATATATTTTATTTATTTGTCAAAGAGACAGAGAGAGAGAGAGCACAAGCAGAGGGAGCAGCAGGCAGAGGGAGAAGCAGACTCCCCGCTCACTGAGCAGGGAGCCCACTGCAGAGTGCAATCCCAGGACCCTGAAATCATGACCTGAGCCAAAGGCAGACACTTAACCGACTTAGCCACCCAGGCATCATTCAAGATTTCAAATTCTACCTGTGACCAGCATCCTGCATCTTATGGCAATGGGGGATAAATTTTTAAAACTTTTTTGATCAAAATATTTGCTTTAGCTTTGAATTCAAAACTGAAAAGACCTGCCTCAAAGAACTGCACTAGTATCTAACTTATGTACCCCAACTACCATGTACTGGCCATAAGCTGGGGCAAATGCTTGTGTTCAAATTCTGGCTCTACCACTACGTGGCTTTGATAAATTGCCTGGTATTGCTATTTTTTCATCTTCTTTTCATTAAAATTGGAAAAAGAGCCATATCTCTTTCACTGGATTATTATAAGAACTGAATGTGTTAAAGTGTTAATACATATGACCTAGAAGAGTACCTGGCACACAGTAAGCATCAGTAAAATAAAATAACAGTAAAAATTATTTAACCACTTCATTCCTAATATCATATTGACTACTCAGATAACGAATGACTTAAATTATGTGATCTTGTACTTTCTCCCATACTTCAAAAGACTTCTACATAAAGAAATGTGAAAGAAAAAGAATTAATACTAATTCAGTACCTAATATGTTCCAAACACCCTGCTATTACTCAGAGGTCTCCTCTAGAATGTCCCACATGGTACCATATTATCATATCCCAATTATTAAAATGTTCCCATATTCCATATTACTTCATTTCTGGCATTTAAAAAATTGAGAGGACTTTTATAGTTGTGGTCTTCAAATACCTTTCGATTTTAATTTTCCAGTTTTTAAATTTATAACTTGAAGAAAAAATATTTTATATCTCAAGCATCTTAAAAGGCCCTTACAAATCTTACAGGTTGTAGGCACTCTACCTATAGTATCTAATGGATGATTTGGCCCTTTTACACATTACATCTTTATCATCAAAATAAAAATCTCTATTTTGTTGATGAGCACTTACGAATCTTCCCCAATGTCACCTTGGAAAAGCATTAAACCCAGAGCTGGCCAAGATCAAAAGCACTAGCTTCCATATTACGTGGCCTCCAGAGTTCCCACCTCTGTCAGCTCAGTGGGTCCTTTGAAGTAAACACGCAGACTTTAGGGTTCTTCTTCCCCAAGAATGCAGTACTCTGAATCAGAACTCTCCAGTTCCACAGCCTTTTTGGCAGAAAGCCCAGATTTCTGGAGCTTCATTTACTCTCTTGTCAGGCTACCCATCAAGAATTAAAGCCCCGTGACTTCATGTGGCTGAAACCCGAAACTCTTAACATTTCATTTTATCTGCAGTTTAAGCACCCTTTTGTTTCTGTTCTTATCAGTTAGATATGTGTTTTATGTCTTGTCCTTTAAGTTTTAAATCCCTTTTCCTTCTTGGTATCTTTTCTAGCTACTGGTGAGCATGGCAGTGAGAAATAGCCTCTTCTCTGAGCAGTTTGAGACAAATTCTGAAATCCGAGTCTATGGCCCGGAAATTGTACACATAAAAGTCATGTGTTATCAGTATCAAAATACATCCTCGTGAAATATGTGGCACCTACATTTTGGTTCTCTGCCAACTTTTTCTGATGTACTAAAACAATTTCTCCTAGCTCCATAAAAGTTTTAACCTGGAAAGACTATTTATGTTATATGTACATAGAGGCTTTGGGTGATCCATAAATTCATAGATGCAACCTTGTCTTAGCCATCGAAAATGTCAGATAGGTCTAGGCATATGATAACAACAAATGTTTATCACAGGTTTTATATTGCCACATATAATTTGAAGCATTTAGCATGTACTAATTCATTTGTTCCTCTCAATAAATGTAGGAAATCTAATCCCCATAGTAGAGAGGAAACTGAGGCACAGAGGGACAAAGTAGGTCACCTAAAGTCACAAAGCTAGAAAGTGGTAGAGCGGAAACTTGAACCCAGGAAGTCCAGCACAGCACCCACTAACTACTAGTTAGATGGTACCTGTCCCATCCAAGAGAAGGGGAATTTTAAGGGAGGAAATACCTGTGTGAAAGAGATGCTGATATGATGATGGAGAGGAAAATAGAAGAAAGCATTTTTTTTTTCTACCACCTGAGTCTGTGGACTCATTTATGAGGCTATAACTAAAGCTGTAGGAATATTTTCCTGGAGGATTCTGTATCACTTTGGGAACAAACTGTTGTGTTTAAAGGCAGATACAGAGATACAGATGGAGATATGACTCCACTTCGTGGCAAAAAACAATGACATTTGGTGGCATATGGAGCACTAGAACAAAGAAGTCCTTTATAGAGATGCTTGCATTTTTACAAATATAGCATTAGCAATGGCAGATACATAGCAAATATATAATTAGGAATACTCAAGTGACTCGCCAGAGAAAGCATCAAATTTGGGGGTCAGAGCAAGAGAATAAAACTAAGTATCCCATTCTGCCTAGAGTTCATAGTTGCCAGACTGATGTGAATTTGGTTTACAATATAAACCATGACTTGAACAGGAGATGTCATGCGAGCAGTTAGTCTGAGTCATGTGGGCCCGAGTCAGTGAATTTTAGGTTATTATTTCTATATAATCCATCGGTAAGCAAAGGATTGGGAAAACTCAGAACACTAATAAAATAGATTTAATTCTATCAGACAACTGGGAACCATTTTACCAGGACAAATTATAAATGTATAACATAAGCACACAATATTAAAAAAGGAACTAAAATAAAGATTTAGAAATAAGGATAACAGGTTATTTTCATATGTTTCCATTTTTTGTTGCTGTTTTGCCTCTAGTAAGTATTATACAGATAAATATAGATGCAAAAATTCGCAACAAAATAATACCAAGATGAATTCAACAGCATATTAACAGAATTGTATACCATGATCAAGTATAATTCATCCCTGGAATACAAGGATAGCTCAACATAAGTAAATCAATAATTGTGATATGCCATATTAATAGAAGGAAAGATAAAAATCATATGATAATCTCAATAGATGAAGGAAAAGCTTGACAAAATTCAACACACTTTTAAGATAAAATCTCTCAAATTGAATATGAAAGAACATACCTCCATATAATAAAAGTCATATATGACAAGCCCACAGAAAACACCATTCTCAATAGTGAAAGGTTGAAAGCTTTCTCTCTAAGATCAAGAATAGGAAAAGATGCCCATTTTCACCAGTCTTATTCAACATTGTCCTAGAAACCCTGGCCAGAGCAGTCAGGCAAAAAGAGAAATCAAAGCCATCCGAATCAGAAAAGAAGAAGTAAAGTTGTCTCTTATATACAGAAAACATGATCGTATATAGAAGAATCTCAGTTGGTTAAGATTCTAACTCTTGGTTTCAGCTCAGGTCAGACTCTGGGCTGTGGGATCAAGCCCTTTGTTGGGCTCCATGCTCAGCATGTAGTCTTGCTTGTCCCTCCCTTCTCCTCACCCTCTTCCTCTTCCTCCACCTCTGCTCCTCTACTTTCTTTCTAAAATAAATAAATAAAATCTAATTAGGGGCGCCTGGGTGGTTCAGTCGGTTAAGCGGCTGCCTTCAATTCAGGTCATGATCCCGGGGTCCTGGGATCGAGCCCCATATCGGGCTCCTTGCTCAGTAGGGAGCCTGCTTCTCCCTCTCCCTCTGTCTGCCTGCCTTCCTGCCTGCCTGCTGCTCCACCTGCTTATGCTCTTTCTCTCACTATCTCTGTGTGTCAAATAAATAAAAATAAAATCTTAAAAAATAAATAAAATAAAATCTTAATTAAAAAAAAAAAAGGAAGCCCTGAATACTCCACCAAGAAACTGTTAGAACTAATAAATTCAGTGAAGTTTCTGGATACAAAATCAACATACAAAAACCAGTTGTGTTTCTATACACCAGCAGTGAACTAACTGAAAAAGAAATAAGGAAAGGAACCCTCTTTATAATGGTAGCAGAAACAACAAAATAGTTAGGAATAAATTTAACCAAGGAAGTAAAAAACTTATACACTGAAAACTGTAAGACACTGATGAAAGAAATTGAGAAAGATCATAAATAAACAAAATGATAGTAGGTAATCATGGATTGGAAGAATTGATATTGTTAAAATGTCCATACTACCCAAAGCAATCTACAGATTCAGTGTAATCCCTATCAAGATTCTAACGGCATTTTTTTACATAAATAAAAGAAAAATCCTAAAATTCATATGGAACCACGAAAACTCTGAATATCCAAAGCAATCTTGAGAAAAAAAGTACAAAGCTGGAGGCATCTTTCTTCCTGACTTCTATATTCATCAAACTATATTACAAAGTTATAGTAATCAAAATGGTATGGTACTAGCATAAAAACAAGCCATATACCAAAGAAACAGAATAGAGAGCCCAGAAATAAACCCATGTTATATATGGTCAACTAATATTTAACAAGGTAATCAAGAATACTCAGTGGGGGAAAAATAGTCTCTTCAACAAATGTGTTGGGAAAAGTGGGTATTTACATGCAAAAAAAAGTAAAAGTGGATCCCTATATTACACCACTCACTAAAATTAACTCAAAGTAAGTTAAAGATATAAATTTAAGACCTGAAACCTTAGAGCACCTAAAAGAAAACATAGCAGAAAGGCTCCTTGACATTGGTCTTGTGTACTGGCATAAGACATTGGCAATGATTTTTTTTTTTTTCTTTTTCATTGGCAATGATTTTATGGATGTAACACCAAAAGCTTAAGCAACAAAAGCAAAAATAAACAAGTAGACTGCATCAAACTAAACTTCTGCATAGCAAAGAAAACCATCGAGTAAATAGAAAGGCAACCTGTGAAATGGGAAAAACATTTGCAAACCATGTATCTGATAAGAGTTTAATATCCAAAATATATAAAGAACTTATTCAACTCAATAGAAAATCATAATCATAATCATAATTCAATTAAAAAGTGGGCAAAGGACCAGAACATTTTCCAAAGACATACAAATGGTCAATAGCTACATGAAAAAGTGCTAAACGTCACCAAGCATCATGGAAATGCAAATCAAAACCTCAGTGAGATATCACCTCACACATGCTAGAATGGCTATTATCAAACAGACAAGAAACAGTAAGTGTTGGTGAGGATATGGAGAAAGGGGAACCCTTGTCCACTATTGGTGGGAATATAAACTGGTATAGCCACTATAGAAAAGAACATGGAGTTAACTCAAAAAATTAAAAATAGAACTAACACATGATCTATCAATTCCACTTCCTGGCATATATCTGTAGGAAATGAAATCACACTCTTGAAGAGACATCTATACCCCCATGCTCATTGTTGCATTATTTCTAATAGCTAACACATGGAAAAAAAACTTAAATGTCTGTTTGTTAGATGAATAAATTTTTAAAATGTGGTATATATATATATATGATATATATCATATATATGCCAATATATGAAATATATATATAGACCTACATATCATATATATGTAGGTATATATACCTACATATGAAATATTATTCAGTCATAAGAAAGAAAGGAAATCCCGCCATTTGCAAAACATGGATGGACCATGAAGGCATTCTGCTGAGTAAAATAATTCAGAGAAAGATATACTAAGTGATCTCACTTACATTTATAATCTTAAAAAACGAAACTCATGGAGACAGAGAGTAGATTGGTTGTTTCAGGTGTGAGAGAATGGGGGAAATGGGTGAAGCCAGTCCAAAAGCACAAACTTTCAGTTATAGGATGTATATGCTATGTTATGTAGATCTTATGTGCAGTATGGTGACTTCTGTTAATATAATACTGCACTGTACACATGAAAGTTGCTAAGAGAGTAGATCTAAAATTTCTTTTTTTTTTTTTTTTTTTTAGATCTAAAATTTCTTACCCTCTCCCCCCAAAAAGTGGTCACTATGTGAGGCAATGGATGTGTTATTATTACAACAATAATTCACAGTATGTATGTTATCAAATATTCACACCGCACACCTTAAACTTACATAATGTTAAACCAATTAAATCTCAACAAAGTTGAAAAATCTTTTAAGAAAATGGAAAGGCAACCTACGGAAATGATAGAAAATATTTGTAAACCATATATCTCATAAGGTGTTAATATCCGCAATATATAAGGAACTCATAAAACTGAACAGCAAAAAGTAAATTACCTAGTTAAAACATGAGCAATGCACCTGAGCAGACATTTCTCCAAAGAAGAAAAACAAATGGCCAACGAGTATTTGAAGATGCTGAACATCACCAATCACAAAGGAAGTGCAAATCGAAATCACAATGAGACATTACTGAAAACCTGTTAAGATGGCTATTATAAAAAGTAAAATAAAATACAAGATAACAACTAGTGGTGAGGATATGGAGAAACTGGAACCCTTGTATATGTTGCAACTACTATGAAAAATGGTATGGGGGCTCTTCAAAAAATTTAAAATAGAACTACCATATGATCCAGCAATTCTATTCTAGGTATATATCTACAAGAATTCAGAACAGGATGTGGAAGAAATATCTATACTCCTATGTTTTCTTGCAGTATTATTCACAATGGCCAATATATGGAAACAACCTACATCCCCATTGATGAATAATGGATTAACTATAAATTTATACACATATTGAAATACTATTCAGCCCTAAAATAAAAAGAAGGAAATCTTGCCATATGAGACAACATGGATTCATTGGGAGGACCTTATGTTAAATGAAATAAGTCTGTCACAGAAGGACAAATACTGCATGTTTCCACTTATATGAAGTATTTAAATTAATCAAATTCATAGAAGCAGACAGTAGAATGGTGGTTGACAGGGATGGGAGGGAGCGGGGAGGGGTAAATAGTGACCTGTTTTCCATAGGTATAGTCTCAGTTATGCAAGATTATAAGGTAAAGAAGTCCTAGAGAACTTCTACACAACATAGTACACATGAAAAATTTGTTAAGTGGATAGATCACATGTTAAGTGTTCTTACCACAAAAACAAAACTAAAACACAGGCACAAGGAAACTTTTGGAGGTGGTAAATGTGTTGATTACCTTGACCATGGTAATGCTTTGTGTGTGTATACACATATCCAAACTCATAAAACTGTATGTCAAATACGTTTGACTTTTTGGTATGTAAATTACATACCAATGTAAATTACACATGTATAAAGTTGTTAAATAGATTGATAAATAAATTTCCCAAAAGGGGACTAAGAAATGGATAATCTCTATTAATAATTGTCAAAAGAAAATATAATAAGACACAAAATATGATGAGATACAAAAGTGTATGCAAATCCAGATAGAACACATAATTTTGGAATACGAGAATTATCTAAAAGTTATATACCAATAGGTTTAAAATATTTAAAATATGCCATGAAATAGACAAACTCCTTGAAAATATAATTTCAAAAAGTGACACAAGAAGCACTAGAAAACATAAATAGCCTTGTATCCATTAAAGAAATTAAAACAGCATTTTAAAATAGCATATCCAGATGGTTTTACAGGGCAATTCTACTATTTACAGAACATATAAGACTGATATTTTTTCTTGTATTCACTTAACACGTACTGATTGCAATGTTCTCAGAATCCTTCTGAGTACTTTCCATATAGCATTTTCACATAGCCTTCATTTATTTCATAACAATCCTACAAGGTTGATATTGTAATTATGCACAATTTATAGGTGTGAAGATTTAGACACAGAGAAGTTAAGCAATTTTCTAAAGATCATACAATTATCAAGTGACATAGATGGGTACAAAACCAGGTAATCTAGCTCCAAAGACTGAGCTCTTAACCACCACACTACTGTCTCTTTACTAAGAAAATCATCAAATTGCATATAAAGATATACAAAAGTACAGAAAAGAATTATTTATACAAGTAAAACACTGCTTAGAAGCGACATTGGCAATCATAGAACAGTCAAATAAATTATGAGCAATATGATGGATTACTATGTAACCATTTGAAATCTTTTTAAAAGAGTGTTTACTGAAATGGAAAAACACATAATATTATGTTAAAGAGAATCAAGATATAAATTTTAAAATTTGAGTTATTTATATAAATATAAATTCATATATCCAGGTGTATAAATATTTAAAAATGAGGAAGAATATTTGCTAAAATAGTAAAAAAATTACCTTTGGAGGGTAGAAATACTAATTTTTATTATTTTCTTATTCATATTTTTCTGAAATTTTCCAACTATTATCTACACATCTTTTAAACTAAGGGTAGTCTATGGAAATTTTCTTAATGCTTTGTACTAGGTAAGAAGAACTTCACATTCTTTTTAACAATCTAAAATCCCTAGTTTATAGCATTAATTCTACAATAAATATAGAATTAAGAAAAATGTTGTTTTATTAACTACTATCTGGAAATGGATTCGTTATTTATTTTATTCATTCTAGTTTTAAACAATAAATAGACTCAAAATAAAGTCAAGTAAACAAACTACATATTTTTACAATTACATTCCCCGTTAGTAATTCCAATGAATAGTAATTCCAATTCCAATGAATAGAAAAATTGGATAGATTTAACGTTAACTTTGCAGACACTACTCCTCATTAAAGAACCTCTTAGTCCTGTCAACAAAATAAATTAAGCAAATGAGACTAGCTGGCTGAACAAATATGGATCTGTGACATTTAGATGCCATCATTCCAAATTATAGATGTAGGAAGAATTAGGGATATAGATAATCAGCATCAGAACACCACAGTGATAATTGCTGTGGGCAAAACCCACTAATGGATGAGAAATTTTAAAGATAAATAAGATACTTTCATGGCTTAAAAGTACCTCCCCAAAAGTATTTATTAATTATGGGGTGGTTTTAACATATGTCCACAAATTATTCGATAGTCTCCCAAGAAGACAGAGCTTATTTTCTTTTCTTTGTATGTGAATTTATTGTGAACTTTTTGATTGCTTCTAATGGACAGAGTATGGAGAGGGAAAAACAATAACTTTAAAACAGAGAAAACTGGCATATACCATGTTAACCAAGTGGCATAATAAGCTGTGTTTTTTTATAAAGATTTTCTTTATTTATTTGCTTATTTATTTATCTTTTTGAGAGCGAGAGCACACCAGTTGCGGAGGGGGAGGGGGAGAAGCAGATGGAGAGGGACAAGCAGACTCCACACTGTGCACAAGAGCCCAATGAGAGGCTCAATCCCATGATCCTGAGATCACGACCTGAGCCGAAATCTAGACTTGGACGCTTAACCGACTAAGCCACCCAGGCACCCCAAGCCATGTTGATATCATGTATCCTTTGATATGATGGGTTGAAAAGGGCACATGATCTCTGTGGCATTCTTGCCAAATTCCATAACCCCAGCCTAGTCATGAAAAACTATCAGACAAACCCACGTGGACAGTATTTCTACAAAATACCCAACAAGTATTATGCAGTAGTGTCAAGTTCATGAAAAATAAGGAAAGACCTAGGAAGTGTCACAAATTATAGAAAACCAAGGGCACAAAACAACTATATGTCCTGGGTTGGATCCTGATCAGATATAGCACATTTGTGGAAAAACTGGTGAATAAAGTTTGTAGTTTACTTGATAGTATTGTTCTGATGCTAATTTCTTAGTTTTGAAAAATGTACCACAGTTATGTAGGATGTTAACATTAGAGCAAGCTGGTGAAGTTTTCTTTACGTAACAGTTTTACATAATTTTTTACATAAGAGTTTTTAAAAAATATCCTTCAACCAACAATGTAGAATATACCCCACATCTAAATAAATGGTACCTTTACACATAAAGGTGCTCATGCCAGAAACCTGGACCCAAAGACAACTTCAACTGCTTTATTCCTAGATTCCTGTGGATTCTATCTTCAAATATGAAAATCCTCAACTTTTCTCTGTGTCAACTGCTATCATCCTAAATTAATTCTCCATCATTCCTTGCCAAAATTACTACAATAGTCTTCTTCTGGTTCTCTATATCCTCACTTGCCCTCCTCCCCAGTCCATTCTCCATATAACAGTTGGCATCATCTTTATAAAGCACAAATCTGTTATGCCACAAATTTACTTAAAGCACTTTGGTGGCCCACTATGGCTCTTGATGGGGTTCACTGTTTATTGCATAACCTAGGAGTCTCTGCCTAAGCCTATCTTCCTCTCCAGTTTCACCATGGACCACTCCCTCTCTCTTTCATAATGCTACTGACCACACCCTCTTCCTACCAGCTTGCACAAAACTCATTCCTGACTTCAACATTTTTATATGCTATTCCCTCTACATGAATTCTCCTCTGTTATCCTCCTCACCTTCCTTGCCTGGGTAACTCCATATCTTTCATGCCTATGTGCAGAGCTGGAAATGCTTCCCCTTGTGTCTTTCCCATATATTTCCCAGAATTGGCAAAACAATATTTAGTCCTATTTCTTCCTTAACCTTGTTTGTGGTGCCCTCCCTTTTAGCGCTTGTTCAAAGATCTCTTTTTGAAGGTTTGCAAAGATTTGACCTAACAACATTATAGTGGAATTTAGTATTTTAAATTGGGAGTACTTTAGAAATCATGTAGTCTAACTCTTATTCCCCAGCTGATGAACTTAAATATCACTTCATTAGGGAAGTCTTTAATGACACCCCCCCAATACTTCCTGACCTCCTAGACTAGGTGATGGCCACCTACTACTAAATGCTTCAGTCAGCTATGATTTCATAGTCAAATCTCTTACATTTGCTCTGCCTCAGTTTCCTAATCTCTAAAACAAACTTCAAAAGGTTGGCCAAACAATAGTAACATGTATTGATCATTTACGATGTGCTAGGTGTTTGATTTAATCCTCACAACAGTCCTACCAGATAGTCTTTGGATGACTGCTTCTCAATTTGCAGACCAGCTCCTTTCTTGCTATGTGAAGCACGTCTGAACGAGCCTCACTTGACTCACATCCCCCTCGGACATCTGCACTTGAATCTCATAAATGCTGCTCTTGTGACCTTTTAGAGCTAAATTTGACAGGTCTCATAGATACGTGGGTTAGTTCTTCTTGAGCAGCTGGACATCATTATATGTCCACTATTTTACACTGACCACAGTATGTGGATCTGTGAGTTGAACCTTTCAGTTTTCATTATTTTAAGGAATATTCTATTGCTCCTTTGTCACACCTCACTGTGTGGCCAGCGTGCCTGACATCTTCTCCAGGGTTTCCTGTCCTATTTCACAGGCAGAACTGCCTCCTCGGTGGTTTAACCCTATGATATCCATCATAGGTGCTGTCCCAACTAACTACCTGTATTTTCTCTCAGCTCTGCTCCAAAACTTTACCTAACTCTCCATTAGTTTCTTCCTTCCCCTCTGTATCCTCTATTCATAAAAAGACATTGGTCTCCGGTCTTGTACTTCTACCTCCTCTTGCCCACTTTTGCATTTCTTGAAGATCTTTGCATTCTCCCAGCATGAATCTCTTACTTTGTCCCATTTGGTACCCTCTCTCTATTAGTTTCTCCTGATGAACCTTGTCATTGATGAACCATTGGACAGTCTATGTGCAGCAAAAATCCGTGTGTTCCTCTACATTTCCCCAGCCTCTCTGGCAGTTAAGCTGTGGCAATATGATTAGTTCTGGCCTGGGGGGAAAGGACGTGCGTGACTTCCGGGCTAAGATGATGTTTCCTCTTGCCTCATGCTCACTTGTTCTCTCTCTCTCTCTTTCTCCTATTCTTGTTTTACCTCCAGCTCCAGAAATCTCAGAAGCCAAGTATTTCATACTGCATACTACAAAATGGAGAAGAACCTCCAGAACCATATAATTCTGAGTAGAAAAAAATCTACATTACGTCAAGTCAAAGAGATTTTTGCATTTGATGCATCAGTAATTATTAATTACACCAAACCATTCTCTTCTTTTGCTCTAAAATATTGTGAAAAGGCTTTGTTCTCTAAACCCACCCTATCCCACGTTTCTCAAAAGGAACCACCTTCTCCTGCTCCCTTTTTAGCATACTTCCTATTCACCCTAAGCTACTCCCTTTATTTTCCTTTATCTTTCATTTTTACCATTATTGTGATTGATCATCTGAGAAGCAAGTCCCTCTTGAACTATATTGTCTCTGCCAGGTTCTCTAGAGAACAACGGCCTAGATTTAGAGCTTTATTAGGAGGACCAATTCCAGAGCAGTGAGATTAAGGGAAAGGGGGAATGCAGAAGAAAAGCAGGAAATCAATTACAAGGTGGCACACTGCTCAACTGGCCATGGGGCCACCACAGTCCATTTCTCAGTCATGTAGGGCATCTCTAGAGAGGATGTATGGAACCCCTGTGCATGGGAACAACCTGAAGGAGTATGAAGGGTACAGAATTTCTCTGCCAGCTCATTTCTGTCTCTGTCTCTCACTGGTCAAAGTTCACCCCATATTCTGTGGCTGTGTAAACTGACTGCTCTAGGCAGTCTTTGGGAAAGCCAGTTCTCATGGCCCGGTGTTTGCTGTTTTATCTGAGATCAAAAGTGGTGGAAGGTACCACATCTTCTGTGGGTCTAGTCAGTTTGTCTGAGGCACTGAAACTGTTGTGATCTCTGCCATGAAGAGACTGTTCTGGAACCTAGTTCTCACCTGATAAGACAGCTAGTGGTGTTAGGAGATGAGGAAACTAGAGCCGTGGTGGGCAAAGATATCCATCTAACAACCACAGGACCCAAGGGACAGGGAGGGCTGAGTAGGTATAGAGAGGAAAATAAATTAGATTTGGTACAGAGAATAACTCTTTGGGCCCAACTGATCTGTCAGATATTTTCTCAACTATTTATTGGTCTCTAGACATAAGGGCTGCTAAAATCTCAAAAAGCTACAGAAGGCCTTGCTATATATAAAAACCCAAATAACAACGGACAGGAAGATCAACTTGAAAAATTATAAATGACCAGTGCAAAAAAAAAAAAAAGTACCACCATGTAACTAAAACCCCTTAAAACCTATTTTATTCCTATGCTCATTCATCCTTTACTGGAAACAAAACATAAGAGCCACAAAGCCAGCCAGAAAAGCTCTTCTCAAAATATATATCCTCAATGATACGCAATTCACCAAACTTTTGCATAAATACAAAATCTCCAATGCAAATATAGGATCATTTCAATTACCTCCTGGAGCTGGCTAACAGTTGTCAACAACTTAGACATGACATTTCATTCGAAACTATTGCAGGCCATGAGTGTCAATGGGCAGGAAAGAACCAGCCAGAGACTCAGGAAGCCCCAGAGACTCAGGAAGCTCACAATTATGCCAACCACTCCAGCCTGCAGCTGAAATGCCCTTAATGACAGTGTATTTTTAAACCATCTCTACCCGGATGGCAGAGACAGACAGAGGAAGGGACAATCAGCCTGAACAATCCATTCAGCTGCCACTGTGGACCACATCACGTGCTTCTCTGCAGACCAGTGCAGTGAATTGAATGAGACATGGGTTTTACTGCTCAGACTCTTGATTTAAAAATAGAAGAAAAGGCCTGGGCCCCTGCTGGCCTCCCACTCTCACCCAGCAGGGTGGTGATTAGCTGTGCTTTCTCTGAGCCATTCCCTTTTAATATCTTTATTGGCCATTTTCCATATCCATGTCTGGAGCCTTGTTATGAACTAATGCTTGTATGGGGTATATGAGTTATTGCAAGGTCTGCAGTTGTATGAGCTCAGGGCTGTATGGGGCACACTGTGTGACTTTAGCTGTGAAAGGAATCTAGCGACCTGACAGACCAGAAGCTTCTATCAGTGTGGGTTTGGTGATATTCTACTCTAGCATTGGGATCTCTGGTAACACAAGATGTCTGTGTCCTCAGGGCATATTTCGATGCCATAAAGGAAAAAAGGTGCTAACTGGTCTGTGCCAACCTTGGGCTGGGGAAGCAGATGCTTAGGTCCAGGAAGTCTTCCCTTTCCTGGGAATGTTGATTCAAAAATCTGTTTAAAAATCAGTTTAAAAATTTGCATAACTCTAGAATGTGGTGACCACTACCTATTTTAGTATAAGTCTGGTTGTCAGGAATAAAAAAAGAAAAAAGTATTTACGAGGGAATGAAGTTATGTGACCTTGGACACGTTGCTCAGTATCTCTGTGGCCCAGTTTTCTTATCCGTAAAACAGATTTAATAACAATTCCTACCTTGCAGGATTGTTATTAGGATAAGTGAGTTATTATCTATAGTGTCTGCATATAGGAAGTGCCATGTAAGGGTTCAATAAGCAAATGACTGAGTACATGAACCAAGGAGCCACTGTGCCTCATCCCCATTCCAGCTGGGGAAGATCAAAACCTCCATCTCCACCCTAATCCCTCAATTCTTCTCACCCTCAACATTGGTCCTATGCTAATAAGGACCTTTCTACTTCCTAAAGAATCATCTTGGCCCTAGAGTTGATAGCATTTCTGTATCATGACTTGAGTATGTAGTTATCTACCAGGCATTCTATTCCCTTGCATACCTATCTTTCCTTAAGAGCAGGTCCACAAGATTCTCTCCTACAGGTTCAAACTTAGAGAGTCTCTTGAAACACTATTTTCCCTAATATGTAGGCATTCAGATAACCCTAATTTCAAAGCAAGCTACATAACTAGGATGAAATTGGTAATCAATAGGTCATGATTGAATGAATGAGAGCATGCATTAACCTCGAGTTTTAATTCTCATGATTGGGATTATGCTTTACCATGGAGTCGAAATGCCCATCATATACAACTTTATGATAACCAATCATCCCCCACTACTTCCCACCATCATTGTCCACCCACGCCCATCCTAAATTTTATGTGTTTCCTATACTTGAGGATTTATCTACAGTCATTCTTCTACAGAGTGAGGCCAACAGAACTTCATACTCTACCTCACCAACTTTTATCATATTACTGAAAAGCTATCCTTAATGTTTTTATACATGAGGGTGGAGTGGTAACTGAGAGAAGACACGATTATTAGTTTTTCTTGAAAGAGTAGTTGTGAACAATTCTGTAGCTTATTTCAAGAGTGCTCTCCCTCTATACAGCTAAATAAATCACTTCTTCCTTTGATCAGCACAGTCCCATGATAACATTCAAATGTCCTACTGGAAGTCAGATTGTATCTTATTCGGTGCTGTATCCACAACACCGAACACATTGTTTCGTACTCAAATAGTTATCTGATGTATATTGGAAAATGAGAGAAAATCACCTAACACATTTTCAAAATTTTATTTTTCTCTTTAAGTTTGATTTGCCAGAACAATAAATATCTTAACCCCTAGGCTTAAAAATAACTGTGTTCATTTTGTTAAACCATGGTAATATACTAATTTAAGAATCCTACTTCCTGGCTAGCGCGCGCACACACACACACACACACACACACACACACTTATTTGGAGGGCAGCAGACAAAGAGTTTGGAATGAGAAATACCTAGGTTCCCACCCCAACTTCACTATTTGTTAGCTCTGTAAACTTGAAGAAGCTATTTTATCCTTCTGCTCTTTGCTTTCTTTGTCTTTAATATGGAGGTAAAGGTAATAACTCTGGCATGGGTTTAAAAGAAGATAAAAGTAGATAACGGGTTAAAAAATGACGTTGGAACAACTGTTCATCCACAGACAAAAAAAAAAAAAAGGATGTAGACACATATCTTAAACTCATCACAAAAATTAACTCAAAATGGATCATAGACCTAAATTTAAAATGCAAAACTGTGAAATTCACAGGCAATTAATAAAGGAGAAATAATAGATGGCTTTGGGTATGGCAATGACTTTTTAGATATGATGCTAAAGGCATAATACGTTAAAGAAATAATTGATAAGCTGGACTTCACTAAATTTAAAAATTTTTGCTCTGTGAAAGACAATGTTCAGAGAAAGAAAATAAACCAAGCTGGGGAACTTATTTGCAAAAGACATACCTGATAAAGGACTATTGTCCAAAATATACAAAGAACTCTTAAAACACAATAAAAAATAACTCAAATTAAAAATTGGTTCAAAACACCTGGACACCATGCCAAAGAAAATATACAGATGGGAAAAAAGCATACGAAAAGATGCTCTACATCATATGTCATTAGGGAAATTCAAATTAAAACAATGAGATACCAGTACATACCTATCAGGATGGCCAAAATCCAGAACACTGACAACACCAAATGCTGGCAGGGATGTGAAGCCACAGGAACTCATTCATTGCTGGTGGAAATGCAAAACAGCGTGGTCATTTTGGAAGACAGTTTGGTGATTTCTTTTAAAACTAAACATACTCTTGCCATACAATTCAATAATTACACTCTTTTGTATTTACCCAAAGGAATTGAAAACAATGTCCACACAAAACCTACACATGAATGTTTATAGCATCTTTATTCACAATTGCCAAAATTTGATATACTTCATTAGGTGAATGGATAAATTGTGGTACATCAAACAATGGAATATTGTTATATTCCATGAATATATATATAGTCCTGAATATTATTCAGGACTAAAAAGAAATGAGCTATCAAGCCATGAAAAAACATGGAGGGACCTTAAATGCATATTATTAGGGACACCTGGGTGGCTCAGTCAGTTAAGTGCCTTCGGCTCAGGTCATGATCCCAGAGTCCTGGGATCGAGTCCCACATCAGGCTCCTTGCTCAGAAGGGAGCCTGCTTCTCCCTCTGCCTTCCACTCCCCCTGCTTTTGCTCTCTCTCTCTCTTTGACAAATAAATTAAAATCTTTAAAAAATGTTTATTACTAAATAAAAGACCAATCTGAAAGACTACATACTATATGATTTCAACTTTACGACAATGTGGAATGGGCAAAACTATGGAGACAGTAAAGGTCAGTGATTGCCAGGAATTAGGGAAGAAGGATGAACAGACAGAGCACAGGGGACTTTTAGGGCAGTGGAACTTTTCTGTTTGATGCTACAATGGTGGATACATATCATTATACATTTGTTGAAACCCACAGAATATATAACACTGAACCCTAATGTAAACCCAACTGGACTCGAGGTGACAATGATGAGTCAATTTAGGCTCACGGATTGCAACAAACATGTCACTGCAGTGTGGGGTATCGATCGACAGCAGGGGAGGTTGTGCATGTTTGAGGATGGGGGCAGGGGGATATAGGAACTCCCTACCTTTTATGCTCAGTTCTGTTGTGAATCTAAAACCACTTTAAAAATAAAATTTATCAATTAAAAAAAACAGGCAACAGAGGTAAAATAGCCTGAGGCTGTGTCAGGTACATAGTAGACAATTACTAGCATGGTAGACAGTCACCAGCATTTTATTTATTAATAAAACATTATCTCACAAATCTCAAGATCATTAAATATTTTCTAAAGTAAGTACTGGGCATTGCAAAGACTGGAAAAATTGTGAAGACCAACATACGCACACATAACTCACTTCTGCCTTGCCAGTGTGACACTGGTACCACGCGGCTGAATCCTAATATTACATATCAGGCACCCAGATTTAATTGGTATGCAAAAGCCCCTGACAGAATTAATAATTATGATCAAAAAACCATGAACAACCAATTTTAATGATCAGATAAGGAACTTATTTCCAGCCACCCACTGTGAGAAACTAATCTTCCTCCACATCCTAATCTACTGACACACACAGTCTGGGCTGAAATAAGCTCTTAATAATGAATAATCTGGCTATGAATATAATTCGCTCAGCAGAAAATGGAGGATTATAGAACATTTCAGAAAGAATTAGTTTTTTTCTTTTCCTCACTTCCCCACCCTTTCAGTTAATTTTCTTTAAATACTGTTTTGATTGTTGCTGCCACCTTAAGGATATGAGATGTGTCCACAAGTGTGAAAAAGCATTCAGTACTGCCCAAAGTAATTGCATGGGAGGGGCATTAGAGTATAGGAACAAAAGCACAAGAGATAAGCTGATATTTATATTAATAATGTTTAAAGAAAACCATGTGTTAATGCTGATTCACCCATTCTGGAGTCTTAGGGTAAAGTGGTAAATATAAACCATGCATTCATAATTTATACGAATGAACCTGTGTATGTGCAAAAACACATAATCCTCAGTGTGCATGAAGAACTCCACTGACGCTCAGCCGACAGAGCCACTCAGGCACCCTGATAAGCCTTCTTTTAAATTTAACTCATCTGAGTGGGTTTCTTCTTCTTGATATTAAAAAAGTCCCTGATTGATCTTCTAACCCCCCTACCAATTTTCAAAACTGAAAAAATTGGAGGTAGCCTCCTTTTTGAAAAATCTGTACTAAAGAAAACTCTTCTTTTGTAGTAATGTAGACATAGCCTTTGTCCTTTGAAAATAAATACTTCTCTGCTCCTGCTGGGAGCCACCAGGATCCAGGGTCCATGGCCAAGACATATCACATTCTAAAACATGTGGTTTAGGGAGCGTGATGGCCTGAATATTTGTATTACTTAAAATTCACATGTTGAAATCCTAACCCCCGATGTTATGGTATTTGGAGGGGGGACCTTTGGGAAGTATTTAAGTCATGAGGGTGGAGCCCTCACAAATGGGTTAGTGCCCTGCGGGGACCAGAGAGCTCTCTTTCCAACACATAAAGATACAATGAGAAGTCAGCAGTCAGCAGTCTGGAAGAGGGCTCTCACCTGAATCCAACCATGTTGGCACCCTGATTTTGGAATTCCAGACTCCACACTGTAAGCAATACATTTTTGTTTCTTGCAAGCCACCCAGTCTGTAGTACTTTGTTATAGCACCCCGAACAAACTAAGACAGGGAGGCACCAGGAGTGGCAAAGTAGACCTGCTTCTGGTCCAGGTTCCCGGACATCACACAGGCCCTTCCAGGCCATCCCTAGAAGGATCAGAGAGTTGGATTCAAATAAAAAGTTGCCACAGGGCAAGAAGCACCAACCAAGAAAAGAGCACAGACTTTTGATATTGGCAAGAATGAATTGTGAAATTAAAAAAAAATTTTTATCCTGGGACACCTGGTGGTGTCCTGGGTGGCTCAATTGGTTAAGCGGCTGCCTTCAGCTCAGGTCATGATCCCAGGGTCCTGGGATCGAGTTCCGCATCGGGCTCCTTCTCGGCGGGGAGCCTGCTTCTCCCTCTACCTCTGCCTGCCACTCTGCCTGCTTGTGCTCTCTCTTTCTCTCTCTCTCTCTCTGACAAATAAATAAATAAAATCTTTAAAAAAAAATGTTATCCTAAATTATCACTATTTTTTAATTGACAAATCATGGTATAAGAAAAATGTGATATTTCTCTATTCTCACTGTAGAAAGTATTATAAAATTGTCATACAAAGAAGTGATCAAAAATATGCAGCCAAAATATACGTGAAAAATGTATTACAGAGATGTATTAGGTAAATACATATTATCAATAGTAATGAGATTATATATTTTTGAATTTCATGATGCTGATGGTATTGCAAGCTTTGAAATTTTTTAAATATGCTAGCTATGATTTCCTTTCTCAGTCCAAATATATATTCATTTTTGCAGCTCATTTTATATTCATAAAATGGTATTATTTTTCTTAAAGATGACTGCCAAAACTGCGTAGGGTGTAGACCCTATAACACCCGAATTCACCCATGTCCACATGTTACATATTAGGAAACTAAAGTACAAGAGCTGAATGTGGGGCCAGTATCCACTATATCGCATATTATATTACTCTTCATCTGCCATAAAACTTAACTCCAACTATAATTACTAATGTGCATTTTGAATGACCTTAAAGATTTTGTTTTGTTTTGTTTTGTTTTGGAGAGAGAGCGAGAGCAGGAGGGAAGGGGCAGAGGGAGAGGGAGAGAGAGAATTTTTTTTTTTTTTTTTTTTTGAGAGAGAGAGAGACTCTTAAGCAGGCTCCATGCCCAACACAGAGCCTGAGGCAGGGCTTGATCTCACAACCCTGAGATAATGACCTGAACTAAAATCAAGAGTTGGACACTTAACCAACTGAGCCACCCAGGCGTCTCTTGAACGACTTTAAAGTTTTTGCACACCTGTTTCCTTAACCAGAATCTGAGCCCCTAGGGGCAAGGACTGCAAGAAAAATCCTTATGTATATCCCCAGAACTTACTTCGAGAACATGCTATTAAAAAAAACTCATTAAGAATATGAGCTTACACCTAGAAATATGTTTTTAAAGGGTTAAATCTGCTGTCAAATTTTGTATAGCACTATTGTCTGTGCCTGATTCCTCCAAGTCCTGTTTCTTAGCAGCCTTTGCTGTCACCAGAGTACTTGGGTTGTGGACAAGGGAACCAATAACACCAGTTTCTTTCCAAATAGGTACGATTCTCCAGCACCATTCTTTCAGACTCACAAGAAGGCACACGGGACTAGAAGTTTGAGTCAGCCAAACGCAGGGCAGGAGAATCAAGCTGAGCAGCACAGCGAGGAGAGGAAACCAGGTTTCTGGCCCTCAGTGCTCAGTCTGACTATCTTCCTGTATCAACTAGTGTTAAAGTCAATCAGCATGGAAAACTGTCAGCCCAGCATGACATTTCAGCTTTATTCCCTAATGCTTTTTTTGCACTTATGTGGGGAAAATAGATAGCAATATGGTTAACTTGTGGTTCTTTTTGATTTGGAGTTTGAGGGATTTTCCAAGTAATGAAAAAGCCTGGCCACCCGGGGCAAAGATATTCACTCAGTGAGCAGAAAATGTATTGTTTGGAGAAAAATGAATTGAGGACTCCCTGAGAAAGGACCTTCTACTGAAGATAATTTCTCTCCTGGAACAATGCAAAGCCCAGAGGATAAAGTCTCAGAGTCGCTGGGGTCCTGGGGGCCCTGGGAGACACAGGCAGGGCCGTTTGAGAATTATGTGAACAGAATTTCTATGCCTGTGAAGTCTCCTCTTACCTTTAGGCCCAGGCTGGGTGTTAGAGGTTGAATTCTGTCCCCCCAAGAAAAGATTTGTTGAAGTCCTAACCCCTGTGCCTCAGAATGTGACCTTATTTGGAAAGAGGATCATTGCAGATGTAATTAGTTAAGATGAGATCATCCTGGATATGGGTCCCAATCCAATATGACTTGTGTCCTTATAAGAAAAAGGCTCTGTGAAGAGGATGAATGCCTTATGACAACAAAGGCAGAGATCTGGAGTTACACAGCTGCTAGCCAAGGAAAGCCAAAGACTATCAGCAAGCCACCAGAAACTAGGAAGAAGCAAGCAATGATTTCCCCATAGGTTCCATAGGGAGTAGAGACCTGCCAACACCTTAATTTTGATACTCTGCCTCCAGAACTGTGAAATAAATTTCTGTTGTTTTAAGTCACCCATTTTTGGCACTTTATTTTGGCGGCCCCAGGAAACTAATACACTGGGATAAGATAAGGTGAATCTAAACGTCCTCCGTCAGGTGAAAAAATTAGGAAGGGAACTATCCAACTATAGGAATGCTAGATACTCTAGATTCGAAGGAAGGGAAAATATACCATACATGTGTATGTGTGTACAATATGTGTGTGTATGCGTCTGTGATTTTAAGAAAGGAAGACAAAGACACATCATAGCAAGTCCAGAGTATTTTTCTACAAATAAAAACTGTCTACATAACCAAATGGTGATCACTAGTTTAACAGAATTAGAAGTTTAATAAAATTAAAGAACAATGAAATCTCCCCAAAGGCAAGATTTGAACCATGAGAGACTGTGAACTCTGAGCAACAGACTGAGGGTTTTGGAGGGGTGGGGGTGGAGGGATGGGTGAACCTGGTGGTGGGTATTGAGGAGGGCACGTATTGCACAGAGCACTGGGTGTGGTACATGAACAATGAATCTTGGAACACTGAAAAAATAAAATAAAAGTATTTGGGGAAAAAATAAATAAAGTCATTTCAAAACAATTTAGTATCTTAGACTCATGAACCTGAAAAAGCATGATCAAATAGTATCTTGTCAGCGGGCGAACATACCGGTAAATAAAAAATATTAGTAATTATGGCTTTAGATTTAGCAGGCCCAGGCTCAAATCCTCACCAAACCAATAACTGATAAAGTAACCGATTTGTAAGCAAGCTGTAAACTTCCTCTATCAGTTACCTATAGTCAATAATGTATGAACAACTATCATTTATTCTTGCTCATGCATCTGAGGGTTACGTAAATGTTGGTTGATCTAAACCAGGTTGGGCTAGGTTAGGCTTCAAGCTACAAGTGGGAACACACCTCCATGTGGTTCTCTCATCTTCTGTGGACCAGCAGAACAGCAGGCACATGTTCTTCTTGCGGGAATGGCAGAAGGGCACAATAGACCAGGCCTTCTCCTGGCCTTGGCTCAGAAATGGCATGTGGGGGAGCCATGCTGTTTACATCCTTGAGCCACAGCAAATCAAATGGTCAAGGCCAACATCAATAAGTCAGGGAAATGTGCACTGCCACTAGTTGGAGAGTAAAGACTTAATATTTACTACATAATTCAAATTATGACGCTCCCTGAATATGTTTAATTATCTGCCAAATGAACAGAATATTAGTACTTAATTCATCAGGTTGCTGTATTATTTGTCTCCATTAAAAAATTCAGAAGATTTCACATTAAAACTTTTTCATTAAGGAGATTTTTAATGAAAAGATTTTCTCATTAAAATTTTTTAAAACTCCAGAATGCTGGATTTTTTTCATTAAAATTTTTAAAAACTCCAGAATAATGGGTCCACAGTTCCACCTGACAATCACTGGCTGGAGATTAAGTGGGTTTTGCCCAATTTTGGAAGAATTTGGCAGATTCCCCATCTGGCCCAACAATTCATACACTTAAACTGCCTATTCAACACCTATAAGCCTCTGGGCTTGTGGCCCCTGCTGTACACCAACGTGGAGGTGTATAGAGTGGGGCTATGTAAAGCATCTTCTAGCATGTTTCCCTAAAGAACCTCATGGATGAACTTAACACTGTGAGACCAGAGCAAAGGGCATAAACGAAGTTCAGCAGTGACTTCTCTACGGACGTCCTCCAACCACGCTCCCAACTTACACGTTTGGAAGGATATTTTATAAGCCCTAGGATCTAATAAATCTTTAGTGTCCAATTATCAAAATTCCATTAAAAATTTCAAAATGCAGAGCTTCTTGGGAATCTGTAGGTAAATACTGTGCACCATGGCTTTCTCTTCCCAAAATGGATTTCTGGCGTTGTGACCTGAAAGGCAGGTACAAGCTGAAGGTTGAAACTCTGATAGCCAAATGTAGCTACATATTAGAAAAATGAACAAACAAAAGGATTTTGGGGAGTCTACGCCTACTGACTCTCTTAGGATGCCATATTGAAAATTTGACTTATTTTTTCCTGTTGACTCTGATAAGCAGATAATTTTAATAACTATAGATGAGGGTCAACCCAAGAAATGCTGTGATGCAAAAAAGGGCTTGGAGAAACAAAAAAAAGGCTTTTCCTCTCTGCTGAGAATATCACGGACAGGCACTGCTTGGTCTGCCTTACAGTCAAGGTCCCCAATCAAATTTTTAATCTTGAAGAGAGCAGGTAAACAGAATTAGCATAGGACTTTGAGTCAAATGTCCTCCTTTGCAATTGCCTGGGTAGATTTCTCAAAGAATAAATAAAATCTAAGTGATTAATTTTCAAACTGTCTTTCCCTGTTATGAGTATTATCCAAAGGAAGCTATGTTGTGAGATCTGGCAGCTAAATAGTAGTGATTTACACATGATAAGATCACAAGCTGTGGCATAGTATGCTCTTTGTGCATTCAGTAAAGCTTTATGCCTAGATACTCATCATTTGCTAGTCATGAATCCATGAATCTGTGATTGTCCGGGTATTTGAATGCCTTAGAATTTGCATTTCTCACTGGGAAGCCAGCATTCAAATTTTATTTTCATAATCTAACACTTATGACCAAGATATGTGGCAATGACTTCAACTCTGAAAAGTCAGTATTACTTCATGAAAGTAATATCAAAAGTTATTTTAATAATATAGATTCTCAGTCCCTTATCTGCAATTCTAAAACTTTTCTAAAAGGTATCAAAAAAACAAATTTTTTTCATAACTTCTTTGGTGGCAAAGCCTGACCTAAACTGACCTGCTTTTGTGAAAAAACTTGACCTGAACTGATGTGACACTATTTATAGTCTCTGTATCTCTCACTGAGTATAAATATTCACACATTTCACTAAAGAATTATTAATGTGTTTGATTACAGAGTGTTTTCTTCAGACCCCAAGGAGGTGTTATATGCAGTATATATATTGTATTACCTTTTTACCATCTGAAAAGTTCTAAATTCCTCAATACCTCTGGCTCCAATGGTATCAGATAAGACTGAGAACCTGGGTTATTGAAATACCTTTTAATTTTACTTTTATAAGGTGACATCGAGCATGACAGTTTAGCTGCTTATATAATCATGAACATTATCTGGCACCTGCCCTTCTCAGTGATAAAGAGGTAAATCAATTCATTTTCAAAGTCAATAAACCTTAATTGAGTATCTAATATGTGTAAGGACCTGTGGTCCTTAAACTACGTTATTAGAAATGAGAAGACAGAGGTTCAGTGATGTTCTGTCACTTACCCAGGGTCACACAGCTGATAAGGGGTGTTTGAAGCTAGACTTCAAACCTAATTCACCTAGTGATAATTTTCAAGATCTTTAAGGATTTGGGCCCTTAATTAGATAATGGACACGAAATCCAGAATTGCCAGAGGCAGGGGCATGTGAATTTCTGTGTTCTGCCTTTACTTACTCTCTATCTAACCATGTACCTTCTATCTTAACATATTACATATGGACATCCTCCATCAAATATCATCTAGTTTCCAACCTTCCACTCTCCATACCCCTGATCAAAGATTTAAGAGAATAATAATACATTGGCTTTGATGAAAACCCAAGAACCTCACTAAACTTGTGCACTCTGACATCAGCCACTTTGTCATCTTCTCACTTCAAGGGAAGAAAATTTAAAATTCGAATGACAAACCTACAGATGTACTTAGAGGTGGCAATCAACCTGGATCATAACCCACTGAGCTGCAAAACGCCTTCCCTTAACCCACTGCTCTCACTCAGATCAACCCATCACTATTTGAAAACTTTCATGTCAATCAATTCTGATAGGACCTCTCTGTGGGTAATAGACTGAATTCTATCCCTCCAAAATTCATATGCTGAAGCCCTAACTCCCAATATTTGGTATCTGAAAATGGTACCTTTGGGAGGTAATCAGGTTTAGATGAGGTCATGAGAGTGGAACATTCGTGATGGTAGTGGTGTCCTTATGAGACGACAGACAGCTTGCTGGCTTTCTCTCTCCACCCTGTAAGGACCATCAGCAAGCCTGGAAGAGAGCTCTCACCAGAAACTAATCATGCTGACATTCTGATCTCAGACTTCCAGCCTCTAGGACTGTGAGAAAATACATTTTTACTATTTAAGACACCCAATGTCAGGTTACTTATTATGACAGCCCAAGAAGATGAAGATATTCAGGATATGAAAAGACTAAAATATGCTGGTTTCATTGAAATTTTCATTGAAATTCCTTAGATACCCACAAACATTAAAACATTAAACATTAAAACCCATTTCATGGGTATATGGCTCTCTAAAATAAAAACAATGATTAAAATAGCAATAGTCATCGAGTGTCTACAATATACCACTTAAGTCACATTATCTCCCATTTCCACCGTAACAATGTGTTTTGCTCTTGCTCTGAGTCCAGAGGCTTAGAAAAGCTGTCCAATAGTGACAGCAAGCTAGTGGTAGAGTAGGGATTCACACCAGCTAGGTATGAATTCAAAGCCTTTGTTCTCTACCCCTATCAATTTCACCTTTCTATAAAAAGAAGCAAAACGCAAATTAGACTTTAACAGAAGTCAGAGGCAACCTTTAAGTACAAAGTTGCTTAAGCAACACGATAAAGAATTCTACTCAGCCCAAATATCTACATTACTCATACCTGAAATTCCATTAATATTGGTTCACTTCTTTATATTGAGTGTTGTCAGTTCTTAACTTTTAACTTGCAAAAACTCACCAAGGAAGAGTAAGTGAATCTCCAAATCCTTTGGGTCCAATGTGTTTGTTCTGTTCAACTAACAAACATTAAATACCGTTTTATACAAGGGGTTGGGCTCAACCTGCCAGGAATGCAGAGGTACATCAGATCTTTTCTACAGTCCCTCACAACATTCAGCTACCAGCTAACAAGAGGAGGGATGTGGCATTTATAACGTTGAAACATACAAACCGTTTTCAAGTAAATTACACTTAAAAAAAAAAAAAAGGCAGTACTGACAAGTATTTAAGAAAATGTCCCCATCAATCTTAGGGCCCTTACAAATATAAGCACACACATGTTAGTTTTCATTATTTGAGTTTGTTGTTACATACATGTTGTACTTTGGAAAAAAAAGCTAAAAATTAAAACAACAACAACAACAAAAAAAACCTAGTTAGTTGGGGGAAAAAACTGGTTAACTGAATCTGAATCTGAATCAAATCTGAATGTCTTTCAATTGTTCTTGCTGATTTCGACACAAAATCTTTCTAATTTACTCTGTCCAGAACCTACCGAGAAAAACAGAACTTTGTATTTCCCCTCTTCATGCATTTATTCACTTAATTCTGTATTCTACAGACCCTTCAGAACACCCAGTACGTGTAAAGGCCTGAATTAGAAATTTAGTAGTAATCAAGGATTATTCAAATAAATCAGCGAACAGATTTACAGACAATGTGCTCTGAGGTTAAACGACAGAGGGGAGAAGCCCTGTCTACTAGCTAGAGCGTGATGAGGCTATTCCCCCCACCTGCCTGTGATGCACCCCAGACCCTGCTGGCATCCGGGTGACCCCGCCCCACAGCATGTCAACACACAACCACCGAGAGCCACGCGGCCAGAATACGAGCAGGACGCACTATCACACCGTGCTCTGGCTCACGTCATACAGTCATCTAGGGGAAACAGGCTGAGGAGTGTGATAAGTCAAACCAGTCCAGATGACAACGGAAGAAATGTCCTCGGTGCACCGTTAAGACAACGTTTCCTCTGGGGGAGGAGGAAGCGGAGATGGTTGCAGGCTGATGCGAACGGGGAAGGACTTTTTCCATTTCAAACCAGAGACTCGCGTTTATTTAGACATCTGCTTCCCGAAGAGAAGCAGCACTGCTAGGGGTTAGCTTTCCTCTCTCGCTAGCGCTATTCTCCTGACGCTTATTACAAGTCAAGTAGCAATATAGCACTGTCCGCAAGGAGAAATATTCTCTCATTTTGACTGTCATGTCAGGGAGAAGGCAGAAGAAGGAGGCTATGTGTTCGTGCTGTGAATTTCTTCTTGCTTCCTCCATGGCCAAGAAAAAAAAAAAAAAAAGAGTAAGGCTGTGGAACTTCCAAGTGCTGGGCACAGCTGGTGAAGGGAGGCAGTGTTTTCTGGACAAGCAGCCCACTACCTAGCAATTAATTTCTAAATCCATCATTTAATTATTAGTCCAAAAGAACACTGAAAATGAATAGTACTGCTCCATTTACATATTTAATCGGATTAGACTGCTGACTTTCGGGTCCTGGCAATTAACTGGTCTCCATGTCCCTTTTTCAATACTTAAATGATTAATCTCTTATATTTGGGTGTCTGTGTTCATTCCCTGATATTTTATGCTGGAAAATTAATTGTTCTATTTCAGCATCATTATATGGCTAAGTGACTGCAGACGATTTAACCTCTTGCTGTCCTAAATAATAGTGACTTCACGAAGAAGCTGTGTAAGATTCTAGCTAATGAGACATGTATATGTAACTTCGAACCTCCTATTTTCCTTTAAAATATGAAACCAATTAAGTGAAATCAAATGAGCCTGTTCCCTTTACAGTTATATAAGGTAAACAAAGAAGGTATTCTTCCAATTGAATACAACATTTGATTGTTTATTCACTAAGGAAAACCAGCATTTCCCACAACTGCCAAATGAGGTTCTATATTTCCTGATACGGTCTAAAAGGAGGTACAAGTTTAAGCCTAGACAAGCTAAGTTAGAGATGCAAAACAACACTGGTGATAAAGCAAAGCAGGCCTAATATAATCTCTATGTAAAATACCCCCTTGCTGTTGGCAAAGACCTCCACAAAGTCTCCAAACCTTTCTGGAATGATCCCAAGCCAATTCACCTTGAATAATACATATAAGGTCACCCAAAACCCAGAAGGGACCAGGAATGTACACACACTAGGTAGCTCCATTAGTGATGTGACTGACAAATTATAAAACACAGAAAAACAGTCTAGAATTGTGATTTAAGAGTGACTGGAGTCAGAGAGAGCTGGCTGTGTGTCCCAGGTGTGTCACTGAATGTCCACACAACTGACTTCAAGCAGGGTATTAACCTTCCCTAAATCACAGGTGCCTCATCTTCTAAAATGGGCTTAATAATGGCACCAATTTCAGAAGGTATGGCCCGAAAAGATTCAACGATAAAATGCAAGTGAGGAATTTACCCCAGTGTCTGGTACATAAATAGAGCAAAAGCAATGTTAGTATTTATTTTAATACCTCACTGTAAAGCAATGTAGCCCTCTGTCCTGAGGCCTGAAATAATTGTGGCCTTTATAGATTTCAAAATTTCCAAACCCATGGGGTGCCTGGGTGGCAGTCAGTTAAGCAGCCAACTCTTGGGTTCAGCTCAGGTCATGATCTCAGGGTCATGAAATCGAGCCCTGAGTCAGGCTCCACACTCAGCACAGAGTCTGCTTAAGTTTCTCTCTCCATCTCCTTCTGCCCCTCCCTCCCATGCTCGCTCTGTCTCTCTCTCTCTTTCTCTCTCTCAAATTAATAAATATTTTTTCAAAAATAAATTTTAAAAAAATTCCAAATCCTATTAAAACTCAGAAGACAGGGTGGGTGGCAATGGCAGCAGCTCAACGTTCAACAGCTGTGCCGTCTGGAACTCAGCCTAGTTCTCTCATCAACCACATTAGTTGGTGCCCACATTCAAAAGAATCAATCCTACCTCCCAAGTCATTCTTATTCTTGCCAACCCTAGAAGGGCAGGATTTTGAACTAGTACATTTGATGGGGTAAATAAGACCTGGAACTTGGGGGGACCGTCATGATTCTCCAGAGTACCATGGATCCACCTGGAGTCAAGAGGGACTACTTTAGCAGACAACAGCCACGTGTAAGTTTCCAACCATATTCCTTCCACTTAACAAACGTGATAAGGGTGTCCGTTATGCCAGGAGCTGGAGTTTTATTCTCTTTTTTCTGAAGCTCCAAGTTCAACCCCACACTGATCAAGCAGAAGAAATTATTTGGATACTTCTCAAAATCCCGAGTGCCCAGTTTCCATGCCCTCGGCAGCTGGAACAAATTAGAGCTGGGACACAGGCTTTGAAGGAAGGTTTTAGAAGCTCAAAACAAAACAAAGAAAAAAGAAAATCTATTTTTAAAGAAAATTATCTTTACTTTTCTGATGTTTAAAGCAATCTGTGCTTCTGTTTAAATTTTCATAGAATATGAAAAGGCAAAAGAAATAAAAATATCACATTGACCCCCCCACCCAGATTATGACCAATATATGTGCTATAAATTTATCTACACAAATATATATGTATAACTATATATACATACACATTAACTATAAACATACATGCAAAAGATAAAAACACATTGCTTTGCAACCTGATTTCTTCATTAAATACATAATGTATGTGTTTCCACATTAATAAATAAGGATTTAAATTTGCCTTATCATTTTTAATGGTTCCATTGTCTTCCACTGTATGAAGGTGATATATTTTATTTTACCAAACCCTCTTACTAGACAGTTAAGTGATTTTCTTTTGGCTTTTTTTTTTTTATTATTATTTATTTACTCAACAACTAGGTATAGGCACCTGCCATATGCCTGAACTCTTTCAAAGACTGGAGCTACAGCCATGAGCAAGGGATGTAAAATTTCTGTCCTTTTCAACCTTACAATCTAGAGAAGAAGGGAGTTAATAAAATAAAGCAGAATAAGGGGATAGAGAAGGATACAAGGTGACTATATTCGATAGGAGATACATATGTATTTAATTATATAAAATACAATACTGTTTTGCATTTGTCCAGTTACAAAAATTTGACAGTCTTAATCTTATTATTAAGTTACCATTAATTTCCTACTGTCAACCTGGACAGGATGGTCCTGACATTTACAAAATGTCTTCAAATGGGCTCTCATTGCTCGTGCCCTAGAAACCTCTCTGGATCAGGTAAAAATAAGGGAAAATGAGTTTTCCTTAACCCCTGGCTCCTCACCACCCACAGTGAATGTCAGTCTTTGAACCAACAGCCAGAGGCATCCCCCCTCATTCTAGATGGAAGCTCAGGGTGTTTCCATGGGCATTTTTCTCTGTTCAGACTAAAAGGCTACATAAGCAGCTACCAATCTGCATCTTACTGAACATATGCTACTATTAATGAGTTGCGGCGGCGGCGGTGGTGGGTAATATAGCCACCCATCTACTACCCTTGTCAAATATTTACCTTTCGTTTCTTCCTAGCGGAGTATGCTGGAGTACTAACTCTATTCTTCATCAGCCCAGGCAGGTTTCTGGGGGAAAAAAAACAAGCAGCTGAGGATTCTGTGTGTTGTCAGAATCTACAGTGAATGCAAAGATGAGCAGTGATGCTGAAGATCAGCGAGGACGTGAAGAAGAAAAATCTTCTCTGTTAGCTTGGATCTAATAGTTCTATAATAAACTGTCACTGCTTGCTGCTTCAAAGGGCCATCAAACAGCAGAAATGGCAGAGAGACCTTTAACCAGCACTGGAAAACCTGAGCACCTGTGATGTGACGCAACAGTGGCTAACGTTCACTGAGTGTCGTCTATGTGGTAGGCACTGGTCCAAGCGCCTTAGGGGTAGCAGCACACACCACCTGGACGTAGGCACTCTTCTTATTCTCTCTTTAGAGAGAAGGAAACTCAGACCCTAAGAAATTGAGGATTTTGCTCACGTGGTAGGACCAGTCATGGACTCAGGCAGTCCGGCTCCACAGCAAGGGCTCCGAGGCGCCACAGCACACGTTCACGGTGTGTGTGCACACACCTACCCCACTCCCCACACGCATACCCCTCGTCATCTATGCTTCTACAGAGACTGCACCACACTCATCTCTCACCCCACACACACACACCAGCCACACAGACCCCACTCACCATACACACACATCCCACAGATCTCACACATCCCACACCCTCACCACCTGCCACACACACACGCCTTGCATATACACACACACCCCACACATTCCATGCATCACACACACATACAGCACGAACACACCACACACACGTACATCCCCACACATTTATACACACAAATACACCCCACACCATATACACCACATACCATATACCTGCCACGTACCATACACGTCACATACTATACACATATGAACCACACACACACACACATCTCATACACACACACACCACACAGTCACACCTACATTCCCCACACATCCCCAAACTGAGCTAATAACTAAAGAGTCAACATCAAGAATAAACTGTTTATAAGAGAATTTCAAGATATGCGAAGGTCCATTTCTTCTCCTGTGGAGTGAAGGTGCTAGCACACGTGCCCCACAGGGTAGGTTTGGGAAGTATCTGTGATATGCGAAAAGGTTTGGTTGTGTGTCAAGGGAGCTCTACGAGGGCACTATTCAGCAGCTGTGGAGCTCAGATGAGATCTGGGTTCAGGAGGATCAGCTGCAATCACACACTCCCCCTCTGGGGGCTACGAGCTCACAGCATGTCCGCAGAGCTGCTTCCCTGGGGCTAGAAATGAGGTCCTAACTCTTCAGCCTGCCATTCAAAGCCTTCAGCTCATCCATGTCCCTGGGACTTGCCCTCATAGACACCCTCACCAGGCACACTAAAGGACACCTGCTTGGCTCCCTTGTGTAGTCATGCTCCTGCCTGACATTACATCCCTCTTATTTCTTCCTACTTGAGCCCAAACCATCCATCCTGGATGGCCCATGGCCCTTCCGATACCATGAAGGTCCCTTTAACGCTGCATCTCCTACCAGCCTCTCTATCCTCTAAATTTCTACAGCCTGGGTCATCTGTACCACCTGCATGGCATTTTGATACATGTTGTACCACATTGTTAGCTATGTCAAAAGATTTTCAAAATGCTGTATTATATTCTAGGTGCCTGGAGACCCACTACCCATTTATTATTCAGTGGCTGTCATTGCTTTAGAAGGATAGCAAAACAGCATTTATTGGCTTTGAGGTTCAAAACAGGATTTTGAAACTTGGAAATAAATGGAATCTTAAAAGAAAGGTGATTCTGATTTGTGAGAAACCAGCTTTTTGAGAGAGAAAAAGTGTGTTAAATTCTAAAAGCTTGCCTTCAGCTATTAGAAACTAAGACCCAGGAGATACATAAAGTTTATTTGATAAACACAGTTTTAGGATGAATGTATAATGACATAAAAGCAAGTTTTCCCATCCCAAACAAGGTAAAATGCAATGCCCGAGAAAGGAGAGAAAAACTGGAGAGAAGCGGTAGTTTGAACAGCAGGATGGTCTTACCATACCCTGCAATCTCAGCCTGGGTCTTCATAGACCCAGAGAAGCTGGGGGGCTAGATAGTAGCTGTGCCCCACTTTCCAGAGGCAGAAATCTTATAGATGTCCCTAAATAGCAGAAGGTATGACAGGCTTAAAATCAAAATGGTAGTGCCATGAGAAGGATTATGGTCTTCTCCACAAGTCTACGAAGGTATAAGGGGGTCAAGGAGAGTGTGTGCTAGTAAATATTTAACAACTAGCTCTCTTGAAAATAAAAATCTCTTTTTTAGGCTAAAGTAGACAGAATAATGATCCCTCCCAGATGTCCGTGTCCTAATCCCCAGAAGCTGTGAAGATGTTACCTCAGATGGCAAAAGGAACTTGGCAGATGGGATTCAGTCAGGGACCTCGAGATCATCCTGGATGATCCAGATGAGAGAAAGAGAGAGAGGTCAAAGCAGAGAAGAAATCTGTGTTGTTTCAAGCCACCATGCTTGCAGTAATTTGTTATAGAATCAATAGGAAACCAAAACATGGAGCTTTAAGGTGGTACAAAGCCTCCCCAAGGCTAATTTCAAGCTACCAAGGTTAATGTCATTGAACTCACGATGGGAAGAGTCACACAATCAGCCCTTGTGAGCTGGTATATGCTGACTCCAGCACACCACCTACATGAGAGAGCATGTGAATTTTCCACATCTCAGAGAGTCCAGGAGGAGTAGGATGGACTAGCAGACCTGATAGGATCCCACGGTCATGATGAGGGAGAGCACCAGCAAATACAGTATGGAGCCCCAAAGATAAGAACTATGCAGAGGATTACAGGCTAACATCCAAAGACCAGGTACCTAAGCTATAGCCTGTCCTGACAGAGGATAGAGGATGGTCACAGGCCAGATGGTTCCAACTTCATCTCCCATGCTGGAAGAGCCTCTTTCTGCAGGAGAAAAAGAGAGTAAGCAAAAACATTGAAATGAATTATTTTCAGTCCTAAATTGACCAAATTTAAATCCTGATTTGACCGACATCACTTGGTTTCCTCGAAGCAACTCGACTGATTCCTAATCCCAAAGAGAATGGAGGTGGACTCAAATAGAAATTAGCTTCTGGTTTGAAAAACAGATACCCCCTATTCAAGTTATTTCTTCCAAATAATGTATAAATGCCTTAGGAAAATGCATGTCTTCTATCCACCCACCACTGAAGCTTAAAGGGCATTGCCACGTAGCCTGACAGGACATGTAACAGGATCAGGTGCATGGCTATTTCAGCGGGGCTCTCCACCTTGGATGCACACCAGCATCACATGAAGAGCTTTCCAGTGTACTGAGGCCCAAATCTTACCCCCCAGAGATTCTGATTTAAGCCATCTGGTGTGCAACTTGGGCACTGGGGTTTCTAGAAGTTCCAAAGTGCAGCCATAGTTGGAAATCTACTGCTCAAACATCCTACACTCCCCCTGAAGACAGTTTTGGAATCAAATTAATCCAGGTTTAGATATTGATTCTACATATGTGATTCTACAAAATGAACCTGGATAAACAACTGAATTTTTCTACAGCTCACTTTCCTCACCTATAAATGGACTAATGATATTTAAGTAGAGAGTACTGAAAAGATACTGTGCATATATAGAGCCTGGCCCCTGGTGCAAATTCATTTGTGCTAGGGAATAGCTACCATCCTATAATATTTTGTTAAAGACTGCCTGTGAATCCTCTTTCTGCAGTCATCGGATATTCTGCTTATATAGAATCAATAGAGTTTTCCCATGCACCTAGAATAAAAATATTAAAGCACAAATCTTTCATCTTATATAATTATCCCATTTGGAAAATAAAAAGTACAAATGGAACTCGATGGTTCACTTGTGTATAAAAAAGGAAAGCACCTTCTGCATAGAAAACCATGTCAAAAAGCCCCCAAGCTTCATTCTCATTATGGACCAAATGAGGTTTTTGTGAGGTAGAGGTGATAATATGTTCTCAGGCTTCTGAATATCAAACATATGAGGGCACTTAGGGACCTCCCGAACATATATTTCAAGGATAAAAATCTTTTCATCTTCAAAGAATCCACTTACTATTCAACAAAGATGATTACAAAATAAGACAAATGGAATTATTCTGCCTCAGAGGTGCTGTATAAAAAAATATATATGTATATATACAAAAGTAGTTGAGAAAGATCAGAAGTCTGTATAACTGAAAGAAGATACAGTACAAAAGGTATAAATGAGGTCTCCAGAGATGATCCCTGCTACTGTTTCTCATTAATAAAAGCTATGAATACGGTAGAGGAAAGATTAAAGGGGTAAGTCTACAAAACAGAGGGCAATGGTTAAAAGCAAAAGCTCTAGAATCAAATCCACTAGTTCTAACCTGATTCTGTCCCTAACTTAACCCCTGTGTGCCTTGGTTTTCTCATGGATAAACTCAAGATAATGACAGTGCCTATATCAAGTGGCTGTTGGGAGGATCAGGAAGGTACTGGAATGCTCAGTGCAGTATATGGTACACAGCAAATTACTAATAAGCATTAACTCACTATGGTTACCAAAAAATATTCACAAAGAATGCACAGAACTGTGGAGCCCAATAAAGTATCCATAGCCATATGTGGCTATTTAAATTAAATATAGATCAATAGAAACTAAATTGAATTAAAAATACAGTTGCTCAGTTTCACTAGCTATATTTCATGTCCTCAGCAGACACATGTGGCTAATGACCACAGTAATGGCAGAGGAACATTTCCATCACCACAGATATTCAAGTCTCTACTCAAGTGACGAACAGCAAGCTCTGAAGCCTCTCTCATTTGGTTGAAGGTGAAGGAGAAACCTCTTCCTTTCCTCCCCCGCTGAGTAGGGAAACACACAAGGCAGTGATATTCCTTCCCAAGAATCCCTGTCAAGGCCATGTCCCCTCAATCTTATATGCTCTCCTAAGGAATGCTGCTGCTGCTCAAAGCAAAGTCCTGCTTGGTGGTCTTGCATTCAACTTAGGATACAGAGAGACTTTGCAACCAGAACATCATTGACAGGATTTAGGGCCTCTGCCAGAATTTGTATTTTATCAGCTGTCCCTTCCTGATGTATCAATGTGTCCCTCTTTCAGTCTCCCTAAAATTTCTAACTCACTGGCTCTGACTTTATGTGAACTAGAAAACCAAATAACCAAAGTTATTGTCTAAAAGTAAGACTCTAGAAAGGGCTTTTAGTCGTTTGCAAGGATGTCAGTGCACAAAAACTTCTGTTGTTTGCTTGTATGTTTTGCTCCCTTTCTGGCCCCTGCCTGTGCCCTGGAGAGCCGAGAGCCCCACATACCCAGCTACTGGGCAAGGCTTTATTTGAAACATCGGAGGGCAATAAGGATGTATGAAGTGATTCTTTGGGAAAGAGTGTAAAAAATAGAAAAAATAATAGAAGGGGTATAAAGAAATATCTCCAACTAGCAAACCTATGAGGAGTGCAAATTTAGACAAATGGCCAATTCTATTCAGTCCTGAGCAAATGATATCAAATCACTCATGGATCAGCAAAATCCATCCTTCAACTCTAAAGCACAAAAAAATCTACTTTAGAGACTCAGGTCAGTATACTTAATCACGAATGCATTTTAACGTGTAATTGAATACTTTTTAGGCCGTGTGTATACACACAGGCCAGGGAAGGGAAAAAGATGAAATCACCTAAATGGGCATTATTTGTGTGAACTTAGGTGTATTTACCGCTAAGCTGATTTGTCTATAGGAGTGCACGAGAGGTCAACTAATTCCAGCCAGGTAGGATGTCAGCTGATTCTGCGTTGTAAGGTATACTGCTTCACTCACCATACCTAATGTTAGTGGCACAAATCACTATTTCATTATAGCAATAAATGCAGTCCATCAGTGCCCATAAAGCAGAAGGACTTAGAATCAGATTACGGGGACTCAAATCTCAGCCTCAACAGTCATTTTCTTTTTTCTCTTTTCTTTTTAAGATTTATTTATTCATTTGAAAGAAAGAGAGAGCACAGGTGCATGAACAGGGGGAGGGGGAGAGGGAAAGGTAGAATCCTCCAGTCGACTCCCCACTGAGCCCATGTGGGGCTCAATCCCAGGACCCTGAAATCATGACCTGAGCCGAGATCAACGGCCGGCTGCTTAACTCACTGAGCAACCCAGGCGCCCCTCAACAAACATTGTTAATACAACTTCTAGGCAAGTGCCAAAATTCACCAAGTGCCTATATTTTCTAATCTATAAAATGGAGAAATGGAGTTACTAACAGTCCTTGCCTCATAGAGCTTTCAGTTATAACATCTTTATTGATCTATAATTCATATACTATAAAACCTACCGTTTTAATTGTAAAATGTAGTGATTTTTAGCAAAGTCACAGATTGTGGCACCATCACCACTACCTAATTCTAGAACATTTTCATCACACCAAGAAGAAAGAAATCCCTAGCAGTCACTTTGCTTTCTTCCCCCTGCCCCCATCAGTGGTATGGATTTGCCTATTCAGGACATTTCATATAAATAGAATCATACAAGATGTAGTTTTGTGACTAATTTCCTTCACTTAATGTAATGTTCTCAAGGTTCATCTATGCTATAGCACATATCAGTACTTCATTCCAGGATGCCTGGGTGGCTCAACCAGTTAAGCGTCAGACTCTTGACTTCGGCTCAGGTCACCATCTCAGGGTTGTGAGATCCAGCCCCAGTGGGACCCCGTGCTCAGTGGCAAATCTTCTCTCTCCCTCTCCATCTGCCCCACCCCCACCCCATGCATGTGCACACACACACTCTTTCTCTAAAATAAATAAATAAATCTTTTAAAAAATTCTTCATTCCTTTTTATTACAAAATAATATTCCATTGTATGGATTATTATATTTTGTGCATCCATTTATCTGTTGATGAACATTTGGGTTTGTTTCTACGTGTTAGCTATTCTGAATAATGTTACGAGGAACATTTGGTACAAGTTTTTGTGTGGACATAAATTTTCACTTCTTTTGAATATTTACCTGTGAGTGGAGTTTTTGAGGCATATGGTTTTGGTTTTTATTTCTCTAAAGACCAATGATGTTAAGCATCTTTTCATGTGCTTATTAGCCACTCATATATATTCTTCAGAAAGATGTTTATTCAAATCCTCTGCTCATTTTTTTAATAATGTTGTCTTTTAATTGATGAGTTGCAAGATTTTTTTGTATATTCTTTTTTTTTAAGATTTTATTTATTTATTTGAGAGAGAGAGAGAGAATAGCAGGCAGAGCAGCAGAGGGAGAGGGAGAAGCAGGTTCTCTGCTGAGCAGGGAGCCCAATGCAGGGCTTGATCCCAGGACCCTGAGATCATGACCTGAGCCGAAGGCAGTCACAACCGACTGAGCCACCCAAGTGTCCCTGGATTTTTTTGTATATTCTTGAAATATGTCTCACATCAGATATATGGCTTGCAAATGTTTTCTCCCATTCTGTGGATTGTCTTTCCACCTTTCTGATGGTGACCTTTGAAGCACAAAGTTTTTCGTTTTCATGATTTTCATTTTATCTCTTTTTCTATTGTTGCTTTTGGTTTGGGTGTCACATTTGAAAAACCACTGTCTAACCCAAGGTCATGAAGATTTACTCCTATGTTTCCTTCTAAGAGCTTCATAGTTATAGCTCTTAAATTTAGGTCTATGATCCATTTTGACTTCATTTTTTTATGTAGTGTGAGATGGAGATTCAAATTTATTCTTTTGTATGTGGCCATCCACTTGTCCTGGCATAAGTTGTTAGAAAGACTATTATTTCCCCAACTGAATTATCTTGACACTCTTGAAAATCAATTGTCCATAAATACAAGAATTGATTTCTGGATTCTCAATTCTATCCCATTGCTATCTATGTCAACCCTTATAGCCAGTGCCATATTGTCAAGTAATTACTGTAGCTTTGTGGTAAGTTTTGAGATTGGGAAGTGCGAGTCCTCTTTGCTCTTCTTCAAGATTGTTTTGGCTATTCTATGTCCCTTGTATTTCCATAAGAATTTTAGGATCAGCAAACACATCAGTGCCTACAAAACAGATAGCTGGGATTTTGGTAGGTATTGTGTTGAATCTGTTTATTAAATGTTTTGCAAGAAGCTGAATGGTACGGGGAAAAGAGCACTGGGCTAGAACTTAAGAAATGTAGATTCTTAACTTTTGAAAAATCACTTCCATTCCTAGGACTTCAGTTTCTTCCTCTGTAAAATATGAAAGTTAGGCTATGTTGATTTAGAATATCCCACTCAAATTCAAGACTCTAAGGTCTTACATCTGTCTCAGGCTAGAGAATACTCAGCAGTTTGGTAGAAATAATTCAGCTTTTAAAAAATATCAACAGGGGCACCTGGGTGACACAGTCAGTTAAAGCATCTAACTCTTGGTTTCGGCTCAGATCGTGATCTCAGGGTCATGAGAATGAGCCCTGCATCAGACTCCATGCTCAGTGAGGAGTCTGCCTTACATTCTCTCTTGTTCTCCCTCTACCCCTCCTGCTCATGCTCTCTCTCTCTCCCTCCTTTTCTCCCTCTCTCTCAAATTAATAAATAAATCTTTCTTAAAAATTCAAAAGATGCTGATTAAGGAGCACACTTGTGATGAGTGCAGGGTGATGTATGGAATTTTTAAATCACTATCATGTACACTGAAACTAATATCACACTCTATGTTAACTAACTGGAAGTACAATAAAATGTTTTTTAAAGTTTTAAAAATCGGGGCGCCTGGGTGGCTCAGTCGGTTGGGCAGCTGCCTTCGGCTCAGGTCATGATCCTGGGGTCCTGGGATTGAGCCCCGCATCAGGCTCCCTGCCCAGCGGGAAGCCTGCTTCTCCCTCTCCCATTCCTCCTGCTTGTGTTCCCTCTCTCACCGTCTCTCTCTCTCTGTCAAATAAATAAATAAAATCTTTAAAAAAAAGTTTTAAAAATCAACAGTATTGACCTACCAAATCAACATTCCTGGAAACCTGGCAAAAACACAATAACTCTGGAGATAGAGAAGATTCTAGTTTGGAGGGATTCTTTCTTCTACTAGATTAAATATAAACTAATTTCAACCAAATAGCTTGTTAAAAACCTGCAGTTATTAATGGGCTCTCATGCTGTTGTTCATGTAAATGTAGGTGTTTTTAAAACTATATTTGGTGTAGAGCCATTTAAAATAAAATCTAGCTGTATGTTAAATATCTATAATTTAATCAAGCAGTATGTAAAAGCCAAAGGGAACATATGCCAATTACTGTCTTAATGAATATAGATTATCTCACTGATTAAATATTAAATACATAATTATTTAATATATAACCCATTTCCCTCTAACTTTTAAGGTGACATTCATAATCATAAACATCTGGCACAAGTATTTCTATTTTTTACTTTATACTTTCCAAATAAACTCTCTAGTACTAGCTGGTTAAATATACTGGATGCTCATGTTCGAGTTTTCAAGAGGTCTAAACATCTATTAGGCATGTACCACATACCATATATCCAGCAGGGAAGACACAAAGATAATATAATATATAGTCCTTATTCTTAGAATTCACCATCTATTGTCACTGGGAAGTCAGACATTTAAGAAGAGACTCACGGTACAATGTAAGAAGTGCTATAACAAGGGTATAAGAACTGTTAGGAGGATACAGAGGAGATATAGAGGCTACTGACTTCTTTAGGAGGGTAAGGTGGATCTGGGAAAGAATGATAAATGAGGCAAGATTTCATAGCTGAAGACACATTTGTACTGAAGTAGGACATGGGGAAACAAGAAGAATTGTGGATAAGTCCAAGATGTCTAGCTTGGGACTTGCTTGTCTAGTTTGTCTAGATGGTGATGAAACTTCGGAGAAGTTATTCTCATCTACAAATAAGTTCTTGTGATGTCAGTGGAATTGAACCCCAGACAAAGAAAAACACTAACCCATACTGCCTCTTCCCTCACTCTAAACTAGAAAGCAGAATTCCAAAGTACAACACTCAAGTTCTTTTTTTATATTTCATCCAAACAATTGTTGCATCACACAGCTATCCAAATAGTATACCTTCACTGACCAAAACAAATAAGAATAAGAATGAAGGTTAGTTATTACTAATGATATTATATTTATTTTTCCAATATTAATGTTTTCTGCCTCATTTCACATGATGAATTTTTGATATACAAATAAAAATGATACTGTACTTTATGCAGTATCAAGCCAACAATTATCACTTTCCCTGGAAAGGATGTGAACTGCAGTGGCTACATTAGTATCAGACAAAATAGATTTTAAAAACAAAAAGGTTATTAAAGATAAAAAGGGAAATTTTATAATGATAATGATGAAAGGGTAATTCCATCAGGAAAATACAACAACATATATGTACCTAACAACAAAGACCCAAAATACACAAAGCAAAAACTGGCAGAACTGAAGAGACAAGAGGACAATTCTATGAAAATAGTTGAGTTCAAAACACCACTTTCGATGGTGTATAGGACAACTAGGCAAAAGATCAATGAGGGAAGGAAAAGGCTCTAGCAATATGTTCATATGATCCCATAATTCTGTAAAATTTGGATCTTGTCAGGTAACAATGAAGTGACTATGGGAATCTTTGGGATTTGAGGCCAACTTTGGGAATCTAAGGAAGAGTTGAATTTAAAACACATTTAGTTTGAGTGGAACATACTTATGCTGGCTACAATTATCTCTGGCCTCTCTCAGTGACAATGGCTTTCAGGAATACTCCCACTGTCCATGGCGCCAACTCACCCAGGATCATAAACACAAAGGTACAGGGTCAGAGGTTATAATGAAAAGTGAATCTGCCCTATAGCACCTAGCACTAGAACTATGTAGGTAGTGGAGGAGAAACCAGGTTTGAAATGAGAGAACCTGAACCTAGTTTGTAGAAAATTCCTCAAATCATCAAAAATGTAAAATTGTAAGCAGAGGAAACAGGAAAATCCTCTCCTTTCTGGAAAATATTTAATAATGTTGCACTTGCAAATATAAAAATACCATACTTTTTTTTTTTTTTGCCTTTTTGGTGGGAAACATGGATTTATCAGAATTTATCAGAATTCCTTTATTTTTAGGGCACAAACCTATAAAATAGTGATTGTATCTATAAATTAAGCCATGTATCTTATGCGTCACAACTAGTAATAATAAAACACACTTTTCAATCAACCATGTTAAGGCTGAAAATATTACAAAAATCATTTGCTTTCACATGATGAAATGTTCAATACATGCAGCCCAAAACTATACATGGAAAAATGCTATTATGAACACGTCTTACTCTGCTTATGCTGCCATAACAAACGTCCACAGACTAAGTGGCTTAAACAACAGACACTGATTTCTCACAGGACTGGAGTCTGCTAAGTTCAAGATCAAGGCGCTGGCAAGCCAAGTTTCATTCAGAGGGCTCTTCCTCTTAGCTTGTAGATGGTTGCCATCGCACTGTGTGTTCACGTGACCTATTCTTTGTGCACATGCTAAGGAGAGATTGAGAATGAGCTCTCCCATGTCTCTTGTAAGGGCAATAAAGAAGACTCCACCCTCACGACTTAATCTAACCAGAATTACCTCCCAAACGCTCCCTCTACAAATATCATCATATTGGAAGTTAAGGCTCCAGCATATTCACATTACTGTGTACAATAATTAATTAATAAGAATATTACATATTTAATGATTTGTATGATATTTGAAAGCTAATTAACATTTGTGATTTATGATGATTTATTTTCTCTTTCTAAATAAAGTTACTTTCATACCTAATCTTGTCTTTTAGAATTTCATATTCTTTCCCTCAAAGAAGATCCCAATAATTTTATAAGTTATCAGCCACACAAAAATTGGACTGCCTCCTGCCCTTAACATCACCTTTCCATGCCCCATATCCTCCAGTTCTTTCTTTAGTTCTTCTTTAAAGTTGCCCATCTTAAACACAACCTTCTACTTATCACCTATCATTCTCCCTGAAGTTCTAACCATCCATGAATTTCTACCTATTCTCAAGATTGTAAATCACACATCTCAAGAACAAATCTGATGAAAGTAGAAAGAAGTTGAATAAGCCATCGCCATCACTCTTAGGGCGTCATAAAGAAGTTAAGATTAGGAGCCCTTGTACATTAATTTTTGTTTCTATATGTTCAACACATACAACCTTCTCTACCAGATGGTGCAAATGCCAGAGTTACAGGCAACATATTTTCCCAGTCCCACTCTCTTCCTCCAACCCGCAGGTCCATTTGGCTGAATTTAGCTTATCTTCACTCAGGGTTGATTCTCTCCCACCCACCCTCCAGTCGGCCATGGCAATGTGGCTTTTTTCAGATGCCCTTCAATCAGTCATGCCTGTGTAGGTCTGCCTTCCAGGTGTTGGCCCCGAATTACATTATTTTCCAAGAGGGCTTCTTAGCTCCAAAGTGAATCAGTCAATATCAATAAATTCAGAGAGGGGGTGGGAAGCAGCCTCACACTCCCACGTTGGAAACACAGCTCACTTGGGCTTCACAAGGGCTCACTACTATCCGTGAAGAAAACTGCTATGTAAACACACAAAGTGTGAAGCCTTATTTTCTCCCTGGGACCCAGAGGCACAGAGATTCTGAACAAATGCTCTCACTGTGGTGTACAAATGATATTGATCTCTGCAGCTGGCACTAAAAGCTGGAGCTGCTATCTGACATTTTTCAGACTTTCATCTCTAAATCCAAGCTGGCAGTTTGGTGTCAAATACAGCAGAATCCTTTTCCACCAGTACTTCACCTAACAGATGGAGGAAGATCCTGATTTACTGGAATCCAGGTAACCATGGCTTTCAGCGGACTGGAGTATTTTGCTTACTCTGCTTGCAGAGAAAGGCTAATCACAAAGATATCCCCAAGATAATGAAACAAAAAACAAAAACAAAACAAAAAATCTCTTGAGCGAAGTTACCAGCCCCCAGAAATTGTTCTTAAAATGTTTTAGGGCATTGACTGTCCATCTCAATATTCAGCCTTTTTTGCAATTCCATAATGTCCTATAACATCCTGCCATTATTTTGTTAACAACGTTCTATTGTTTAAGGCAGGAAAATAAAGGTGAACATTTTAAAAAAGAATTTCAGCAAAGGCCAAAGTATAAATGATGATTTAACTTAACCCTCAGTGGGCCAGATAATCCAATTAGAACCTCCTTGCTTAAATATTTTTGACTGATTAAGCTTTTATTGTGTAAGGATCAATGTTAGTTGTTTCCTTGGCTTAGATAATTATTTGGAAGATTAAGTAATATAAATTATTTAAACAGAATTGTCTTCAGTGTCCTCAGAAAGTCCATTTTGGGGCCATCTTCTTTTTCCCTGTGAGTCGTTATTCTTAGTGCTACTGGTAACAGTAATGACAGTCTACAGCACATCTGACTCTCTAGATTATATGTCACCTTTTTATAATGTGTCTCATATTGATATTTAAATATTGTGCTATTTAATTTTACTTATTTATATCCTGTATCTTCAACTAAAGTTTAAGAAGAGAAAAGATAATGAATCTTCTCATTTTGTATTCCACCCACTTCTCACAAAATGCCTGAAATATAATAGATTCCAAAAAATACATTAGTTTTCTTCATGCACATAGGGACATATGCATTCACTGTGTTAGATAATGTGTTATAAGCTTAGCCGAAATTGGTCAAATACCATTTAAACATGTCATGAACAAAGCAATAAGAAAAGGAATCTCTTATGCTATCCCATTAAACATCACAACAGCCTTAGAGAGGCCATTTGCAATTCTCATTTTACAGAGAAGTTTGAGAGTCACAGATGAAAATAAAAAATTGTTCAATGTTACATATCTAGTATGTTCTGGAGCAGTGATGCAAAATTACATCCAAAATTCATTTTCCTAGCCTGAAACAGTGGCTTCTGTCAGAAGAGACATCTTCTGAGCCCTCCACCAATTCATTTGGAGTTTCTATGCTTTCACAAGAAACCTAAGAGCACAGAACAGAGAAGGTCTGCATTCTTAGCCCAAGGACATAACATTTTTGCTGTCCATCCTTTTGTGGCCTGTAGCTACTTCTGGATGCCAGTCCTAGGATTAATTGGACACCCAGCTCTGGATGGGCTCAAGGACACTCACGGTGGTTCAACCTCAGAGTTCCTTTGAGTCCTATCAGGAACCTTACCACTGTTTTCCAGAAAACTCTCTCTGGTGTATAATGTGCACAGTATCCAAGCAGCATCTGGGGTGCGACATACAGGTGAGGACAGATAAATCCCACAGGAAGAAACCTCTTCTCCAACTTGATTTCTACTCTTAGTCTCACTCCATAAGATCTGACCATTTTATGCCTCCTCATACCAAATATATGGGTTCATCTTCTTTCCTTGGGAGTCACCAGCAAAAATACCTTCAATAAGAACCAAGCAAAAGCTCCTGAGAAACATATATGGATCTCTCTTTTCTGAGGAAAGGATGAGCAGAGTTTTATCACAAGGTTGGATTTATTTTCATGATCTTAATTTTATAATTAGGAGCTTACATATTTTTTTCTAGATATACTAATATGGTGGAGTTGTGGATAACTTTTCGTACAGCTGAGTTTTTAATTTTTTTGTGGGAAGAATAATGGTCGGAAAGATGTCCATGCCCTAATCCACAAAACCTATGAATATGTTACCTTATATGTAAAAAAAGGATTTTACAGATTGATGAAGGTAATGGACCTTGAGATAGGAAAATTATCCTGGATTATCCAAATGGACCCAATTTAATTATATGAGACCTTAAAATCAAGGAATCTTCCCTACTGTGGTCAGAGAGAGAAAATTTGAGAAAGAAAGAGAGAGATCTGATGATGACAAGAGGGTCAGAGAGATTTGATATTTATGGCTTTCAAGATGAAATAAGGAGACCATGAGTCAAGAAATGTGGGCAGTCTCAAAAAGCTGGAAAAGTCAAGGAAATGGGTTCTCTTTTAGAGCCTTTAGACAGGAAAACAGCCCTGCTACCATCTTGATATGAGCCCAATCAGACCAATGTTAGACTTCTGAAGCACAAAACTGTAAGAGTAAAGCTGTGTTTTTTTAAACCACTGTTTATGATAATTAGTTATGTCAATAATAGAAAACATATTTGACATAGATGTAATCTTGACAAACTATAAACAAAATTTTATAAACAGGAACATTGACATGAGGAACTATTAAAATTTACTTAAATTTTTCAGAATAATACTTGTACTTCATTTTACAAATCAAATAATATGGAGCTTATACGGAAAATAAGGAGTCCCCTATCTTATACCCACTTCCACTCCTAGTCCCACTTTCAGAAATAGCCACTTTTAAAAAAAAAAATTATTTTTTTAAAGATTTTATTTATTTCTTTCAGAGAGAGAGAGAGAGAGAATGAGCAGGGGGGAGGGGCAGAGGGAGAGGGAGAAGCAGACTCCCTGCTGAGCAGGAAGCCTAAAGTGGAGCTTGATCCCAGGATCCCAGGATCATAACCTGAGCCAAAGGCACTTAACCAACAGAGCCACCCAGGTGCCCTAGAAGTATCCACTTTTAACTCCTAACTGCTTTTTTTAGTTTCTCATGAGAGGTCTGCATCATTAAATGATTTGCTCACTCTACTATTTCTTGATTCATTAATGTCCAACATTATTGTTTGACTTTATGATATGATGAAGATTTAGCTTGTTTTACACCATTTTCTTACTCCCCTCCTAATACAGATCACTTTTTTTAGGATATTTTTTTTAATTGGTTACATTTCCTGGCTTGATATAATACACTCCAACATTTCAGCCCTGCCAACTGACCACAGCCAGCACCTTTTGTCACTATACTTTTTAAAATGCAGTGCCCTAGTTCCCGTCCATTTTTCCACTCCTCACATACACTTCTACCTCCAAGATTTTGTCATTGTAATTTTATTTTTACATTTTAAAGCTACTAATATTTAAAGTCTTAAACCAAATTCAAGTCTTGAGATTTGGATAATAATAAACAGGGTTTTATACTATTATGACTATGTAAACATTATTTGTGGCAGAGTCAAGAAGTGTTCTCTGGTTATATTCCTTTCTCATGCAGTCTTTTATCCCGGTATTTCCATTGGCCTTTATTATTTTCTTGCATTCTTTGTCTTTATTGAATTCTTAAGTTTTCCCATTTCTCTGAGATAATATCAAATCTCTTAAACACCTGCCTCAAGTTTTCTGTCTTCCTGCTCTGCATAGGACTCTTATTCTCAAAGCTTTCTGCATGATTGTCAGGCTGAACTTCCCTTTATTATTCTCCCAAACCATTCTTTTCTTCCTAGATCCTAAATCTGCACAATTCTTGATTTATACCTTCATTTTCCAGGACATAAACACAAGTAGTTCCCTTAAAATGTTGTGTGTTGGTAAGAAAGCCAATTGGTGTGTCACTCTGAAAAACAGTATGGAAGTTCCTCAAAAATTAAAACTAGAACTACCTTATAATCTGACAATCTTATTTTTGGATATATATTCAGAGGAAATGAAATCAGTATTTCAAAGAGGTATATGCACTCCCACACTCATTGCAGCATTATTCCCAACAGCCAAGACATGGAAACAATCTAAGTATTCCTCCACAGATGAACGGACAAAGAAGACACAGTGTATATACATGCTATGGAATACTATTCAGCCATGGGAAAGGACATTCTGTCATGTGTGACAACATGGATAAACCTTGAAAGCATTACAGTAAGTGAAATAAGCCCATCAGAGAAAGACAAATACTGGATAATCTGACAAATTCTTTTTTATATGTTTCTACTCTCAGAAAGAGTAGAATCATGGTTGCCAGGGGTGAGGAATGGGAGAAATGGGAAGATGTTGGTCAAAAAGAGTATAAATTTCCAGTTATAAGGCAGATAAGTTGTGGTGATCTAATCTAATATAGGCATGTGACTATAATTAACAATGTTATATACTAGAAAGTTACTAAGAGAATAGGTCTTAAATGTTCTCACCACACACACACACACACACACACAGTAATTTTGTGAGGTGATAGAGGTGTTAACTAATCCCATTGTAGTAATCATTTTGCAAAATATATGTGTATCAAGTCATCATGTTGTACACCCTAAATTTCACAATGTTACATATCAATTTTATCTCAGTAAAGTTTAAAAAATGCTATGCATGATTTTTGCAAAGGCTCTTTATTCTACTCTCACATTTGATTGATGTTTAGGTTGATTCTTGCCTCAACATCTTTAATTTTAACATTTCTCTTGAAGTATAATATACATACAGAAATCTGGCCAAGTCATAATTGCACAGTTCAATGAATTATCACAAAGTTAGCATGCTTGTGGGACTGCCACACGGAGCAAAACATAAAATAATACCGGCACCCCAGAAGCTCCCTATGGCTCATTCCTAACACTAACCCTTCCCTCTTCTTCAAAATAATCACTTTGATAATTCTGACTTTGATCATTATAGACAAGTAGCTCTGGCTGCTTTTGGAATATAAATGGACTTATTCATAATTTTTATAGCATGTAGCTACGTTATACATCAATAATACCCATCACTATACATTACTACACATTATGTGTTATTAGATGAGTATATCATAATTTATGTATCCATTTTTCTGTTAAAGGATATCTGGGTCTCTAGTTTGGTGCTGGTAATAATAATGTTAATATGAATATTCTTATACATATCTTTTGGTGCACATACATAAGCATTTCTGTTAGGTATATCCCTAGAAGTGGAAATGCTTGGTTATAGAGTGTATGAATGCTAAGTTTGTTTAACTACTGGCAAAGAGTTTTGAAAGTGGTTATAGCAAATTATACTCTCACCAGCAGCATATGAAAGTGCCATGTGTTTTACTTCATTGTCAACACTTAATATAATTAGTCTTTTTAAATCTAGCTTTTTTGGTAAAATTTCTTAAAGTGAAGCCCACCACATAAGCTTTTTGTCTATTTGTATATAAGACCACAGTTGTGCTTATAAAAGCATAAAACTGTTAGGGTTACAACCTGAAAGTGGAATTTTAATGCATTTTATTAGGTGCAAGGTTTTCTACCTCTCCATTAGTCATTCAACCCCATCTACTTCTACTTTAGAAAACTATGGTAACATAGAACAAAATTAGAAACTAGTCAACTCAGGGGAACTTGAGATTTTTGAGGCCACGTGCTGCCCAATGGAATCCCCCAGAGATAGATTATATTGTCTTTCAAGCTTGTCTGTCACCAAGTCAACTCACTTCCCTCTGGAGCAGCTGTAGAAGAGTATTCAGAGGTTAACTTTCTTATAACTTACGTTCTTTCAGACTGACCACTATTTCAACACAAGATTTTAAAAGTATTTTTTATTTTTCAATACTCATACAATTCATATTCAAGATTCTGTTTTTGAAGATCTTAGGTCACTTAAATTTTACATAGCAGAAAGTAAAAACGAAATTACTATCAAAGGGTCAGGGTGCCTGGCTGGCTCATGAATCTTAATCTTGGGGTTGTAAGTTCAAGCCCCATGTTGGACGTAGTTTACTTTAAAAAAAGAAAAAATAAATAAAGTGTTTTTTTTTTTTAAATACTATCAAAGGGTCACAAAAGACTCTTGATTAAATAATTCAAAGTATTACAAAGAATTATAATTAACTTAGCTGGGAAAAGAGAAATTTTTTAAAGACTGTCAGATAAACATGGAGTCAGAACTTTTCTCTATTGAAAAATATCAGTTTTCTGAGGCACCTGGGTGGCTCAATGGGTTAAAGCCTCTGTCTTCGGCTCAGGTCATGATCTCAGGGTCCTGGGATCGAGCCCCGCATCAGGCTCTCTGCCTACCAAGGAGCCTGCTTCCCCCTCTCTCTCTGCCTGCCTCTCTGCCCACTTCTGATCTCTCTCTCTGTCGAATAAATAAATAAAATCTTTAAAAAAAAGAAAAGAAAAATATCAGTTTTCTGATTGAGAAATAAAGAAAAAATAGAAAGGGTTATAAAACCATTTGTTCTTCTGAGTAGTTCACTCTGCATCTATTTGAATTTTAGTACTTCCTGTGGTTAATAATGAACCTATAATATGAATGTGTACAATGCATGAAATCACCATAACTCTTAAAATAATCATTTCACTGATAGACAAGATGGTGGGCTGCACTTGGTTAGAACTTTTCTTTCTAATATAATCCTGATGCTTACTTATTCTTATACTGAGAAGTATCACTCTAGGGATGTTTCCCTTGAGATCTGAAATGACAACTATGCAAAACCACTAAGTAGTACGGGAATTCATCTCCATAGTCATGATTTTCATTTTTACAGTACTGTACAAAAACTGAAATGCTTTCACAGAATTTATCTCATTTGATTCTAAAGCTGCTCTGTATGGAATATGTTCATATCATTGTTCCTGTTTTATAAAATTACAAGGTCCCGATAGGTTAAGTGAAAGCTCAAAGCTATGAGTATTATAACCATAATAGATGAAACTAAAGCCAACTTTCTTTTCCCCAATTCAAGTGTTCTTTCTATTGCGCAATGTCAGTTTTCTATTGACAGAGGAAAGCCAGTGACTATTTGGAGAAGGGCATTAGCCCCTGAGTATGGATATCAGTGGCTTAATTTACAAAGAGATTTGATATGATTTATAAAATATTTTATCCAGTTCTTTTTTCCTATCCCTGTCTTCTAAGACAGAAATATAAATAGAATGGCAGGTGAGGGAGAAGGTAAACTCCATGCCAATTGTGTTTTCTTCAACTACTGAAACTGGAATAAGTGAAATTAATGATAAGCCAGTGGAGGTAAGAGATAAAGGCCTTGAGTATGACTATGACTTGAAATATCACCCAGGGAGGAAATAAATGATAAAGCCAATCAATCATTGGGATCCAGAGATTATCAAGAGACAGAAGGGCTTCTCTTAAACTGAACCAAAGTTCTGAATGGACCAGTTTTAGACATTACATAAGAAAGGTTAAATTAAATATATCGGGCAATGCTTGTATAACCTGTCATGCAAGCCATTGTTGAAATTTAAACTCTACAGGGAGCAGTGGATTCTTTAACATGACTGCAGCACTGGACATAAAATATTTTCCTTCTACATTCTCCATTACCTTTCCATGGCCAGTTTGTAGTATGGTACATTAGTTTGCATAACTTCTACAAGGACCAATGTCCCTCCAATTCCCCTCACACGGTAAATAGCTCCCCTGTGCCAGAACCTTTCAGGAAGATAAAGAAATCATTGCAAATAATTTAATTCCCTTTACCTGTCACAATACAATAATAATAATAATAATAATAATAAGGCTTTTGCTTAATGAACACTTGTCAAGTGGAGAAAAGGTAGCAAAAGAAATGGCATATGCAAAATGTATTTATTGATACTCAATTAAATAAAATCAGATGTAGCCTAGCTGAGCATACTATTTTTAAAAGATTGACTTTTCTCCAAAGGTTCGTCCACATAAATTGTCAAGTTTGTTGGACATAATCAACTTTCCAATTTCAATAAAAATAAGCATGGCTGATTCTGTTTTGACAACTTACCAATAAATAATGTTCTTATAAAAACTTCTGCAGTTGGTAAAACAGGTACAAGGCTCCAAAATTCTAGTTCCTGTAGCTAGCACATTATAAATATTCACAAGGAAGGAATAAAGAAAAAAGGAAGTAAAGAGGAGAACCACAGAGAGCAAACAGGACCTTATTCATAAAGTACATTGTGGTTTGGCTGGTTAAGGACATCAAGACAGAGATCCACTTCTAGTGCTCTGGTTTATTCACAGCTGCATTCACAAATAACAGTGCTGCATGCATCTATGTCCACAGAGGGGGTTGCTGTGTGTGTGTGAGATACATTTCAAGGGTTACCCATATCTTCTGTTTGTCCTATCTCCCTATGCTATGTATAGCCAATCATCTATAGAACTCAATCAGTAACATAACAGCTCTTTGAAAGCAATTTCTCATAACAATTTATGAAAAAGATCAATGTAACAAGTTGATTATGTATCAAATGATGGGTAACTTTTTTCCTACTGTATAAAGTGATCTTAGCCATTTAATATCAACTTCCTCAACTCTGCTTCTCCCCATATCAACATTTCTCTGTATAGAGAGAGTGTTAATCTTTTCCCCTTTCTTCAGCATCTGAGGAGTATCTCAGGCAAATCCCTCCACTTCATCTCCTAGAGCTCCCTCTGAGACTTGATTTCATCAGTAGACCCCTCTTTTGCTAGACTTCCAGTCTTTTATTCTTCACTCTGGATTTTTCCTTTGCATACCTTTTTACTACTGTAGGCTAAAATTCAGAGTTACACTTGGGAGTTAGATCCAAAAGTTCGAAGAGTTTTGCCAGTCAATCTTAGTCTGTCACTCCTCTCTCTGCCTTTCTCTCTCTCTCTGTCTCTTTCTCTTCCCAGTCCTCCTTCTCTCTCTCTCTGTCCTCTACGTGTGTGTGTTTGTATTCTTTACTACTGGGTCTTTTCATTTTCAAACATTCTCACTGTCCTTAGTACAATCAATACCACGGTTGGGAGACAGGGGGAATGCCTCTTTCCTAATGACCACAGAAAAAGTTCCAGGGAGAGCTCTTAATCTCCTGGATGGAGTCATGTGCTTGTCCCTGAACTGATTTCTTTGGCCAAAAGATAGAATGCTCTTATTGACTAAGTCTGAGTCACATGGAGATCTTGGAGTATAAGGGAAGGGAGAACAGGGAATTATCTACTGCCACACAACATAGACAGAGGCTAAAAGAGAGATAATTCTGCAAAAGAAAATTATACAATACAGGAAAAAAAGGTAACAGCCATCACATGTGCAAATTTAATTAACTTTCCATAATCATTTTTAAAAGCAATTTTTTCAACAGTGTTTTCCTCTTAGGATAATAGTCTCTCTTTTCATGACTCCAGGTTTCTCGAAGAATACGAATTCCACTTCCCATGCATCATCCACTCCCTTCTTTATCCTTTGAAAACTGGCCCCTACTCCAACAATGACCTTGTCGTCTCAACAGTCACCAATGGTGCTTTCTGATTTCTCTTCACCTAATACCTCTCTCTACAGCAGTTGGCAGTTTATCACTTCCTTTCTCAAGTTATTTCCTCCTAAAATTTCCATGACACTCAAATAGCCTCCTTGATTTATCCCTATTCTTCTATATTTAGCTCATCTCTCAATTACTTCTGAACTTAACAAGCACAGAAAAGGGTATTACTTATTTTCCTCCTGAAAAAAAGCCAACAGGGCAGAATTAGATGCTCATAAGTTTCTCCACAATAGCACCTATACATCAATGACCAAAGTAAAAATTCTGAACATTTCTTAAAAATGGATGGGGCACAAAATTTGCCTGCCCTAAACACAGAGTCCTGTAATTAGAAATATTCAGGCTCAAAGGGACCTAAAATCATTTAAGTCAACTCCAACCTTTTATAAATGAAGTGACTTACCCAACTTCATCCAACTATTCAGAGACTAAATGGTATCCAGAACTTAGATTTCTTTACTTGAAGTTCAGTGCTTCTTTACTTTATACCACATGGCCTTCCAAAGGGTAGTAATTCTGGCTTAAGAACTATATGCCCTCCATGAAGGAATCAACAATGCAACAGTATGAATCCCCTGTAAATATAGCTAGATTACAGCATTCAAGAAATTCCAAGTGAATGGAAAATATATTTCCAAATCATTGACAGAGACTCCATTGTCAAATTATCCTTTTTTGTCAATGTATGAGGAAAACATCCAAGAATTAGTTTCTAAAACAGGGATTTATCATCAAACTGCTATAAAAAGCAAGCCATAATTTTGTAGACAGTGTCTTAAAATTATCAAAGCTTTCATAGAATGTTTTAACCCAGGACTATATTGTGTAATGTCTAGAGTTTGTATAAATAGTCTAATCTACTTCATATTCATGTTTGTAATATTTAAGTAATGTTTCTTTTGTTGTTAACTGGTATCTGGTAATTGACTGATCCACCAAACCCCCAGCAGTTACAGTCTTTAGAAAAAATGGAAAAAAAATAAGTAAGTCAAAAAAAAGTAATCTGTTATTGGACTGGCCTTTGTTCCCATGGGAACTGGCTAAGGAATGATCACTAAAAGGTTTCCTATTAAATTTGACTCTGCTTGTGCATTCAGGTTCACCCAAATGTAAGAAGCAGATAATAGCTGACTGAGAACAAGAGAAAGGTAATGAAATCAATAGGTACTTCCCCTGAAGAGATACACAAAGATAGAACTTAAAAAGATGTCACCGAATAGTTTCAGGCACAACTGGAAGATGATCTGACCACAGCCAAGGCTCAGGAGATATCACACCCTCTGGACTCACTAATTGGACTTTGGAGTTAACGGGATCTAGATATTAACTCACCAATGAAGAAGCTCAGTGAATCTGAAGTAAGATAAATACAAGGAAAAATCACACCTAGGCACATAAGTCTAACTTTTAGAAACCGAAAGAAGCAAAAGGGAAAAAGAAAGAGAATAATCATAAAGTCAGCCAGAGGAGAGCAAAGAAACACCCACCCACCCCACCCCACCCCCGCCAGCAGGGAAACAACAAGGAAAATGGCAGCTGATTTCTCAACAGAAACTATGTTTGCCATAAAAAAACTGTAATGGCTTTTTTAAAGTGCCAAAAGAAAAACTGCCAACACTAGAATTCTATACTTGGTACGAATATCACTTAATAATGAAAGCAAAAGAAAGATATTCTCAAATAGTGATGAGAGAATTCACTGGAATGGACTTTAACTGTAAAAAATAAAGGAATTTCCCTGATCTAAAGGGAAATGATTTCAGATGAAAGCATGGAGAACTAACAAAGAAGAACAACACCAAAAAGGGAAATACAAGGAAATATGAAAGATTATTGACTGCTTAAGACATTGATAATAACAACATTTTGTGACGTTTATAATTTATGTAGACGCAAACTATGACAAAAATACCAAATAAAAAGTGAATTATTAAAAATAGCTTTAAATTATAATCATGATAATTGTAATCAAATAAGCAAGTTTTTTTTTTCTCTGAAAATCTGACTCCAAAATATCCCTATTTATAAACTCCGCAGCCAACCTTTCTGAGTGACTATCCATTTGGCCACTTCTTTTATTTTTGATTTGTTTTTATATAGTCCTAAAATGAAACAACTGGATAATTTAAATTTGTCCTAAAATGAAACAACTGGATAATTTAAATTTGATAATTTAAATTTTAAATAAGTAATACCATCAGAAAACCATGTTTTAGATTACAAGTTTTTATGTCCTCCTTCCCATTTTAAGGCATAATTTTTACTGGATATGACATGCACTAAAAGAAACAGCTCAGTGAGGTCTGTTTATGGAGAATGTAGTTCACAGCAAACCTTCCTTTTTTCTTAGGACCAGTCTTCTGAAAAGGTCCTGTTGCTGCTGTTGTTGTTTATTTGACTAACCATGTGAATTATGTATCTTAATATATTAACTTCTTTGTTTTATTTACTAGAAAGCTCAGAGCCAACTTGTTCTTTTCTAGACAGTGTAGAAATGTATATGCCCTGCAATTTATGTACATTCAGCCTTGATTACACTTAAGTTTTTCTCCATCTTTAATTTCCCTTTAATAACATTTTCTTCTCTACTTTTATATGCAGTCTTAGTAACTTGGATGTTTCCGTATACTTCAAATCCTTTTTAGATCAAAGGAGGAAACAAATACATAGGTATGTACATATAATCATACACGTTTACTTATTCTGGGTTCTTTTCAAGTATTTTCTCATTAATTCATCACAAGCAAAGAAGGAAAAGCTTATTATATCCATTTTACATATGAGAAAACAGAATCAATAACTAGCCCCAAATCACACAATAAATAGGTGAAGCCAGAATTCTCCTCTTTGCTCTAAAGCCTATAATTCTTCTTTTATGCCATGCGATCTCTTTCTTTTGCCTGCCATACCATTCGTTCATTCATGGAATGCATATATATTTACTATATATTATGTGCCAGACTGGGGGTATCATTCAAGGTGAATCATTCAAAGTGTCCCTCTCATGCAGCCTTGCAGGCTCTGTCCTATAACATTAGTTTCTTTTACAGGAATGTCTGATTATAAGTGCATAAGACAGAGACACTATGATGCACAGCTCTGTATCATGGCCTATACCCATCCCACACTATCAAAGGTCCTCCATGAGCTGTGCTACAGTGCTTACCTACATTCCTTCAGTCAGCTTCAGAGTAAACAAAGTCACAAAAACAATGAGGCATCAGCATGGTGTTTAGTGGAAGATTTTTCCTAGTAATCCAAAAAATTATTACCATGATAGCAGGATGTTACAGAGCAACACTGAATCTCACTTTTACACAATGAGAGGGAAAATACACAAAACCTAACTGAATTATGTCAAGTTACACTGAACAAAAGGTAGTTTTAGAAACTGTCAAGTATGTCTATCTGCTATGGCTTTGGGGAACCCAGATTCCCTTCAGAACTCAATATGTTGCAATTACTACCCCAGAAGGAGTGTGACTATGCCCTGAATGACGGCTGAGTATGGGTTTGAGTGCTTAATGGGATGCTGTCAGCAAAGAGAAATGGCCTCATTTCGGCCCATTACTCAAACTCTGTATACCAAACTCTTGTTTCTGAATGTAACATGTGACTAAGGGACACACAGTAACTTATCAGAAAAGGGCCTACTGAGGTTATATAAGAAAAGAAACTAGAGGTTTTTCTCAGGGATCAAGGAACAATACCCACAACTCACAGCTGTGTGCTTCATCCTGAGGAACCTAAAGCCAGCAGAGATGTGCCACTCAACACGCAGGCCCTCACACATGCTGTCTGTCCTCCGTATGACCCTCTGAACCATCTCCAAGGGGGAAGGATTAATCACTTCATGGAGAGAAGATGAGTTCTTTGAGCTCCCAGGAAGTCTCTTCTGAATGGAAAGAGATAATTTTCTAGTATTCATAAGCATTAAGAACGCCCAGACCCTATCCTGTCCCACTTTCAGAATTCACCTTTCTATCCTTCAGAACAAAGGGAGAGAGAATTGGTTTCATTAAACGAGCAAATGCTTTTCAGAGATTTAAAGCACAGTATAGAGAATATAGTCAACATTATAATAACTTTATATGGTTAACAGATGGCAACTACACTTGTCTTTGGTGATCAATTCATAATGTATATAAATGTCAAATTGCTATATTGTACACCTGAAAGCAGAATATTGTATGTCAACAATATTTCAATTTAAAAAAAAAAGATTAAGTGCTTTTGTAAAAGATTAAGTGCTTTTGTGTTAGTCCCCTTGGCTCAAATCTTCCCAGCCTCCATTTTCATAGCTGCGGAATGGGGATATTAGTAAAATTTTCCTCACAGAGTCATTGGGAAGATGGAAGAAAATCACATTTGTAGACTATTTGTCAATAGTAGGTGTTAAAAAAATATCACTTCTAAGTTCCTTCTCTTCTTATCAAAATCCCTGTTACTGAAAAAAGGTGAAAAAAGGGGACCGTGTGGCCTAAGACAGGTCTAAGGGTAGACATCTTGAATGATAAAAGTCTAAGTAACCCAAGAAAGAAAAAAAATTATGTTCCTACCTTAAAACACAAGTCTGAGGATAAAATATGTTCTATGGTAAAGCAGAAACTGTAATGTCCTAAATAAATGGAAATAGTGGTGCTATCTAAGCTACTAGTATAATCCACCAAAGACACAGTTTGGGGGGATTTTCTGGCCAGTCTTGAAAGATGATCATGTACTAGAAACTGTGTTGATGTTTCTCCTACATTATCTCACCTTTTTCTTTACAAGCTCCAGAAGTGAACATTATCCCACCCACTTAATGTTAGAAGAAACTGCAGCCTGATGTGATTAAGTAACGTGCTGATGTTCCCACAACCCATACATGGCAGAGCCTGAATTCTATTCCAAGCTTCTCTGAGTCTCCACATGTCCCCACACAGCCTCCCAGATACAGAGAAGACAAGGAATGGGAGAACAGCAAGAAAATTTTGGGAAAGCTTCAAATACAGTCCTGATCTGAAAGAAAACTTCCTGTTCTAAGAAACCTAGTCATTCTGACCAGGCCAAGCAGCTCAAAAATATCTGGGAGCCTGTGAGGAATATGAGATGTGTGCCTTCCACAGTGAGAGGGAGAGATTCCAATTATCATCACGATTCTGATTTTGGAGCTAAATGGGTCTCACTTGGTCACCGTTGAGTCAGAAGGTCATTGTTCTCACTCTTCAGAGGCTTCCAAGAGACAAGGAAATTCAGCACCCCCTCTCCAGTCTTTACCTCTCTCAGGTCCACCTGTGGAAGCTCCCCAGGCTTCTTTAATTACCACAGAGTATCCCACAGCAATTCTGTCCAAGAGCCTACCCAAAAATTTAAGGAGGGAGGGAACTAAGGAGAGAGCATCTAGGGAAAACCCTGGAAGCCCATTGGCCATAAAAGACAGGATAAACAGGGAATGACTGGGACCACAAAGGATTTAATTACTTTTCTGCTGCATTAAGTGACTACTGAAAGAACTTAGCTCATGATGAAACCTCCCACGAAAGCAAAACCAAAAGCATTCTTACAATATTTTTTATTTTGCTAATAACCCCTGTCTCGTCTTTTTTCCATTTCCCTTCCTACCTGCCCCCTTTCCTTTCTGCAAAGGGCAAGTAAATGCCGCTCAGGACACAGCTTCAAGTCTGCAATATGACTGCGGCTTCACTCCTCAGTGCTACTGTGGACTGACACAGTGAATGGGAGATGGGGAGGAAAAACAAATCTCCATTGTTTTTGCACAAGAACAAGTCAGTGCTTAATCTAATGCAAACATAATTACTTTGACTTAAACAAAAGGGGGAAACAAATAAAAAGGAAAAAAACTTGATGTTTACAGCATAGGCTGTCTGCTCACAAATAAACAATTATGTGGGCATCAGATTAGGCATCACACTCCTCCCCTCAGCTGCTGCTCTTTTGCAACAAATCTGAAAGGCATTTAAAGAGAAGGTTAGAAACAGAAGCTCTGAGTCTTAACTCTTCTCTGCTTCTCTTCAACAGTTCCCATTTTAGGTTCCCATCATTGCTTTAGCTTAATTATGAATAGATATGAATAGAAGGTTGGCACTTTGGGAAATAGCATTAAAGTTGGGTGTCAGGAAAAGAAATATTTAATTTTTTTTTCCATTGATCTTTACATGGGATTGATCCCTTTGATATTCCCAGAGAGAATGAGTCAGAAGGAATATTCATTTATTCATTCAACAAATATTTATAGCCCACCTGCTCTGTGACAGGTGTTGTGAGCAATACAGAAATGAGGACTGTCCTCTTAGAGCAGACAGTCGAGTGGAAAGAATAAAAAAAAAAAAAAATGGAACAAACAATTATGGAAATAAGTACAGGAAAGAATGTGTTGATGCAAGAGGATATAACAGGAAGCCTAAACTTGAGTAGAGTGGTGGAGAAGAGCGGTCAGGAATAGGCTTTCTTTTTTTGTTGTTTTTGTTTGTTTGTTTGTTTTGTTTTCAGAGATTTTATTTACTTTTTTGAGACAGAACAGGACAGCAGGGTGAGGGGCAGAGGGGGAAACAGACTCCCTGCTGAGCAGGGAGCCCAATGCAGGATTCCATCCCAGGACCCTGGGATTATGACCTGAGCTGAAGGCAGATGCTTAACCGACTGAGCCACCGAGGTGCCCCTAGGAATACCCTTTCTAAAGAACTTTCAATTGAGCTGAGACCTTCTGCATGAGAAGTCCACCAGGCAAATGGAAAGAGTTGGGGAGAGAACTACATGGAGAGACACATAAATTCCAAAATGCTCACAAGGCCCAGAGAAAAGAAGGGTTGCAACACCTTGAGGAACCTGAAAAGTCAGTGTTGGTTTCCTAGAGCTGCTGTAACAAATTACCCCAATGGAAGCGGCTTAAATCAACAGAAACTTATTCTCTCACAGTTCTGGAAGCCAGAAGTCCTAAATCAAGGTGTTGGCAGAGCTGTGTTCTCTTAGGAGGCTGGACAGGAGACTCCTTCCCTTCCTATCACTCTTTCTAGAGGTTCTAGATGTTTCCTTGGCTTGGGACAATGTAATGCCAATTGTTGCTCCCATCTTCGCATGGCCTTCTCTTCTGTCTCTTACAAGGACATTTGTCATGCATTTGGGGCCTACCTGGCTGACTGGGTATAACCTCATCTTGAGATCCTTAATTACACCTGTAAAGACCTTTTCCCAAATTAGGTCATATTCATGGGTACTGGTGGCTAGGATGTGGACATGTCTTTTGGAGACTATAACATAGTATAGCCAGCTTTGCTGAAAAGTAGTGGGTGTGGCAGTGAGAAAAGTAGAGCAAGATGAAGCCAGAGAGAGAGGTTAGGGCCAGATTAAGCATGCCTTTGGGGCCTTGCTGAATATATTAGTTTGCTACTGCTGCATTAACTAATTACCATAAAGTTAATGGTAAATTATAAATAACGTAAATAACATCCATTTATTATCTCAGAGTTACGTGGGTCAGAAGTCTGGACATTGTGGTTCAGCTGGGTCCTGAGCTCAGGACCTCACAAGGCTGAAAGCAAGGTGTCCACTAAGTTGGGCTCTTATCTGCCAGCTCTAAGGAAACTCATTCAGGTTTTGGACAGTCTTCAGTTCCTTTCAGTGCCTTGACACATGGGTGCCTTCAGGTTCAAGGCAACAATGGCATCCTGAATCCTCATATTTCAAATCTCCTGACTTCCCCTTCTGCTACCATCCTAGGAAATATTTCTCTTTCCAAGGTCTCATGTGATTTCATTTGGCTCACCAGGATAATCCAAGATAAATTGCTATTTTAAGGTCAGATGACTAGTAATCTTAATTACATCTACAAAGTTCCTTGTGCCATGTAACATAAATATAGCTTCCTAAGGGATGTGGCTAAACTTCCATTTGGTAGCACTACCAACAAGTTTTTAAGGAAATTGGAAATAGAGAAAAATCCTAACCTCTGATGTCACAGGAAAACAGATTAGGATTTTCTTCGATACAGTCCTTGGTCAGCAACAAAATACTATACTGTGTGGAACCTGGGGGTGATTTATTGTATCATTTCAATGAATAGTTTCAACAAAAGACTTCACTTCTAATAAAGCAATGGAATCCTTTCCTACCATAGTTTGAACTAACATCCCAAGTTCTCATCATCCAAACCAGCTTCTAAGTCAAGACGCAAATATCAATTTTAAGCCTGTACTGTTTTTGTCAATACTAAAAACATTCACATGAAAAAAAAACAGGTGGGAGAAGTAATGTGGAAGTGAATTTGAACTGTTGAATATACTGATGTCATTAACCAAACTGAAATTTATAAAACCGACTACCCTGAATCCTGGAAAATGAAATAGATTTTTGTAATTCAAAGTTAGAATAAAAAACAAAAGCTTACAGGAGGAGAAACATCAAAAATGCAAGCTCTTCTGTGTTTTCATGAATTTTATGATGTGAACGAAAGAACTACCAGAAATGAAGAAAATGTAAAAACTACTCAAATAAGCTCATGCAGTCTCAAAGAGCTACGGCCAACACTTTACATTACATCTCCTCTTTCATTTAAATCCCATACCAAGTCACATAGTCACTCCCTCCTTGATGCTCCTGTTTATATATCAGTCCCTACGTTACTATGGTGGGCATTCCAAAAATGCCTCTAGTGTGAATGAAGTTCCTTCCCCATCAGAGTATCAAAGATGTTCCTTCTTAGCTCAACCCAAATTTATAACTTCTCTTTTCGATAACTGTGGAAGTTACACTGGAAACACTCATTTGATATGCATTATGTACTGCTTTATATTAGCATGTGTATGTACCTTTTTTCCCCACTGGATTGTAAATCTCTTGAGGGCTAAAATTAGAATCTACAGCCTCCTTGTCTTTAAAATGAGGATGAGCCTAGAAGGCCATCATGAAATAATGCAGGTGAAAATATATAGCACAGTAACTGGCACAGAGAAAATGATGATTAGCTCTCAGTTTCTCTACATTTTTATTTCATTTTCCTCGTGGTTCATATTACAGTGTCTTACACATAGTAGGTGCTCAATAATGCATGCTGATGCACTGTGAGTGCTGCAAGTTCAAGGAGAAGTTAATGTAGGTCAAAGATTAAAGGGCAAGATCTGGGAATTGCAGCTTACATGAGGAAATAGGAGTTCTATTCTTGACATGGCTCTAGCAATCGATAATTGGGTAATTGGGCTATTATCATTGTTTAAAAAGTTTTAGAACAAATTCTTAATTCATAATAGTACTATGGTATTTTAAATGTCTCCAGAAAAACAGCATTTTCAATAACAGATGTTAAGGGGGAAAGCTGGAATTCTGTCCGAATAGAAATGGAAATGCTGCTTCTACTCAAGGTTAGGATGGTTTGGGTCATTAAGTAGAGTCTGGATTTTATTTAACAAGTAATATGAGATACCTTCATATGAGATATGAAATACCTTCAAAACCATCCCCTGATCAGTAAGTTGTAAAGTGCTGACATTACGTACTATAGCATATAACACAGCTGGCTCTCCAGTCCACAATTTTTCTCCACATTATCTATCTCATACGGAGACCTGAGCTGAAGGCAGATGTTTAACTGACTGCGCCTCCCAGGCTCCCCAAGACGTTATTTATTTTAAAGAGAGAGAGAAAGAGAGAACGGTTGGGAGGGGCAGAGGGAGAGGGAGAGAGAGAATCTCAAGTAGACTCTGCACTAAGCACAGAGCCCCATGCAAGGGTCCGATCTCACGACCCTGGCAACATGACCCGAGCCGAAATCAATAGTCACATGCTCAACCAACTGAGGCACCCAGGCACCCCCTTGCTCAGTGATTTTGATGGGTGCTTCTACCATTGCAGAAAGTGATGGGTCTGAATGGGAAATTAGGATTTCATAACAATAACTTAAAAAAAAAATCACACTCAAATCTATTCTGTCAACACACTGCAACTTCATACTCCCCTAAGCCTACTATAAGTGAATAATATAAGAAAGGAACTGTCATAAACATACAAGCGACAATCTCAGGAAAATCATATTATCTGTAAAAGAAGCCTTCTTTGAGAAAGTAATTGTTGAGGCTTAAGATAGGAAAGGGCAACTGTCCTAGAAGACACAGAGACAGGAGAAATAATGGAAAGTGGAATGGCAGCTGTGGGGAAGTGAGCTGGCAGGGGGCGGGGCGGGGGACAAACGTTAAAATGAGAGAGAACACACAGAATCCGTGAGATGTATTTAAATCTCAGAACCAAACTAGCTATCCTGAGGGAGCTGCTTTTCATCTTCTGAATTGACACAAGCCTTTTGAAACCTCTGTGGCTTTGACCTTTCATTATTGCAGAACACAGCCACCTGCCTTGACCCCTCCCCCGAGCCCCTCAGCGGAGGTGCCAGAGACGGGTGCCCTCAGCCACTCTGCAGTAGCATGAGGCTTTTGCTGCTCTCACTTCAAAACTGGCCAGATCAGGAGCTCTGAGTCTTGCAAGAAAAGGTTTTTTTCTCAGTGCCTGTGTTTTTGGTAAGAGATGTAATACATCAAAGCGGAGAAGAGATACAATCATGCAGGGAATGATTTCAAAAACTTTAATGAACCGTTTAAAATAAACTCATTTGAAGGTAATTTAAAAACACCACTTTTACAATTAAAAATACTATTTTAGCATGCAAATGCAGAACATTAGTCCCATGTCAGGATGGAAAATGAAGTGAAACTGAGGGGCTTTTGAAACATGAATGCCATCTCAGTAATTTCTCATCGCTCCACGGTGCTCTTAGGCAGCCTAATGAAAGAATGAATTGATTTAAACAACATTTTGTTGGAGCAATGGGGTTTGAGGAATTAAATTAACTTGATGGTTAGTTGTAAGAGCGAGGCTTGAAACTGGCATTATATTGTTACTAAAATTAATTTCTATCCTTTCCTAAGTTTTATTTGGATATTTTTTTCTATTTATTCCTAAAATACCAACCAAGGGGTTCAGCAATTAGCAGAATACTTCATCAGTCCTCTTCGATGTATTAACATTTGCTTGAAAATGTGTATGTTAAGGCAAAATTATACTCTCTGCAAAAACAAATTGGATTCCAGATGCTGCCCGCAGGAATTGTAGTAGCAGCTGAGTCTGACTTTGAAGGGTAAGAGGAATAACACGCTGGCACATGGACTGAGCCAAAACAGCAATTCTCAATCTTTTCCTTCACTGTGACACAGCTGACAAATCACACTCGCGTAACACATCCATGACTGTTCCAGGTTACAGATCTCAGCAACGCTGAGATGGGCTGCAGGTCATGGGCAATTCTCAACGTACCGGCTTCAACATACAAGCTCCCTTCACACTTGAAGTAGATCAGAATGCTAGCAAGCAAAAGTGACATTATGTAAACTGATGTAAGCTCAAATTCTTAAAAAGTAGGTCATAAATTTTGTACCTTGACTGCTGCAAAAAAGAAAAGAGATTTAAAAAATAACAGATATTAACACATTAGGTGACAACTTCTTGACATGAAAACTTTCTCGTGCAAAGTTTTTCTCTTTCTATAAATCTAACTCTAGTTTTTAGTTATGTATTTATTATTTGAGAGAGAGAGAGAGACCAGGGGAAGGGGCAGAGGGAGAGGAGAGAGAGAATCCTCAAACAGACTCCTCTACACAGGGCTTGATCCCAGGACCCTGAGACCATGACCTGAACTGAAATCAAGAGTCAGATACCCAAAAGACTGAGCCGCCCAAGCCCCCTAACTTTAGTTTTTTTAATACCAGCCTCAAAGAGAATATTAAACTCAGATGCTCTCTTGATAAAAACAACATTATTGGTAATAACTTTTACCATGATTGAGCAATATGGAATAGCACATTCCAGGCACAGAGTGTGCATTCTCTATTACATTCCACATAAACTGTCCAAGATAATAGTCCCCATTTTAAGGAAAAACAAAGGAGGGTTCAAACTTGCCCAGGATTCTAGAGATGGCAAATGGTGGAACTAGGATTTGGTTCAAGATTTATGTCCGCTGTGATTTGGTAGTCACATGTCACCAACATCCACTGTCCCATGAAAGAAAAAAATCCAGACAAGAATATGATGCTTTCATTTTTCTTTTTCTCTCATGCGAGACCTCATGATCCAAAGAAACACTATTCTCTTTCAAAGTGCTCTCCTGGGAGGCTACACACATATTCCCACCAGGATGCATTTGCTCTATGGAAGAGACCTTCAAATCCAGTTTGTGAGTCAAGTGAGAAAAGGTCTCATTTCCACCCAAACTTTCCATGATTACACAAATGTAAACTTAAAAATGGTATCTCCATCTTGCTCACCCACCTAATCTCTGTAGAAAGATTTTGACGAGGACTTACAACATGTTTTTAGCAAAGACGAAATCATTAAAACATGCACATAACATCTGAGGAGACTATTTTGAAGGACACAACAGATGTTCAAAATTTTAAATTCTACTACATCTATTTTTTATAGATATTTTTTGCTTTTAGTGTAGTTTTAGATTTACAGCAATATTGAGCAGAAGGTACAGAAAATTCCCATATACCACCTTTCCCAATACAGTTTCTCCCATTTGCAATATCTGCCTTTGTGTTGTGCATTTGATACAATTGATGACCTAATATTGATACATTATCATTAACTGAATTGCATAGTATACATTAGCGTTCACTCTTGGTATAGTACAGTTCTATGGGTCTTGACAAATGTATAATGTCATGTATCCATTAGAATATGACACAGAATAATTCCTCTCCTCTGTAAACCTTTTGTGCTTCAACTACTCATTCCTCTCTCCCTACCTCCAAGCCACAGGAAACCACTGATCATTTTATTGCCTCCATAGTTTTGCCTTTTCCAGAACATCACAGAGTTAGAATCATGAAGTATGTCACCTTTTCAGATTAGCTTCTTTCACTCAGAGGTATTCATTTAAGTTTCATTCATGTCTTTTTATGGCTTAATAGCAACATGTTAAAAGAAAAAGTACAAAGATGTTTATCCTCCATCTTAAATTCACATTTCAAATAAGTGTGTAGAGAAAAAGACTAAAAGAGGTTGAATAAAATGCACTAGGATGGTGAGGTCATGGTTTGTGGGTTTTTTTTTCCTATTTCCAGATTTTGGTTTTTGAAATTTTATAGAGATATGTTCTAAAACATTGTTCAAGGGGCGCCTGGGTGACTCAGTCCTTAAGTGTTTGCCTTTGGCTCAGGTCATGATCCCAGGGTCCTGGGATCGAGTCCTGCATGGGGCTTCCTGCTCAGCAGGGAGCCTGCTTCTCCCTCCCTCTCTGCCTGCTGCTCCCCCTGCTTGTGCTCTCTCTCTCTGTCAAACGAATAAATAAAATATTTAAAAAAAAATAACACTTCAAAAAAGCAAAGAAGGAAATCAATCATATCTCCTCAGTGCTCTTTTCCATTTATTTGACATTCTAGTTAAATGTATTTCTCTCCCACTTCTTTCCCCATATCTGGTTTATTTGAGCTGAGAGTTGAAATTATATGCATCCTTTGAAAGAGAGAGAGGAAAAGGCAAGAAAGAATATAAAAAGAACAAGGGAAAGAAACATATTTGGGAAGAGTCAGTGATGTTTCAGATAAACCCATGAGTATTCATAGCCCCCTTGTGAAATTATAAACATTTCTGGTCAAAGAAGACAAATATCATGGCAGTGAATTAAGTGTAACTTAGTCCTGCTGTGCAGTGTCTCCTATTCAGGAAAATCACGCCTCTCAGCCCAAGTCAAGTCAAGAGCAGTTCTCATTACAGCTGTGGTGCACTGAGCCCGTTCTTCATGTCCGACATCGTGCTATATGCACTTTGCACACAGTATTTTATACAATCCTCTTAGCACTCCTATGAGACGGACGTTTAACAAATGAGGTTGAACAAGAATTTTGGCTCCAAAGCCTGATTGGACTCAAAAGCCTGCTCATGTCTACTCCATACCGCCGCAGGTTACAATATATGAAATCCATATGCCTTCTTATCACCAATTGTACCTTCTCCTCTAGAGCTGAGAGTTACCATGGAGGGGAGGAGAGAGAGTGTCTGAACCAAAGACCAGTATTTAGACCTGCCCAGAGGTTTCCCCCGAGCTAAATGGCAGAATACAGTAATTAATGTATTTTAAAAAGCCCTTGAATGGAGATACTTCAGACCCAAGGTTCCCTGCCTGGGGCCACATGACTGGTTGAGGAGAATTAAACCTAGATACAAACCCCAGCTCCACCTCTCCATTTCCATGCGACTGTTCTTATCCTCAGTTGCTTAATCTATAAACTGGAGATCAAGTAAAGAGGTTATTGAATAAAAATCCACTCAACTGATCCTCTAATTTAAAAATGTAATGAAGCTCTTTATGGTGCAAAAATAGAAACTCCAGGCTCAAAACATTTGGCACTGAGTGACATTCCTGCCTCAGTTCCTGCCTCCACTACCTAGCAGAGGAACCTTGGGCAAATTGAGTTTTGTTTTTTTGGTTTTTTTCTTAAACAGGAAGAATGGGGAGGGGCAGAGGGAGAGGGAGAGAGAATCTTAAGCAGGCTGCACACTCAGCACGGAGCCGGATGTGGGGCTCAATCCCAGGACCCTGAGATCATGACCTGAGCCGAAATCGAGAGTCAGACACTCAACCAACTGAGCTGGATGCTCAACAATCCAGGCACCCCAGCTGTGCGCAAATTCTTACCCTCTGCCTCTCTACCACCTCATCCCCAAACAGGGATATTGGTGCCTGGCCCTGTAGGTTGCTATGACGATTAAAATGGATAACCACAGGCCTTGCAAGCCTGCTCCAGAGCCGCCCATGCCACCCAGACATGGTCAACCCCACCATGTTCTTTGACCTCGCCATGGTTGGCGAGCCCTTGGACTGGGTCTCCTTCAAGCTGTTTACAGACAAAGTTCCAAAGACAGTAGCAAAGTCTCATGCCCTGAGCACTGGGGAGAGAGGATTTAGTTATAAAGGGTCCTGCTTTCACAGGATTATTCAGGGAATTTTGTGCCAGGGTGGGGACTTCACATGCCATAATGGCACTGGTGGCGACTCTGCCTACCCATGGGGAGAAATCTGATGTTGAGAATTTCATCCTGAAGCACATGGGTCCTGGCATCTTGTCCATGGCAAATGCTGGACCCAACACAAATGGTTCCTGGCTCTTCATCTGCACTGCTAAGACTGAGTGGTTGTGTGGCAAGCATGTGGTCTTTGGCAAGGTCAAAGAGGGCATGAATACTGTGGAAGCCATGGAGAGCTTTGGGTCCAGGAATGGCAAGACCAGCAAGAAGATCACCAATGCAGACTGTGGACAAATCCAATAAATTTGACTCGTATTTTATCTTAACTACCAGCCCATTCCTTCTGTAGCTCAGGAGAGCACTCTTCCACTCCCATTTGCTTGAAATATCCTATAATCTTTGTGCTCTTGCTGCAGTTCTGTGGGTTCCATATTTTCCTTACTCCCCTCCAAGTCTAGCTGGATTGCAGAGTTAAATTTATGATTTTGACATAAAAACTAAACAACAGTAAATAAATAGATAAATAAATAAAATGGGTAACTACATAATAAGAGTTAATAAGTCATATTACTCAAATTAGTTTTAATGAGGCTATTTCTCCAAGGATTGTGGGGGGAAGAGGGTTTAATTACCAACATGATAGACAGTAACTCAGAGACCGTTCCTATGACATGAGTGAAGGTCATTCCGTTAAAACACTGGCATTGCAGCAAAGACAAGGGAGTTGGAAGCAAAAACCAGGTATGTTACAGTGAAGAAGTCAAGGTCAGGGTGAGAAGAAGAACAAGTCAAGGTCAGAGTGAAGAGAAGAATATGTGACCCACATTGCATGTACAGTGAATATTCTAATCGGCATAATTTAGAAGTGGTGGCTTCCTGTAAGGGACCCTGGCTTTGGCATAAGATTACCAACATAACCCTTTCCTGGTCTCATCATTTAACTCTGAATTCTTGAAAAATTTATTGAACTTTTGTGAGCCTCTGATTCTTCATCTATAAAACGGGAGTAATAAGACAGTCCTGGTAGAGTTGTTTTGAGGATCATATTAGGAGCACTAACCCATGTATATTACCTAGAAAATGACTAGCTGACCTCAAATAGGCATTTATTAGCTTTTTGCCTCCGCGGAGCTAATTGTGCCAAGAAGAGAAGATAAAAGACCTATAAAGATCTATCTACAAATCATCCTCATCAGAAAAATTATGTCATCACACTCTATTTTCTCTGCTCAAATCCCCCTTAAACTAGAACATTGTGCATAATCTCGAGTCATGTATTTAAAAAGACATAGCAAGGAACTGGTTATCCATTGTACTTTGACCCAGTGGGATCAATCTTGCGTCATTCAGTCAGTCTTCTCAACCTTTCTTTTTTTTTAAGATTTTATTTATTTATTTGACAGAGAGAGAGAGAGAGATCACGAGTAGGCAGAGAGGCAGGCAGAGAGAGAGGGGGAAGCAGGCTCCCTGCTGAGCAGAGAGCCCGATGCAGGGCTCGATCCCAGGACCCTGAGATCGTGACCTGAGCCGAAGGCAGAGGCTTTAACCCACTGAACCACCCAGGCGCCCCTCTTCTCAATCTTTCATTTCTTATTGAGATACGCTTTCTCTCACGATATTTCCACAACTCCACTCTTCCCTCACATCTGTAGGTCAGTGGGACCCAGAGACAAGGGGAACACTGAATTTTGGTTTCCGTAAGTGGAACCAACACTGCACTGATCCTCCTTCTCATATCAGGGGAAAACTTCTCCTTGGCTCAAGAAACACAACTCAGCTCCTACCAAACTACTTTATTTTAATTGAACTCAGTTTTCCAATACTTAATTTGAAACGGAAAGTGAACACAACCCCCAGTGTCTGTGAGAACCATCTGGTGGCAGCCTCCCCACTGAAGCCCCAACTTGCCTGCTTAGATTTCTGCATGCATCTTTTGGGTCTGGGCATTGAGGTCTCACTGTGAATTTAAAGTGTTTGGGTAAGACCAACCTTTTCACAGGTTTCTCTCAGCCCTTTCTCTCAAAATTGGGTCCTGAATTCATCTCCTTATATTGTATCAGAATCCGTTGATCCCAGACCAGTTTTCCCACCTGAGGCCAAGGCTGGTTGGTACACTATCTTTCCTCCCTCAGACTGACACCTTAGAAATTCTCATAACAGATTAAACTTCACCTTCTCCCAACTTCCTTAAAAGCAAGCTATTCAACCTCACACCCATTAGGATGGTTACTATCAAAACCAAAACAAAACAAAATGACAAGTGTTGGTTGAGAAGAAATCACAACTCTTGTGCACGACTCTTATGCACTGGTGGGAATGTAAAATGGTACAGTCACTGTGGAAAACAGTATAGCAATTCCTCAAAAAATTAAAAATAGAATTACGATATGATCCAGTAATTACACTTATGAATGTACACACACACACACACAAATATTATTCAATCTTAAAAAGAAAGGAAATTCTGACACATACTACAACAAGGATGAACCTTGAGGACATTGTGATAAGTAAATAAACCAGTCACGAAAGGCAAATATTGTAGAATTCTACTTATACGAGGTACCTAAAGTAGTCAAATTCACAGAGACAGAAAGCAGACTGGTCGTTTCCAGGGACTGGGGGAGGAGGAAATGGGGCTTGTTGTTCCACAGGTACAGAGTTTCAGTTTCACAAGATGAAAAGAGTTCTGGAGATTGTTTACACACAACAGTTAATGTACTTAACATACGGAAATGCACACTTAAGAATGGTTAAAATGCCAAATCTTATGTCATGCATACTTTGCTATCATTAAAAATTTTTAACTTTTTTTTTTTTTTTTTTAAATAAGCTGTTCAACTTGCCGGCTGGTCACTTCTCCCCTGTGCTTATCACAGGCATTGCTTTTCCCACCAAAGTGTAACTTGGGCTACAGCTCACCCTGTGGACATTCCCACCGGGCTAGGCGGCTAGAACCTGGAACCACAGTGAGTTTTGACCCACAGTACCCAGCAAGGAAATAAATTGTCACTGAAGATAGAATTAACATTGTGGAAAGAATTCATGCTATTTGTCAGATTAAAGAATGTTAAGGAAAGAGAATACAAGCCTAAAGAAAGAAGGGAGGAGGGAGGGAGGGAGAAAGGAAAGGAGGAGGGAAGGAAAAGAAAAGAAAAGTGAGCTAGTGCTCACAAAAGGAATTAAGGGAGACTGAGAAGGGCTTTGCAGATATGCTGAGAAAGAGAGGCTCAGGAGAAAATGAGCTTCCTAATGAAAGAGGAGGCATACTAAATTAATTATGCCTTTGAAATACTGACCTCATTCCTTAAAGCTATCGCAACCCTGAAAAGAAAGAAAAGGCATTTGTATGAGTTAGAAGTAAGGGAGCCTGTGAGGAATTAGCCGTCTATCAAGACCAATAAAAGGATGTTTAGAGAACTGGAACAAATGCACATCAACAGGTCCCAGTGTCTCACTTACAGGCAATCTATCGAATTAGCACTTAGAATTTCTCTTCTAAAAAAAAAAAAAAAAAAGTATAAACACCTCGGAAAGATCAGGGAAATAGCAATGTAGACGCCACGGCCCAAAGCAAAAAGACCCTCGAAACTGTAGACTTCTTAGGCTGGTGACTCTAATAATAGAGACAAAATATATAAATATCAAGGCCCTTATTAAAACGCATGCTACGCTGAGCCTCAGGAGTTTTTTTTCAATCAAACTGATAAAATAAGAGTGTTTGTTGTTGGAACTCTTATTAAATCTCCTCTTCATTATTTATTAACTGAACAACCTGAGCGAGTTACTTTCAGAGTTTAATTTTTCTAGTTCCATTTTCTTCTCATGTTTTACTTGAGAAAGTTTTTTTGAATAGTGCCTGGTATGCCAGAAATGTTCATCACTATTGATCATTATTATCATTCCATCTAGAACTAACAGATCGTCCTCATCTCTTCCATGAGTCCCCACTTCCTGAATCTGTTCGCTTGAATCTGTTTGAATCTGTTTCTCTGAGAAGTCACTGTACCTGCCCGGGCTGGAGGCTCAGTGGAGGTACAGGCTGAGTGGCTTTGGAAAGCTTAGGTTCAAATCCCAGTCTTCCACTTACTAACTGTGTGACTTGACACAAGTCACTCGACTTCTCCCTATCTCTGCTGCCTCAACTACAATATGGGAAAAATGAGGCCTATCTTTCAGGGCTATCGTCGAGGACTAAATGAGATTATGTATAGAAAGGATTTAACATAGTAGACAATCAATAGCAAGCACTCATGAGAAGGTATTATTATTGTTGTTATATTAACAATATTATCTCTTGATTTTATAAAAGGGAAGCTCCTCTTTTGTGAAACCAGGCTGGCCTATGTACTCAGAGTAAAAGGTAACTCGAAAGAGCAAAGCTATACCCTTTGGCCTAGTATCTTTGTTGAAATCTCGCCTAGGAATTTATACCTTCTTTCTGAAACTGAAAGTAGGCATAAGAATTAATTTTAAAAATCGAAAATGTGGAGATAGTGAGTCATTCGCAATTTAGAATAAAATGGTTTACATGCAAATGTTTTTTCTTAACAGCTATTAAAATCACTGCAGAGAAAAAGGAGGGATTTTAATGAGAGAGGAAAAAGTTATGAATGATAAGGGCTCAGCCTTTGAAAACAGGCCCAGATTTGAGATTGCAGTGGAGGATTCCAAAGAGTGGAGAGCGCTGGGAATCAGAAAATGAACAGGGGTACCCATTCACTTACCCATCCATCCATCCAATAATTCAACCATTATCATTTAGCATCTACTACATGCAATGTCTAAGTCCCTGGCACCAAACACAAAGAGACACCATTCTTATGTTCAAGGAGTCCAGAGTATAATGGGAGAAATAAACTTGTAATCAGCACAGTGCAGTCCATAAGTCCTATAATCTCAGGACATATTCGTTATTTTGGAAGCACAGAATGACTGAGTCATGATGAGGGGAAAGGTGGGAGGATAAGGATAAAGTCATTGAATGAGTCCTAGAAAAAGTATCATATAAGCTATCTCCACGAGGTCTCAACAGAAAAGAGCCGAAAGTGGCAAATTTCAGGTAGAGGGAATGAAGGCATGAAAAAGTTTGACCGACTGGAGAGCCGCAGGCAATTCTGTATGATTCTCTCACAGGCCAATGACAAGAAAGATGGAAGGGGTGGGAAATACACCGAACAGGTGCCTAATTGGACTCACTGAATGGTTTTTAGGCAAAGAAGTTACACAATCACACTTGCCTTTTAGAAAGAAGATTGTGACTATCTTGGAAATGATTGGCTAGAGGGGGTCAAGACTGATCAAAGGGAGACCAGCACGGAGGTGTTTAAAATGTATCACGAGATGCCGGCAACATGACCTACGGCAGCCGTAGCAGTAAGGGAAGGTAGATGTAGTTCAGAAACCAGAACTGATAGGACTCGCTGACCACATGTTTGCAGGTTGAGTATGGAATGCGAGTCGGGGTTCTGGTTTGGGTAACTGAGTGGACGAGAGTGATATTCAAGTCAGACAGACCGAGGGAAGAATGCAGGCCCAGGGCCTACAGGAAGCCCCGGCTTTCTATAGGAAAAGCAATTGTACTTAATTTATTTCAAAGAACACTTGGAATAAAAAGACTATAATAATTGCAAAAGAGTGCTTCATTATTCTCATCTGACATACCAATAATCGGAAGTCCACATCCTCCCACATCTCAGGGGTTTGCTGTAACTGAAGACCGACAGTACAGCACAGAAACAGCGTCAGTGCACGAACAAGAGCACCAGAAACTTTAATGAGCTTGAAAAAATAGCTAAATAAGTGTTAATTCCTCTCAACAGCTGGAACCTTCCCTCCTAGACTTGCTAAGCATTAATAACATATTTCTGTGGGTAAACCCAGGGAAGTTGAGCTGGAAGAGGGCCTTTCTCAAATTATCCTGGTGAGGACTTTGTCCCCTAAAGCTGGCCAGAACCTGGAGACAAGTCGGAAGGTGTAAACATCATAACATCGCACCCGACACCAACACACCCTCTATCCTGGGCAACAAGGAACCAAAAATGCCATGAAGAGACCCCTAAAGTCTTTGAGAATCTACAGGAATGGACTAGAATACCGACATGCGGTAAGACAGCACTCACCCGGGTTCCACTCAGGCTGTCTTCCAGTCATTCGCACACGTCTATCTGACCTCCACGTGATTATCTAGCAGGAAAATAGTGTAAGCAGCTGCCATTTACTGAAGGTTTACTAAGTACCCAGACCTGTGCTAAATGCTAATTATCTAATACCTAAATTAATTCTCATAACCACCACCCTGTGAGGTGAATACCATTATTTCCATGCCCCTTTGGAGATGGAGAAAGGAAGGCTCGAAGAGGAGAAGCAATTTCTCCAAGGTTTTGCAGCAAGTGGCACAGCCAAGCTTCAAGGACGGATCTCTTTGCTGCCAAAACCAGTTCTCTTAATCACTATGTTATAACGTCTTTATATCTAGATCAGTCTGGGCCCAATTTTTAACTTTGTCAGGAAAATCCTAAAGTATGTGCCAACTTTGCTCAGAAACTGCAATCAGTCTGGTTCAATTTTCCATTTGGAGTCCGAAGACCTGACCGTTCATTAAGCCCGCCCCGGGACAACCCGCCAATAAATACATGATTCCAGGTACAGGCTTAGGCTTTGCATTTGAACTAGAAAGACAGATAAATATGATTACTTGGAGCAGTACAAACTCCCTAATATAGTATATTTCTGTAATATTTCCTCTGGCTTTTCACAGCAGTGATGTGTTTTTTTAGCATTCCTCCACTTTTTGCCATTTTAATCTGTCCTGAATAGAACAATATTCTCGGTCGGTCAAAAGTGCCATTTCCTTTTACGGCCAAGGTTTTTCACAATGATACTAAATAATATAAATGATGTTTTATTTGATGGCTGTTTTATGCGTTCTGGAGCCTCTGGTGGGACGAGATGCTTGGGCTTCCCCTGTAAATCTTGCCAGCTCCCCGATCGGTTGCAGCTGTCAAGATTCCCCCTGGAAAATTTAAATCTCTGCTTAAAACATTAACTTCTTCATTTAATTTTTTATTGCTAAGGGTTTACAGCTGACTTTATGGCCCTGGGATGATTAATTTTTAATGCCTTTCTTTCTTTCTTCTTTGATCAACTTCCACCATTTTCAATCATGAATGCAATTGTACCTTTCCGAAAAGCATTTGTCACTTGCTGGTTTGCATATTTGAGGCAACCCGAGGTGGTTGGTGCAGAGTGGAAGGCAGGTGCTCCTGCACAGAATAACTGGAAGACAGTAACTCTGTGCCTTTCCTGTGACTCCTGTTGATAGCAAATTCTCTAGCATCAGTAAATCTTGCAGTTCTAGGTCTTGGCAGGCAATGAATTCCCTGAGAGGGTTATGCTACTAAATCCTGTCATTGTCATGCACCAGGTATGGACTGAGTCACATCTTTCAAAACTAGTGAACCATGATTAGGGAAAACAAATACGAGAAACATACCTTAAAAACAATTCATACCTTCTCCCACCCACCCACCAAAACACAAAACACAACAAAACAAAGCCAAAAGTAGTTGGAGATTTGGTTTGCAAGTCAAAAAGTCCTTGGCTTTTATACTCGCACAGTGTATAGCCATTTAAATGTTGTAGCACATTTAATGACAGAGGGAAATTATTCACTATAAATTCAGGGGCAGAGAGCAGGTTACAATACAGAATATGAAATATTTCTTAAGAAGGTATATTTATACATAAAAAGAATGGGAAAATTAATAATGATTCTCTCTAGGGATGAAAGAAATAAGTGTTCACTTTGTTCTTTGTTTCTCAGTGCCTCCCAAGTTTTCTATATGACTACATGTTTTGTGACTTAAAAACAATGGGTTTTAATTTAAAATAGAATTTCCTTGCATTTGGGATAATAATTTAAAATAAATGAAGAACCAGAGACCAAATTCTCAAGAGCATAAAGGAGATAGGGAAGATGTCAGAAATAAATCCGTAATATTTATCAATATATTCAGGGCACTGATGGGAGTATTACATTCCTAATTCTTAAGGTTGTAGAAGTTTTACCCACATTTTACAAGAATGAAAACGGGCTCAGAAATTGTCAAGTTTGCAAAGATTAGACTCGAGGTAAATAAATCCCAGATTCCTATGACTTCAAAATGCACGCTTTATCGCTGTTATACCACCTTAATTGAAGTACATTTCTACACACAATTGAGCTACCACATAGATTCAATTATTTTATAGGGGAGAAGTATTGACTCCCAGCCCCAGTGTTAAATCAAGAGCGTATTTCTAACCCCTTTTAGTCTTGCTTTTAAAAATATATGTACATATATAAAATAATACATTAATGATTCCCATTACAATTTATGGGCATGTTACAGTTTATGATGCATTTTTCACGTCCATCAGTCTCACTATTTGATTTATTTCACTATGTAACTACAATATCAAGTTACATTTAACACATCTAACAACCTGTATAGAGAAATAAATATATAAACCAAAAATGAACCTTTGTCCCAATTTTATCCTTAAATAAACTAAACTATATATATATTTATGGAACCGGTTACCAAGTCATGTAAGTTGTAACAACTGTTGTTTGCCTGATTAATATTCCCCCCGATATTATAAATTATTAGTGTTATCCTTTGTTAGGCTGACACTAGCCCCAGCCCCTGTCTGAGTCACAATTTGACAGAAAGCCCATAACCAAACTCTTCTAATCTCTTGATAATCATTGGGTCATTTGTAGTCTTAAATTATGAACTTCTCTTACCAAGAGCAATGTGTTATTTATGATGCTAAATCCTCTCTCGGCTCTGCTCAAGTAACAGCAATTACATTCCATTTTTTTTTTTTTTTGCTATTTCTTATAATAATGTCAAAATATTTTCTGTACTCAATGACTCTATAATCAACTAAGTCACAACAGAAATCATTTGGTGGCTTGTCATAGTTAATTAGGTCAAATCTAAGCCTTCCAGCTTGTGTGCTTGAATCCTGACTATACTACATTTGTTATAAATAACTCGTTTCCTCATCTGTAAAATGGGGATTACAGTGGTTATTACAGGACTCAAATAAGTCACCGTACATGATGCCTGGGAGAGAAGCCCCACGTGAACATTAGCTCTCATATTTATTAAAATGACTGTAGTTGGTAACCCACGATGAGTGGGTATTCCATGGATTTTCAAAGAGTTAGGTCATTAAATGGAAATACGATTCATCCCCCATGACTCCAGTCATCCCAACCTCCCTCTTATCTCGGGAGTGTCCAATATGCAAAAAAAAGCCTGCAGTGTCTGGCTATTGCTGCAATGTCCACTATTTCTGTCACACCCACCCCCTGCCCCCATTCTCCCTGTCTCTCCAAGTCTCTCAGGCCCCAAATCCCCAAAATAGCTGCTGCTGTTCCTGCAAGCAAAAACACAATGGTGACTCCAGGGTAGGGCACCCTTCCCTGCAGTGCACCACTGCTACACCTGGGATCCAGCACAGGTGGTATTTGCTTGTCACGGTGTAAGCATCACTGCCATGGGGTCTACCTCCCCAACCAAGGTCCAAGCTTGATCCGGTATAAAGGAAATACAGGAGCAGAAGCCAAGGCTCAGGAACCAGGGGACAAGAGCCAAGCAAGCCATCTGGCAGGCACAAAAGCAACCCCTGTGTAGTGGGTGAAAACAAGGCGAAAATTCTGTGGTCCCGGGAGGCTTTTATGGGAGAGCTCTGGAGCGAGAACTTTACGGGTGTGCAGAGTCCCTCTGACACCAACCAATCAGACAGAACATCAGAGCAGCATCCAGGGATGTCCCCTCTGCCAGGCATTAATCCTGTGGAAGACAGTATGCAGGAATATCCGGGAAATTCCAGGAATGAGCTGAAAGGCAGCCCGACCAGCAGGAGGCACACTTGAGAGAAGCAGCAGTTATTTACCACCTAATATAAAAAGTGCTTCATGTTCTACTTACTGGATGCCCACATGGTGTGTAATAACCAAAGCCAAGCCTGCTCCCTGAAATCCACACCCTTTAACTGCACAACCTTCCAACAGCATCGTCCAACCACAACTTCAGCACAACTGCCTACCATGTAGATGTCCATCCACCTGAACAGGAGAAATCTGGGGATAACACAAAAAACGAGATGCAGATTTTCTACGATAAAGAGAGAAAGAAACTGAATCCAATTTGAACCCATCATTCATACTGAAAGTGACTTTTAGTTATTCCCACATAGTTAAGCTGACTTTCTTTAGTGCCTGTTTTGGTGGAGGTGGTTACTCAAGGAAGAGAACTAAGAGAGGCATGACCTGGACACCTCTCCTGACTCTCTCCCAGGGGGCCAGCTGCCTACTGGGACACACTTACCAATGTCTCCTGAGTCCACGACTCCCTTTGGCTCCCTAGGCCACCATGCTCAGCTGCACTCCGCCATTCTTTCATTCGTCAATATAAATGGGGCACCCTCTCTGTGCCTGGCATGGTGGTAGGCAAAGGTGTAAGTAATCATAATCAAAGCAAAATAAAATAAATATAAAATGGGAATTCATGCAATATGTCTTGCAAAAAAAGATGACAGTTTCATGGAAACATTTTTGCTGAGATTTTACTTCAACAGATCCATTAAAATAGTGCTTGAGAGCTTAGGCTTTGAATAACACTTACGTATGGAAGTCTTTACAGCCTAAACAGTCCTGGGATGGGAACTTTACAACTAGGACATGATACCAGTATGATAGAGAAAGAGAACTTATTTTAAGGAGGAAACTGGGCTGTAGCTGCTCAAGAGAGGATGTGTATTAAGTAAGCCTTTCAATGTCCTCCCTGCCCCTGGCTCTGCTCTTGTCCCCTTCCCATTACAGGGGAAGTCATGATCTTTCCAAAGGATATATCCTATCTTATCACTTCTCTGCTGCCCCCCCTCCTCCACAGACCCACAGCTCAGAGGTGGCCTATAAGGCTCTCTCCCAGACCCAAACCAGGTCCACTAAAAGCACACCTGCAGCCTGCACCCAGGTGTACTGCCCTCCCCGCCTACATTCCAGCTGCCCTGAGTTTCCCTCAGAATACTGCGAGCATTCATGCCTTTGTAGAAGCTATTCCCATAGCCTGAAATGCTCTTCCTCCTCCCCTTCACTTTTTCCCCAGATATCGAAAGCAATCCAATTTAAGATTCAGGTTAAATGTGACCTCCTCAGGTGGGGAACCTTCCCCAGGTGCCTCAGAAGAGCTAACATTCCCGTTCTCTACTACCAGCACTCGGGGTACTTAGACCCATTTTTCACTCTTATGAATTTGTTTCTCCCTCGAGAACAGAAACAGCATGCTTTTCTTTCTGAATGCCCAGTCTTTACTCAGGGGTCCTTAAGTTTTTTTCTGTAAAGGGCCAAATAGTAAATATTTTAGGCTTTGCACAACAGATGGGCTCTGTGTCAACTACTCCACACTGTCACTATAGGGCCAAAGCAGCCATAAGTAATAGCAAATGAATAGGCGTGGCTGTTCCAATAAAACTTTATTTAATTTAAACCCCTGAGCCCTCATAGAATATCTAGCACACAAAAGACAGAGGCAGGTGCCTATGTGTGAAACAGGGTTTATTTTACATCTTCTGTCCTTTATTTTGAGAACAGAATCCAGCTCTGTTGATAGATACAGCTTTTACCCTTCCCCCATACAAACCAAAATACAAAATTTCAAGTTGGGGGGGGCACTGGAGGAGGAGGGTGAAATTTGCATAAGAGCAAAAAACAGCCTTGAATCCTATTCAAGGTTCAATGTTTGGAAACATCAGAATATCTGGGGGAAGTTACAGGGTGTCCCCGATCAAGGCCTATTGGCGGGAAAGCTCTAAATAGCTCCCTGAGATAAAAATCACCATAAGGATGAGGGATGACATTGCTTCTGGATTTGCCAAAAGGCTAATCCCAAACCATGCAGTCTAGCAACATATGCACTTAGAGCCCTCAGGCAATGCATTGAGCTAATTGAAAAATCTGGCTGGAGAAACTGCTGTGCTACTGAGTCAGCGTTGGCATGGGGTACCCGTATCGAAGTGATACTGGGGACCGTTTCTTCCCCCCCAACTCCTTCTCCGCTATGTCACAAATCAGCTTCCACTCAATCCCTATGGACCGGACCATGCAGGAGGCAGCATTTCACGAAGTACCAGTAAAGAGCAGGCCTTTGAAGAGAAAGAGCCGAGGCTCACCATCTGCAACCCCTTCGCACCCCAGGCTTCTTGTATCCATCATGAGAACATTCTCAGACTTTATTTCCTCTTACTCTGAGCAGGAAGGACACCGAATATGGCATATTGGTGCGTCCCTGTCAAATGACGTTTATTCGTCCTAACAAACTAATAATACGGGCTTCCTCAAATTACAAAGTTATCAGTAAATTTTTTTGTATGAAAGGATAAATGAATGAATGAATGATAGAACACGAGCACGGTACAGAAAACTGACATCTGCAACAGAATTCCAAATCTTTGGCTTCAAACCATTTTAAATCAAATGTCCCTGAGAGCTTCCCCTGGCCTAACTTTTAACACACGCCTTGTATGGTTCTGTGCATCACGATGTGAAGTACATGGCAATCTGGTTACATGCGCGTCGACACAAGCTAAGAGCTTTTATAAATTTCTTTTTCTCCCTTAATGAGCCCAAGTTCACAGTACACGGGTCCTTGCAATCCACACATCACGGAAATACTTGTGGCATCGCACTCAGATAGCACTCAGTATCTTTCTCGGGGAAGCTGTCAGAACCAAAACAGTTACAACGTTACATTTTGTTACAGTGCATCTGTCAGGTGTAACCCAATTGTTTTGCTCAGCGGCCTCTAAATCTGCCAGTCAATCATCTCAGGTTTTTCTGAGCCACCTCGCCCCATCACCCCTCCAGCCTCCGACACCCAGAAAAAGCAGCACCAAGCTCTGTCAAAGGAAATCATATAAATATTAAAAAGACCGAAGGGCTGATCAGAACCGACATTTGATATTATAGGATTTGTCAATCAGTTTATGAACTGGGTGATAAATGGTACAGGAATCAAAAGGCAATAACCGTTTTATGGGGAAGATCATAAACCTGTCAAATGCTCTACCTTCATGCACATAAGAGACATCTCTGGTGCCAAGGAGGGATGCTGTCACAGACCTTGTACAACAAAGCTAATGCATTTCTAATTTTGCTATTAGTATTGTCTTTTTTAATGGCCCCCTTATTTTTTCTGACATTTCCAATACGGTCATTTACACAGCCAGGTAGAAGCAATTTTCTCTCAACAGGCCAGCTGAGAGATTTTGCGCCACGATGCTGACATTCCTTCTGCACCCCAGAATTCCTAACCCCAACATTTCCGGGGACCTCAGCATGTGTTTTTAATCTCTGATCTCTTTATCCCCATCAGATGCTTTTTGCCCTTTAAACACTCATCTAGTTTTCCAGAAAGCCATATGAAATGCCATTCTGTGACACAGCAGTACAAAACTACTGAGACTGCATCAAAACCTACAGGATAAATTTCATGGCGTCTTTCATTACACAAGGACTGACGGCTGTACGGGAGTCTCTGCTGCATGCGGAATCGTGCTTCATTGGCAGAATGCTGGTAGCTTTCGGCAGTATTTCCCATCTATTTTGGTGTTCTGACAGTTTCAGTAGCAGGGTAAGTGCATACATAAGACTCGAACACTCACCCAAGCTGTCTGACCTTGGGCAAGTCACTGCATCATTCGGAGAAAATTTAGTCTAAGCAGTAGGGATATTGATACTTGCCAGGCTACCCAACAGGATGTAGGGAGTATCAAATAAGAAAATAGATCCAAATGCATTTTGTAAACTGTACAAAGAAAGCAGAATAATACAGGAGATAGAGTGGGGGCTCTGGAACCAAATAACTGGGTGAGAATCCTGACTCCCTATCATATTGCTACAGACTTTATTTCATCTCTCTGAGCCTCTTGGTTTCTTCACCTATAGAAAGGGACAAAAATAACTATCTTACATGGTTCTTGTAAGCAACCTACATATAGATATAGATATATTTTTTAAGTGGGGTTTAAGGAGAAAGTAGGTATGAACACATTTGTTCAGACCTCGATATTTAACCAAAGGTCTTTTACATTACTTTTCTAAGCCTGCCTTCATCATTACTCACTTCTGGCTGGTAAAAATGAATTTCTACTGTTTCTTCCTTTATTGAGGATATGATCTCCCATCAGCTCCACTGTACCGTAAGACGCCTTTGTGTGAAATTAAAAAGCCCACCCCCTCGAGGTGAGTATAGCACTATGGGGGAAGAGCTTGGATTTCAGTTCCCACTGGCCACGTCACCCTTTGCAAGACCCCAGCAGGGCAATCATACAACGTGATTCTGGAGCCATTACATTGTTTAATACCTTATGAAATCTCAAGACAAGAGGCAAGCCAGGACTTTAAAAAAGGTGAGAAAAATGAAGTGCTTTTTATAACCACAGAGCGATCCCCGAGTTTGCCTAATTAATTCATCAACAAGTTAGCCCTGTGTCTATAGCCTTTTTTGAAAGGCCCGTTCTTACTTAAAGTTAGCTTTCACTATGGTCATTTTCCAATGAAGAAATCCTGAGCTCTCACCTGACAATCTAAGGAGCTCCCAGATTCCCTGGCCAATCCTGTTTGAGTGCCTTAAAATAAGTAATGCATTATTTTTCAGAGCATTAATTCATTGCTTCCCTCGTGAGGGTGCAAAAATTAAGCCATATTTAGGACCGAAAGGAGAGAAAAGATAAAGAGGGTCTAGATATCAAGGTTCCCAACATACTGAGACAACTCATTTTTCTTGCTTAGTTCAAAAACATTACTCTACAACCTCAAGAACCTCAAGTGTGGTTCTAGGCACTTGAGATGTAAATAATGAAACTATATTCAACTATTAATATTTTTCCTGGTCCATGATTTTATACTTTATTAGCTATATTTGGGTTTTTTAATTTAACCTTATTTAAATTCAATTAATTAACATATGGTGTATTATTAGTTTCAGAAGTAGAGTTCAGTGATTCATCAATCTTATTATAGTGCTCATTGCATCACGTGCCCTCATTAATGCCCATCACCCAGTTACCCCATCCCTCCACCCACCGCCCCTCCAGCAACCTTTAGTTGGTTTCCTATTAGTTAAGGGTCTCTTATGGTTTGTCTCCCTCTCCGATTTCATCTTATTTTATTTTTCCCTCCCTTCCCCCCTGCTCCTCTGTTTTGTTTCTTAAATTTCACCTGAATGAGCGAAATCGTATACTTGTCTTTCTCTGATTGACTTATTTCGCTTAGCGTATTACCCTCTAGTTCCATCCGTGTCTCAACTATTAATTTTAATAGTAATAATAATAAGAATAAAAGCCATTTGTCTCTACATATGGCATTGCAATCAACAGGTATTTTCACATCCATTTCTCACGAAATCCTCCCAATAACCCTATGCAAAGGAAGAGTAAGAATATTCTCCCCTAGATAAGAGACTGAGGCTGAGGAAGAATGACTTGCCCCTCATACACATTTGTCATCAGCGAATCTTACAAAAGACCTCTGACTCGAAATCCTGCTTTGGGGGCTATCCCACAATAGTTCTGCCACATTTTATATTTTAAAAATTATGCTCACAAGTCTCCCAAAATACCCATTTACATTTGTTTAATAAATAATAAGAGAGCTTAGAGTTCATACCCGGGACCCCCTCATTATTCTTCCCTCCCCATAGACATTCGCTCCAGCCCGCCCTCTTCAGGCATTCCACCAAAAAGAAGTCCTCCCCGTGATCAAACCAGGGCTCTGTGCATCTTCTTTCGTGCCCTACCCACATGTATGGAAGCACTCTCCCAGAGCAGTGAGTCCACCACTGCACTGAGACGGTGTTCCACAAAGGGAAGCAGCGTTGAACTAGATGCTCTTTGTTCTGAAGAGGGCCAGGGTGTTAGTCTAACCAGGCCAAATGGACAGAGTGGAACAGGGTTTACGATCTCCTCTGAAGACGTCAAATAAACATGAAGTAAAGAGCATCACTTAAGTGCTCTTCAAAGCCTCCAAAGCACGAGCCATTCTACAAGACCATTGGAAGTGGGAAACTTCTCATTAGGAGAACCTATTTTGACAACAAAACAGAATGTGTGCATAATTCATCTTTGGACCTAATCATACTGACGGCTATTTTAATTTAGCTTGTTTTTGAATCAATTTCTCTATCCTATTCACAGTGAATTAGACTAAATAGTTCATAGTGTCTTGGCAAAGTCAGTATATGATTTAATGACACAAGACGGTCCTTACTCGGCAGCTGGTACCTACATATGCTGCAAGGCAACTTCATTGTCACTCTGAGGAAGGGCTCTTGTAATGGTTCCCATTTTGCAGATGGACAATTTGGCAGCAAGCAATTAGTTAAGATTACATAACTCATTTGAATACCTAGTCCAGCTAACTTTGTCTAAGATCTAGCCAAATAATCTTGACCAGTCACCTATTCTCCCTGAACCTGTTCACACATCAATTATATCAAGAGATTGGGTTAGACAATCTCTAAAACAATTTCCAACAACATTATTTTTAATTTTCTGACTCTTCTCAAGTCATAACTTGGAAAAGCGCTGGGCACAAATCTAGGTGGGCAAAAATGAGGGAAGCACAACCTAGACCAGCACAGTCTAATAGAAACTTTTTACAATGATGGAATGTTCTATAATTCATGGTCCAACCATGGTCCAGCCACTAGCCATTGAAATGTGACTAGGGAGACTAATAAAACTGAATTTTTATGTGATTTGATTATTATTAATTTGAATTAAAATTTAAATAGCCACATGCTACCATTGTCGGCAGTCCTGGGCAGCACAGGTCTAGACAAAGAAATGCATTTCCATGTCAAGTCTGTCAGAGGACTGGTAATAAAGAGGCAAAAGAAACAAGAATTCCTAAAATCTGAGGGATGACTTTATTATACTTCGGGTATGGCTAAAAATTTCCATAGCACAAGCCCTGGGCCAGGAGGCAGATGCTCACTTCGTCCCTTTCATATTAGACTATCTTTTCATCCCTAACAAGGAAGCTGTGTATAACAGTTTCTTGGGTGAGATACCATCCATATAGAGTTACCATATAATACATCACCCAAATTGGGACACTTTTGACAGTGAAAGGTTTCACTATGAATAATGAGACAGGAAAACAGGTATATACCAAGACTAAAGCAAACCTGGATATAGAGTCACCTAAATTCAGAAGATCCTACAGTTGCAGATTCTCTGACGTCCCAGATCTTAAAGGCCAACATCAGGGCTTATAATATCAGACTACACTCTACGAAGTATTTAACAAAATGCAGGATCTAGAATGCTTTTTTAAAAATGTAGTCCCAGCTTAACTCTAACAATCAAAATCTCTAGAGGCAGAATTCCTGAATTACTAAATGATTCTGAATTCCTGAGGAATCTAAATGATTGCAAACTGGGTTTTAGTAAAATCTGAATGACTCTGTAATTCTTACATACAAACCAAAATCTAGACAAAGATGGCGTCTAGAGTTTCTAGCCAATCAAACAAAACTTAGGCCACCAGATGATGGAGTACAGACACTATTGTTTCCAATGTGCATTAATGACGACATCTATGAACTGACTCTGACAAATATCACTCCTAAACTCTGTGTTCAAAAATCTCCACAGCAAGGGAGGTCAGCAAACTATACCAACTTTGATCCCTGATGTCTCCAAATCCTTCTAATTTTAGCCTCCCTGAGACTGATCACCTCAGGGATTCTGAAAAGAAAAAATAATTTATTCTTCCCTATATTTCTAGGATTGAAGTAGAAAAACTAAAAGAAGAAAACCAATAAATAACTCAGATAGATGTAAGGGCAATGAAGAAAATCAAACAGCCAGATGGGACACCTGACTGTAAGACACATGAAGGCAGGAACTTGCTATTTGTCTTGTTCACTACTCTATTTCTGGTGTCTCAGACAGTGCTTGAAATACAGACTTTTAATAAATATTTGTTGTATGAAAACACATAATGGAAGGGCAGGAGAGAACTACTTTAAGTGGAGAAAATAGGCCTCTCTGAGGAAGTAATCTTTCAACTAAGATTTTTACTAAAAGGAGCCTGCCAAGGTAGACCATCTCAAAGAACTTCCTTGGTAGATGAAACGACAAGTACAAAGGCCCTGAGGTTACAACAAACTTGTTCTGTTCAATAAGCAGAACAAAGTCCTGTGGCTCAATATGGTGACCAAGGAGGGAGTGGTACTGGGTGAGGTCAGTGAGAAAGGCCTGGGACCAGTCCATACAGGGCCATGGGAGAAGCCAGTGTTTTCAAAGCAGAGGAGTCAAATGACCTGGTTTATGATTTACAAGTTTATTTAACTACTCTGTAGAGAATGACTTGTGGGAGCACAAGAGAAGAACTAGGTACACCTCTTCAGAGGCTATCACAAGACTGCAGGTTGCAAGATATGGAGACACAGATCAGGGTGGAAGGAGAGGAAACTGAAAGTAAACAGATAATGGATGGATGTTGGAGGCAGACCTAGCAAGAGTGGCTGACAGTTTCAATGTGGGTGATGAGGCAAAGAAAGAAATACAGATGGATGAGGTCTAGGTTTCTGTCCTGAACAGTGAGTATTTTCCATGTCATATTTCAGTGAGATCTGGTCTTTTTCTTTTTTTTAAGTAGGCTCCACACCCAGCGTGGAGCCCAACATGGGGCTTGAAGTGATGACCCTGAGATCATGACCATGAGTTAAGATCAAGAGTCAGGATGCTTAACTGACTGAGCCATCCAGGTACCATGAGATCTGGTCTTTCAAATGTCCATGTGCTCTGAAGACCTGACTCCACACACATACCTGAATTAAAGATGTCCCCTCTCAATCTCATCTCCCAAGAAAAGAAAATATTAAACCTTCAGCTTGAGTACAGAAGGGTCCATACTGTCAAAATTCTCGGGGCACTTACCAAGTTTGGAAATCTGTAATCTCAGCTGAGAGCCCTCTCAGATCCCTTAATATGAATTATGGCCACAGGAATAACTAGTCTCATCCATGGGGATGTTTTCTCTCCTTAGCCGACTTGAGAAAATGGAGTATTAATTATTAAAGTACCAGTTACTAGATAAGTACTAAAATATATTAAGTAGGGAGCTGACCATAATCCATGGGACAGAGATCTCAGGCTGATCTAGATGGGATTCAGGAAGTGGCACTGAGATCAAATGGAGAAAGTGCCCAGAGCCATGGTCAAGGCTGGCAACCAAGAATCTTTAACTAAAGAAATGGCCAAAATGAAAGGATTCCAAAATATGAGGAATAATCACCAGGGTGATCCAATGGATTTTCATCAGATGGCTTAATTACTTCCTGGGAGCTCGCAAGTTTTGGCCCATGCCTCAGAAGCATTCAAAACACCTGGCTGACTCTTAGCTCAGCAACAAAAAGAGTAGAGGAAAATGAAAGTGTTTTCCATCAGTATCAAATTAATCCTAGGAAACCAACTCTGTTTTTACATTGCTCATGTCATCCCACAAATAGTGTTCAAAGCCACACTTCCTCCAACAGAAATAAATAAAATTGGATATTGCCAATATGTCACCTTTGTGTATGAAGGAGACTTAGCTGATATTTGAAGGATGTCCCTACTGATTGCCTATTGTCGTAGCCTGAAATTAGAGGGGAGAGAAGTATGGCTTCCGATTGTTACAGCCATGACAAGAAAGGCCTTTAGTCACATCTTATTAATTTGCTGTGGAAGAGAATATCACATCGACATTTCAAATTGTCCTGTTGCTTTGTTCACAGGATTATTTTGAGCTTAAACTGACTGAATTTCCAGCTTGGCTATTTATACGAACTAATGATACTAATTTCCTATCTTGACCTATAGACAAGACTAGATTTTAGTATTTATAAAAAAAATGATTAACTGCCCAATCTTTGGGGTCAAACAGGCCTGGGTCTCCTTGGGCAAGTGATTTATCCTCTGTGTGCCTTGGCTTCCTCATTTCTGTTAAGGAAAACAGTAATATCTACTTTATATGTTTCTTGTGACAACTGAGTGAAATAATATAGGAAAGGCATCAACAACTATACCAACAAAAAGCAACTCATAATAAAACATGAATAACAATAATAACATTTTTAGTACTCCCTAGAACCAGGCCTTTATCTACGTAACTTAAATATATTCACTAACTTCTCACAGCAAGTTCCTAGACATTATAATTACTATCCCATTTTACAGATGAGGAAACTGAGTATCTGAAGGTTAGATTATTTGCCAAGAATCCAGCCCAAGCAGACTGGCTTCAGAGCCTATGTTCACGCATGCTGCGACTGTGCATCTATCCAGATTTCTTGACATAGCTACCTATCCAAATTTATATCTCCAGCTCATACTTGACTCTGAAATCCAAGCTTATTTATCCAATATCCAATTGCTTCCTCATTATTTTCCCCCAAATGTCTAACAGACTCAAATTTAACAGGCTTAGACTCAACACAATGCTAAATGAGTTCCTCATCCTCTCCCTAAAAACTGCACTAGCCCCTGTATTCCCCGTATCAGTTTATGCCGGTTACATCTTTCCAGAAGCTACCAGTCCCTCACCATGCCTCTCTTTCTCTCAAACTACACATCTACTCCATTAGAAATAATCACAGACTCTACCTTCAAAATATAACCAGAATTCAACCATTTCTCAACACCTCCTCCATGCCATGTTGGCTCAAGCCACCTTCATCTCTTGCCAGGATCACTCCTATAGCCTCCTGACAGGTCACTCCAAGCCTGCCCTCATGGCCCTTCATTCAGTACTCAACCCAGCAGCCATCATCTCGGTATGTTCCAATGACTCCCTATCTCGCCAAGGGTAAAGTCAACATTTGCACAAGGCCCTACATAATGTGGTCCCTGCCATGATCTCTGACCTTGTCCTTTACTCCTTTACCTAGCTCTTACTCTATGTCAGACACACTGGCATCCTCTATTTTGAGAACACACCAAGAACTTCTGCCTCTGAGTCTTCGCACTAACTGTTCCCTCTTCTTTGAATGCTGTTCTGCCTGATAATGACATGGCATCCTCTTTTACTTCCTGCTCTCTACTTACTGAGGCCTTTACCTCCATCCTCCTCTGATCCTACCCTCTTCCCCTGCTTTATTTTTCTCCGTTGTTTTTATCACCACCTAAATACTATGTATTTTGCTTTTTTTTTTTTTTATTATCTGTGATCTCCCCTAGAATGCAAGCTCTGTGGGGGCAGGAACTTCTGTTTATTTTGCTCATTGCTGTATCCCCCCATGCTGAGACTACTCCTAGCATACAGATGGTGCTCAATATTTGATGAATAGATTATTGAATAAGTCCCCCTCCGGTTAGGAGCCAGACATACAGCAACTGCCAAGTATAATATGATGAATTCCATAATGGCATCCCTGTCCAAAGTATCCCCTCTTGGCAAGAGTCCAGGCCAGGCAGACTGGCTTCAGAGCCTATTATTTGCTGTATTTAGAAAGGATTTATAAGATAGAGATGAGCTCAAGAAAGAACTGGTTGATGTGCAAGCAGAAATCAAAGAGAATGAAGAAAATCTAGAAAAACAGACTTTACAGCATTGCTTCCAAACCAACAATAAGAAATAAGACTAAAAACAGGCCTTGACTTCCTGCTTAGCAGGCAGCCTGCTTCTCCCTCTGCCTCTGACTCCTGGCTTGTGCTCTCTCTGTCAAATAAATAAATGAAATTTAAAAAAAAAAACAAAAAAAAAAAACAGGCCTTGAAGGGTCCATATTAGTTAAACAGAGGTATTCAGCACTGTGGAAAATCATATTATATCTGTTTTCTTTCCACCTAAGATTTTAGTTTCAAGGGGCTACCAGAGAGCCACCATTAAGTTGAGGGAGAAAAGTGCTGGGTTAGGGAAGTGAGGAAACACGTAAGGCTTGTGTATTTTGGCTCAGGAAAGAATTCTGGGGATGACATTCTCTCCTATGGAAATGACTAGAAGCAAAAGGATCAGAAGGTTGATTAACTATTTGAGGAAATGATGGCACCAAAGAAACCTATGCCTAAACAACAACAACAACAACAACAAAAGCTTCTGACTATTCAAGCCTTAATAAAAGAACTCTCACACCCCATGTTGGCACAGGCAGAGAGAAAGCTGAGAATGCTGTGCAGCTCCTAAGGAAGGCATGTGCTTTGTGCTCACTTCACATATGGCCCTGGAGGATAATGACCAAGGAAGATGCGCCCAGCGCAGGGGATTGGGGTCAATCAGTAGACAAGGGAGCTCCTCCAAGGTGGCAGCATCAGGATTGATTTCAGGAACATCTGCTGCTGCCAGGAATGGGGCCTTCACAGTGCCTACGCTGCAGGGTTTCACTGTTGCCTTGAACCAGTGATTGCTTTCTGACTCCCATTCTTCTCCTTCCTGAATGGGAGTCATTATTGTAGCTATCCGGTCCCAGCCCCATTATTGTATAGTGTGTGTGTGTATGTGTGTGTGTATTTGTGTGTACTACTGAAAGGAGGAGAAGAGGACTTGTCTTCCTAACACACAAGCCACCAGACCATTAGGAACCATATCTGAATATGAACCACGTACATCACCCTGGGACCCTGGCCTTTGAATCTTACACAGCATTTAGATGAAACTCAGAACCATCTCCCTTAAGGAAGAGCATAAGTGGTTCTCTACGTAAAGAGAAGGGAGAACCTGGATATCTGGTGACCAGAGAACCTGATTATGGTAGGAACTTCTAGCTGTTCACCAAAATCTTTGTTCTCCTCTTCCTCCTGGGAACACAGATAGACTCTCTTTCCCAGCCTTCCTTCCAATTACATGTGGTCATATGACTGAGTTCTAGCAAAGTCTGAGCAAAAGTGCCATGTCCAGGCCTAGCTCATCAAACACATATACCACCACCATACCGCCAATGAAAAATCTTCTATATTTATTTCACTTCTGCCACTCAACTGTCAGTGCTCAGAGGATTGGATATAGTATCAGAGCCAGGAAGCTTTGTAATTTTCATGTTAAATAGACACCGGAATGACTGTGCTAAGTAGAGCTCCTTTCTGTCCATCCCAGTGTCCAAGAGCTGCCATAGATTGGTTACCCAAAGGAAAACCAAACTTCTGTTCTCTGAGCCACCAGCTCCATTCAGCCTATTTGGTACAGCAGATAGCCTACCCTGACTACTCTAATTAATTCAAAAGCATATAAATTATGAAAATGAAAGCCCATCTATTCTACCTAACCACAGCTCCTGGGTGATCTACTATTAACACCTTCGTGTAATTTTTCTCGGATTATATGTATACCTACATGTATTACAAATATTGATGTATGTATGCATACATTATATTATAAAAATGAAATAAAACTACACTGAGTTGCTTTTAAAGAGTCTGAGTATCAAATTTTGTAGGACATACACTAATGTGGCTAGATAGCACTCTGTGCTTTGGATAAAATAGTAATTACCCATGTTTGACTACCAAAAATTATGAGATAAAACTATAAGACTATAAAAAATGTGAGTATTCTCCCCAGAAATATATAGAAATAACAATTTCTATCCCAGTGTCTAAAAGTAAAATCAACAGCAAAACTCCACATGTGATTATAGAAAATAGAATTCCCTCCAACTGGCCCTCTAACATTTGACTGCTGAGGGTACTTTTTCCCCCAATAAACTGAGGAGATCAGTATAGATAAAGGCAAAGAGACTCTGCATTTAATACCATGTTAGAAGTACAGGTACTTGTAAAAAATTAATATGTTGCTCAGTGGTTTTTTTAGTTGTTCATCCTTCTTACTTACAGATATTTTCAGACATGCCTTACAAAAATCTGAGCCCAGAGCTAGCACATGGTAAACTATTTCAATCAATTATTGTCACAGAAAGTAATACTTGCCCTGAAATTCTCAGAATAACGTCACATTACCAATGACATCTCTAACTGAGCTTAAGAACACTTGTACCATCTTCCAGTTTTTAAAGGTCAAATCTGTTTTTGTTCAATCACTATTATACATTTTCCTATAAGTTCAGCATAGCTCATGCTTCCCAGAGGACTGCCCTTCACACACCCCTCATTGGCCAGGTCCTCCTACCCTCCCATGAACTGGTCCGAGTAGAATGACCCTCTTCCGTGTTCCCATCGCATTCTGCACATGCCTCCACCCAATAAATCACTGTCATCTATTTATGGAGAGCCTACGTGCCGGACAAGAGATTAAGCACTCTCTATATACTATCTCATTCAAATCGAATATTCTATTTTATAATGAGAAAGCGGAGATAAAATTTAGTAAACTGCTAGTGTCAGAGCCAGATTCAAAGCCAGTCGGTCTAACCCAAGAGACCATATTCTAAAAAGTCACTGATAATAGATGGTTTTCTTGTCTCTTTTTCTTCTCTTCTTCAACAAGCATTTACTGATCACCTATTAGGGACCAGGCTCACTCTCAGAGTACACTATGAGCACCTGAAGTAAGGGACTGCGTTTTTTTCATCTTAAAATTTCTAGTGCTTAGTACTATGCCTGAAAGCCAGTTGCTACTCAATACATTTGTGATGCGTCACACAATACAGAGCCATTTAAGAATGTTCTCTGCATATAGAGTCATGAAATCACTCTGTTGTATGTCTGAAACTAATGTAACCTTGTGTGTAGACTATACTTCAACTTAAAAAATAAAAATAATTTTTAAAATGAAAGAAAGAAATTTCTCTGCACTGCTTCCATCATATAAAAGAAAGACAAACAGACAAAAGAAGCTTCTCTGAAACAAAAGGGAATGGGCTGAGTCCTAAAAAGATGGCAGAGTACTAGGATCCTAAGCTCACCCTGTCCCACGGACACACCAAGATAACAGACACATCAGTGTAACTAATTCAGGAAATGACCTGAAGACTGGCAGAACAGACTCCACAGTCATTCACAGAGAAGAGGACACATGGGAAAGGGTAGGAGGGGTGGGGACATGGTCAGAAACCAAACTCCTGGCGACTCCAGCCACAAATGCGAGGGATACCACAAGCATAGACAAGGGAGAGGATCAGATCCCACAGCTAGGACCCCAGGAATAGGGGACTCACACTAGGAAGATAAGTCCCCATAACATTTGGCTTTGAAAACCAATGGCGTTTAACTTTGCCAGTTTTTACAATCAGCAAGGCTTATCTCTGGGTACTTTAAAAATCAGCAGGCTTAGTTCTCTGAGACCCAGAGGGCAATAGGAAACTGAGATTCCATCCTGGAAGAGCCGGCATCACAAATAACCCTGCCAAGATACAAGCAGCAATTTGAAAAGTGCCTGGGTATATGTGAAGTTCATGTTATTTGCTAATCTTAGTCTGCTAGAGGGATAGAGATCTTTAGGAAACTTTTCCAAGGATGAAAGAGCTGGTGGGTACCATTTTGCTACCCCCCCAACTCTGCCAACCAGCATAGTCAGCAGGACACTCTCCACCTATCTTGCCAGCACTGTGACATCCCACTGTAACATTCTCTGTGGATGTAACCTGCCCAACTCTGCAGGTCATCTCCAAAGTGACTCCTACCCACACCCCCAACACACACACACACAACATACTCTGCAAGCAGCCCTGGCAGGGATCACTGCCACTTCAAAGTAACTCCTACCCTGGAGAGAAGGGAAGATAACCACATTGTGACTAAAGGCTGAGGGCAGACATCTGGTCTGACTGCTGACACCACCCAACTACAAACCATGACAGCCCGAGACTGGCCCTTTATCAGCAGAGGGACCAAACCCTGCCTGGTGCACCCACAGCAGGCAAAGTGGCTACTGTAGCCAAATAGCCTGAAGGCAAATACAGCTCAGCTGCAACAGCAGGGTGTATGCAGCCAAAATAGGAGATCCGCTTGAACTGTCTGGTTCTAGTGAACAGGGGACAAAGTGCTACACGACACCACAGAGCCTCTTCTTCATAAGGGCACTACTTTCAGTCTACTTTCAAGACCAGGAAATGTAGCTGCAAACATATAATAAAAGCAGTAAGTTAATCACTTACAAAAACCACTATGGAGGTTAAAGCACAAAAGTAGTAAAATCAATTATATCTACAAAAATTGGTCAAGGGATTCACAAAATAAAAAGATGTAAACTTTGACATCATATATATAAAACATGGGGGGGTACATAAAATTTAGTGCTTTTAGAATGAGTTTAAACTTAAGTGACCAACAGCTTAATATAGGCTGCCATATGCATAAGATATTATATATGAATGTACTGATAGCCACAAATCAAAAACCTATAATAGATGCACAAATATAAAGAGAACGGAATCCAAGCATAACAATAAAGAAAGCCATCAAAACACAGGAAAGAGAGAAAAGAAAAAAAGGAACAGCCAAGAACTTCAAAAACAAACATAAACTAAGTAACAAAATGGCAATAAATATATATCTATCAATAATAACTTTAAATATAAGTGGACAGAAAGCTCCAGTCAAAAGACATAGGGTGACTGAATGAATGGATAAAAAAGTAAGATCCATCTATATGCTGCCTACAAGAGACTCACTCCAGGAGCATCTGGGAGGCTCAGCAGGTTAAGTGTCTGACTTCAGCTCAGGTCATGATCCCAGGGTTATGGGATTGAGCCCCACATTGGGCCATGCCCAGTGGGGATTCTGCTTCTCCCTCTCCCTTAGCCCCTCCTCCCCCGCTTGTATTCTATCTCAAATAAATAAAATCTTTAAAAAAAAAAAAGAAAGAAAGAAAGAAAGAGAGAGAGTGAGAGAGAAAAACTTACCCCAGACCTAAAGAAATATGCAGATCGAAAGTGAAGGGATGGAAAAATATTTACCATGCAAATGGAAGCAAAAAGAAAGCTGGGGTAGCAATACTTATATCAGACAAAATAGACGTTAAAACAAAGATTAGAACAAGATACAAAGAAGGACACCACATAATAATAAAGGGAACAATCCAACAGAGCGTATACCAATTGTAAATATGTATGCACCCAACACTGGAACACCTAAATATATAAAGCAAGTATTAACAGACATAAAGCAAGAAATTAACAGTTATGCACTAATATCAGGGGACTTAAATACCCCACTTAAATCACAGATAGGTCATCCAAACAAAAAATCAACAAGGAAAAATAGTGGCTTTGAATGATTCATTGGACCAAATAGACCTAATAGATACATTCAGAACATTCCATCCATCAACAGCAGAATACAGATTCTTTTCAAGTACAAGTACACATGGAACATTCTCCAGACTACATCACAAGTTAGGGCACAAAACAAGTCTCAACAAATCCAAAAAGACTGAAGTCATATTACACATCTTTTCCAACACAATAATATGAAACTAGAAATCAATCACAAGAAATAATCTGGAAAAAACAGAAATATAGGGAGGCTAACTAACATGCTATCCAACGATGAATGGGTCAACCAAAAAAATTAAAGAAGAAATCAAAAAATACATGGAGACAAATGAAAATGAAAATACAATGGTCCAAAATCTTTGGAATGCAGCAAAAGCTGTTCTTAGAGGAAAGACTCTAGCAATATAGGCCTACTTCAAGAGAGAAGAAAAGTCTCATATGACATAGGGCTTGATCTCACGACCCTGAAATCATGACCTGAGCCAAACCAAGAGTCAGACACTGAACTGATTGAGCCACCCAGGCACCCCCCAATAATACATTTTTAAAATCATTCGCCACAATCAAGTGGGATTTATTCCCAGGACACAAGGGCAGCTTAATATTCAAAAATTAATCAATCTGCTACATCATACCAACAAGAAAAAAGATGAAAACCATATGATTATTTCAGTAGAAAAAACAGGACAACATTCATTCATGATAAAAACTCTCGACAAAGTGGGTTTAGTGGGAAAATACCTCAGCATAAAAAAGGCCATATACGAAAAACCCATAGCTAACCTCATACTCACTGGTGAAAAACTGTTAGCTTTTCCTCTAAAATCAAAAATAAAACAAGGATGTCCACTCTCTCCACTTTTATTCCACAGTACTGGAAGTCCTAGCCATAGCAATTAGACAAGAAAAGGGAATAAAAGGCATCCAAATTGGTAAAAAAAAGGAGTAAAACTTTCAATACTTGCAGATGACATGATATTATAACAGAAAATCCTGAAGACTCCACCAAAAAACTACTAGAACTGATAAGTGAATTTAGTAAAGTTTCAGGATACAAAATTAATGTTCAGAAATCTGTTGCATTTCTATGCACTAATAATGAAGTAGCTAGCAGAAAGAGATTAAGAAAATAAGCCCATTTACATTCACACCAAAAAGAATAAATACCTAGGAGTACACCTAACCTAGGAGGTAAAAGATCTGAATTTCCAAAAACTATAAAACACTGATGAAAGAAATTGAAGATAACACAAAGAAATGTAAAGATACTACATGCTCATGGATTAGAAGAACAAATATTGTTAAAATGTCCACACTACCCAAAGCAATCTATAGATTCAATGCAATCCCTATAAAAATACCAATGATATTTTTCCACACTGTGTGTAAATTATACCTCAATTTAAAAAAATAAAAAATAATAAATGTTTAAATAAACAAAAAATTAAAATAAAAACAAAAGGGATTGGGCTGGCATTTCCCTAGCTCTGGAAATACATTAAACAAACACTGGACTGCTACAGGTTAATAGTCTTGATCCTTTTAAAATAAAACTAGAAGTGTAATTACAAAGATTATAACTCAGTATGTTCTAGAGTCTTCAATATTCTAATGATTTGGTCCTTTCTAATTCTATGCTCTATTTTTTTCAAGTCCTTCAATGGTGCAAAGAAAACAGAGATTATTCCAGATTCATACTGAGAGAGGAAAATTCATGAAGTAGGTGGGGATTGAGAATGGATCCTGAAGAATGGGGAGAATTTGGATCCAAGACAAAAATTTGGCACTTTCCCAGACAGGGAAACAAGAATAGGTCCATGGAAACAGGAATGGTTATGGCATCATGGAAGTTAGTATGAGGCCAAGTCTAACTAGAATAAAGAACAGAAATCTCTAATGGTGGGAATTCAATAAGATGATGATGATGAAGAGTTAGATAGAAAAATAGAAAGAAAGACAAGTGGCTTCGGATCTTTAAAGGGACTTACAAAGAGTCAAGTTGGAATTTAGTAGTTATTTTGGGTTTAAAAACAGAAAATGACATTATAAAAGTGATACATAAGCAGATTGGCTTGGTGACTATTTGAAGCTCCAAGAAGGGCTCTATTCTTATCCTTTCCTGTTTTTTCTCTTTCTTGGACTGGGAAAAGGCAACTTCAAGATGACTGCAACTCAGGAAGAAGAGCCAGAGCAAAATCTAGCCACATTTAGTAAGAGTGCAACCACAAGAACATGCCTCACACAAATGAACCATTAGATTTTGTTCCCTGGCAAAGAACTAAAGTCATCTAGGAAGGTTTCTCTTGACCTCAGGGAGACCCTCCACAGACGGTAAACTACTTTAGTTTTTTGCCAGCCACAGCAATCCCCACTCTGAGGCCTGAAAAAGCATTTCCTTGAAACTAATCCAGAATGATTCTCTACAGTGGAGCACTCTACACTATTCCTAACTGAAGACCTGCACAACACTGCCCTCATACACCCAAGGCCAGCATGTGCCAAGACCAGGTACATGCCTACCATCTCCGGTGGTTCACAACTGCCTACAAAAGGAAGCCAAGCCCCTTGGTTCCATTTCCACAACCATGTCAATGTTGACCATCACTCTCTGGCCCAGTCTGACCTCAAAATCAGAGTTCTACCTTGTAGACTCTCTTCACCAGCCAAGCTAATTAGTCCAATGTAGTCTCTAGTAGAAATGTCTGCTATCTACTTCTTATGTCTCACCTCACTCTGAATTTACTCCTCACGTCCTGGCCTCTTCTCTCTTACCTGTTCTTCACAGCCCAGTTTTCTTGACTTCCTAAACCCACAGCAACCTCCACTCACTTTGAACTCTTAAAGAAATTATTGTTTCTACTAATTTCTTGAACATTCATTTAATTTTTTGAAGATTTTATTTGAGAGAGAGAGAGAGAACACAAGCTGGGGGAGAAGCAAGCAGAGGGAGAGGGAGAAGCAGGCTTCCCACCAAGTGGGGAGCCCCATGAGGGGCTGGATGCCAGGACCCTGGGATCATGACCTGAGCCAAAAGCAGACGCTTAACTGACTGCGCCACCCAGGTACCCCTTGAACATTCCATTTTAAACTCATATCATTCCTTGACTGTTCTTGTGAAGATGTCCTTTCTTAGAGTTATATTCCACGAGGCAAAGACCTCATTGAAAGCTTTTGGATCCTTCCCAGGCCCAAGCACCTATAGATACTCAATAAAGACTCCCTGAGGTAAATTTATGATTACTAATTATCATCTAGATCTCTTTGATAGAATGGCGGTGGGGAAGCAGATTTGAAATGGATAATTCTTAATTTCTCCCATTGTGTCATGTAGCAGATTTGTAACTACAGTGACTCTGGACATTAAATATGGCTGTTGAGAAATGTAATTTTTGCTCTAGGATTTGATTTGCCTGAGATTGAATGCAGATGACTATATTATTCTAAAGTAACCATACATTGCACCTCTAGATAACTTTCTTTTTGCACTCTGCTCATTACTGCTTAGCAAAGCTAGCTAGGAGGACACATCAAACCAGCACCAATCTGATAGGCCATCTCCCACAATCACTTTCTTCATCCATTGTCAAACTAACAAAGATATGCTAAACTGAGTTTGCTCTCCCGGTGAAACAAACCTGGTAATAGCAAGATTTCTCTGAAAACACCAACAACTCCTCAAACCCTGCAGAATATAGCACATCCATACTCATTGCACCTGGGAAAGGCAAAATGAAGACAGACACCAATTTTTAAGAAAACTGAAATGCAGCAACTACCTAAACCCCCAAACAAAAAGAGTCCAGGAACTGCCTAATAAATTACAGAACTGCTTGCTCTTACAAAGGAACATGCTGCAAGAAAAAGACTTAAATGTGGAGGCTGCCACAGGGGACGGGATGTGGGAATGAGCAAAATAGATGAAAAGGATGAAGAGGTACAAACTTCCAATTATAAAATAAATAAGTCATGGGGAGGTAAAATACAGCATAAGGGGATATAGTCAATAATATTGTAATAACTTTGTGTGGTGACAGATGGTAAATAGTCTTACCGTGGTGATCATTTCAAAATGCATATGAATGGCAAATCCCTATGTTGCACACCCAAAACTAGCACTAAAAAAAAAAAGGAATATGATGCCGAGTCCTTTAAATGCATCCAATTCTTGGCATTCGTGGATTTAACAAGCATTACTTCAATCACTGTACTCACAAACGAGTAATATGCAGTAATCTGTGGTGGTGTCGAGGCGCACGTCTGAGCCCTACCTGCTGATGTGATGTGATTCTTCCACACAACAGGATTTCATTCAACAGCACAAACGATGCTGCCGGGTGCCCCCACTTAACAGGTGAGAATAACACGCGAAGCATATGCTTTAGTAGCATTCACAAATTTGGGCATTACTGAGGCTACCTGTTCTGATACAATGCCAGTCGAATTCCAGGAGTAAAGCATCTCAGATTAAAAAAAAAAAAAAAAAAAGGCATCTCAGATAAAAGCTTTCGTTAATGAATTTTTTCTCTTGTTGGGCTTCAGATCTGTAATAATTTGTCAGGCTTCCTTCCCCTCAACCCCAGCTGAGCCTGATACCAACACAGTAGGGGCTTCTTTTTATTTTCCTTTATTAACAAAGTTCATTTATCTTGGTATAGCCGCTGTCCGATTCCCTCTAATTCACAAGCAAAATCTGCATGTTGTGGTGGGGGAGAGCGAGTCAAAGAGGTTAACAGAAGAATGGAAAAGGAAAATCATTATTTTTATTTCCAGATTTTAGTTTCACTGGTCTACTTTTTTATTGCCTTGTTTTATTTCCATCGACCTTTGTCAGGGGTCAGGACAGGACTGATTTGGAAATAGGCCCTGTTTATAATTTGCTTGGTTTTGTGAGCTATATCTGGTAGTGGCAAATTTCCCCTCTCCACACTGATGTGCATAGAAAATGCATTTCTTTTCTCACTTTATTGACTAATAATATTCCATTTTTTCAGATCAGTCCTGTCCTGACCCCTGACAAAGGTCAATGCTTATCATCCCAAAGCCAAAGACCTTTCCTAGTGGCCCTGAGATCCGGCTGAGAAACACAACAGGGTGAATAGAGTCCTTCCACTGGCCAAAGCCCAGTGAATAGTCTAGACTGGACCATAACCAAACCAAAAAAAAAAAAAAAAAGGAGAGGAAGAAATGAAGGGAGGAGGAAGGAAGGAAAGAAAGAAACAAATAATTAAAGTATTACAACTAAGGTCAAAGAATTTATCTTTCTGTCTCCCCAAAAGTCTTTACACAAATACAAAATCCCAGTTTTCTATGTCTTCCTGTTCCTGTCTTTGTCAAGTACGCTGGGAGTATGTGAGTGGCATACCCTCCTCCTAATCCCATCTACAACTTCAGAATCTACAGTTTGAGAAATAATAAAAGAGTAAAGATGGAGGCTGAAATACCACTTTTGGTAGTGGTGTAGATAGATCAGAGAATGTACATTGGTGTGAGAGCCAGAAGGGCCCAGTAACTCCCCACTGAGATCCACGTCCAGACTTGAGACAGCACCCACAGAAGAGTGAGTGTCTACAGAGCCAACACACCTGTCATTGGTCATTGCTTCTCCCTGGGAAAGAGAACACAGAAGGAGAACACACTCAGGACTTCGACAGATCCCTTCTAGTCTAGAAACTGTTGCCCCTCCATAACTATCATCCAATGGAAGGGGCATATAAAAATTGACCCCATGACTTCACAAGTGTCACCTCCCCTTGAGGCCACATAAGCTGCACTCACTTACATACCTGGTATCTTCTGTGGGGAAAAAAGAAACAAAAAAGAGGAGATGTGAAAATCAGAAAAAATGAAAAATCTCAGAATCTACTTTTACGTAAAGAGACTATTAAATTTTCTAGATTGGACTAAATAAATTGCCTTCATCCCACCCAAAATGTGGGGCTTATATGGGATATCATTAGTCAACAAAGTGAGAAAAGAAATGCATTTCCTATCTATGCATGTCTGAGTGTGGACAGGGGAAATTTGCCACTACCAGTTACAGCTTACCAAACCAAACAAATTATAAAACAGGGCAATAAAAAAGTAGACCAATAAAATTAAAATGAATAAAGAAGTAGACATAACTAGCCTCCCAAGGTAGTTAATTCCAAAATTAACCACAAAACTTTGCTTCGAGTTCCTAGAAACTGAGTCAAAGAATTCTTAGCATCTGAAAAAATTTCACAAGTATGCAAGTCAGTCCTTCGATTCAAGGCTGACTCTTCCTCCATCTATTAATCTGCGGTTTCATTTTGAGAGCTGTGATTTCTTAATCTAGAGGTTTAAAGGAAATAAAATTAGCAGACCCAGATTTCATAGTGTAAAACCTACTCCTTGACTAGAAGTGTCTGGAAGCTGAATTAACGTTTAGGCCACAAGGGTGCAATTTAGGAAATTATTGCTTCACGGGCTCAAATGGAATCCCAATGGAATAAAAGATTACAGAGTCTAAGCTTTACTAAATTACACCTTGGAGTTCTGTAGTATTGGATAGTACCCTTCAGGTACCGGAATTTACCTGTTTGCTGTTGCTCTCTATAGAACTAAAAGTAATTACCTATTAGCATGAGCTTAGAAGTTAAAGATTTTTAAACTAATCCTGAGGGAGAAAGAGGTTAATTCTATTGAAACAACAACAAACATTGCTTCTCTAATTTGGCCCCTCTTATATCATATTTAATGAAACCAAGCATAATAGATTAATTTCTAAAGGCAAGTTAACATTTCACATAAATTTAAGTGATTAATTAGTAAACTCAGTTGGATATTGTTTTATCTTTCAGGTGCCTCAAGTGGATACTCTGAATCTTGGACCCCTTAAAATAACCCTTGAACCTATACTTGAACTCTGAGAATTTTTCACTAGGTACTATCAACCTTCACTATCCCATACAACAGGCATTAACCATATATGACAATTGACACTGAAATTAATTTAAACTAAGTTAAGATTAACAGTTCAGTTCCTCAGCCTCCACGGCCACACCAAGTGCTCAACAGCCACATGTGACTAACGGCAAACATATCGGACAGCACAGATATTTCATCTTGCATCAAGTTCGACTGACACTACTGCGAAGGTCTACAAGATACTTTTTAAAGTAAATGTTAAAATATTTATTTAATAATATGGTAATAGTGAATTGTATCTATTTATTACCTGTTAAGAACAAAAAAATTGTTGCTTGTTTTTATTTTAACGTAAACATCATGTTCAGTGTTTTATGTTTGCACGCACTCGTTCCAACATTCACCAGAAGTATGTTCTGCAATCCTTACATGTTCCTGGATCTGTGTTAGGTACTGGAGATATAGGAGTTCAAACTAGGGGAGGGGAAATTCTCGTAACAAATCATTACAGTCCAACAAAATAGATACTATAATAAAGGTGCAGAAATAAGAACCTGGAGGGGGTGAGTTGCGGGGGAAAGGAACATTTTTAGGTGCATCTCCAGAAGGTTTAAAGTTTCCCAAATCCAAGATAGAGGCAGGGGCGCCTGGGTGGCTCAGTCAGTTGAGAGTCCAACTCTTGGTTTTCAGCTCAACTCATGATCTCAGGGTCATGAGATTGAGCCGCCTGCTGGACTCCGCTGTCAGCGGGGCGTCCTCTTGAGATTCTCTCCCTCTCTCTGCCCCTCCCCCCACTCGTCCTCACACTCTCTCTCAAATAAATAAATAAATCTTAAAAAAAAAAAAAAAAAGACAGAGGCTAGACGAAACAGTTCCTGCAAAGGCATGGAGATATTAAACAGTAAGATGTGCTCGTGTTCGAGGACTAAAGAGGGCTAAATCAGGGCATGGAACCAGTGCGGACAGCTAGATGGAAGGAGTTGAGGCTCGAATCATGGGCTGGCGCCCAACTGGAAGCGTGCTGTGCCGGGGAGCCGGGACTCACTCTGCAGGGTCTGTGCAGTTACTACAGGTTTAAGCACAGAGCACACTGAGGCTTTGAAAAAGATGGAACTAGTTTGTAGTAAAAGTTGGACTAGAGAAAAGAAAAATGGACAACTTAAAGAAAAGTTGGCAATTTATGCCACTTAGCAACTCCTAGACTCCAATTTATTTCCATACACATACACACAACTGTCATTTATGAAATTCTTACTCTATGTCAAAGCCTGTGTTAATTGTCATTCCTACATTATCTCATTCTAACTTGTAGCAACTATCCCAGGAGATAGGAACTATTTTCCTCTTTTTTTTAAGATTTGTTTTTTTTTTTAAGTAATCTCTACACCCAGCTTGGGGCTCAAACTCACAACCCTGAGATTAAGAGTTGCATGCTCTACCCACTGAGCCAGCCAGATGCCCTTATTTTCCCCTTAAAATTATGTTCCAGATGGACTGTGTATCTTACTCTAAACCAGACAACTAGAAACAGGCAGAACCAGGCACTGAAGCAGGGCATGTATAATTTTTTTAAGCCTGTGCTTTTAACTTCTAGTTAATATTGCCTTCCAGGATAATAGAACATACTTGATTCACAAAGGTTCAGATCCATCATTCTTGAAATATGCTTAATAGAATAACCTAAAATACAAAAAAAAACCACATTATAAATAACGGAAAAGTTTGATAAAGCTGGGTGCTGTAACACACTGATCATACTTTGATAATCACTTAGTTTTAAAGGTGTGCACACTTGACAAGACATTTAAACTCATTTAGACAAAGATGCATCACTGGAGAAAAAAGAAAAAGGCTGAGCTCCACTGACCTGAATTCTAAGTTCTCTTATAATGGCCCTAACTAGAGGTACAATAACGCAAAAGAATTCTTTACACATCTTTACTTTCATTGAGTCTCACCAAGAGGGCAAAGATGACTCTAAAGTAACTGTCCTAGCCCCCAATGACCTTACCTTCAGATACTAACTGCAAGAAAAGTCCCACCTGAAACTCCAAAGAGGAACTCAAAGATAAATAAGCTTTGTAGCCAGCCCATGAGGGGAGCACAAGGAAGAGGTAGCCCAGCTGCCTCCTGAAAAATATATTCAATGGGCCTCATAAGTGGAGGGTGAGGTAATGGTGGAGGAGGTGAGAGAAAGGAACATAGTTTATAAGCAGGCTTGGTAGGGATAACCAGACTGAAATAATCTGTGTCAGTTTGTGTTTCAGTCAGAGCAACTACTGCAATCAACATGGGTGTTGTTTTTTTTTTTTAATCTATTGCAAAACAACTACACTGATAAATATCTTCAAAGCTCCACTTGGTTATTGGCAGTGCATTGATAATTATCTTGACTGGCAGCTTGCTTTCCTTAATGGCCCATCAATATAGAGGAAGAGGCTGTCCCTCTTGAAAGCTCCCACTAGTGAGACTCAATTATACTGAAAAGAGGCTGGGAGTCCTGGAAGACATCAAGGACATCCCCGTGTGGACGTTTTATGACTTTTAAGGAGTCACAAAGCCCTGTGGGCATCTCTGTCTAGGCAACAGCTGTGACATCACACAACAGCCCAGGCATTCCGATTCACTGCATTTCAGCCCCACGGTGCCACAGGGCACATGGATTGAGGAACCAGGGTCCAACCACAGGTGCAGTTTACCAAATATAAAAATTGAACAGATTCTGTTATAGACTGGTCTATCTTGGTCACACACAGCATAGCCCCTCCTTCGTTAAATTGCAATAATCCTAGATCTCCATGAAGCTCAGGCAATTCCTCAATGTTAATCAACTTTAACACAAGTCTTGGGTAGAAATGGGGAATAGAGAACAACACTGCTGCATCTGAACCCAGTGCAGCCAGAGAAAACGAGCATCTTTGCCAGAGAAACACAATAAGAAGCAGCAGGAAAATCAGCTCTGTTCTAAAGCAAAAGCAAAACAAACAAAAAAAACAAAAAAACCTTCACTATTGCTATTGTCTGTCACAGGCTTGCATATGTGTTTATATACACACATATATGCATTTTTCAAAGTAAGGGGCACCTGGGTGACTCAGTGAGTTAGTTAAGCAGCTGACTTTTGATTTCGGCTCAGGTCATGATCTTGGGTCCTGGGTTAGAGCCCTGCATCAGGCTCCCTGCTCAGCGGGGAGTCCACTTGTCTCCCTCTCTCTCTGCGTCTCTCCCTGCTCAGGAGCTCTCTCTCTCCCTCTCTCTAAAACAGATAAATAAATCTTTAAAAAAGTAAGCATTTACCTCTTAATTCTAAACATCACACATGCACGCATGTACAACACACGTACATAGCAAATTCTTTGAAATAGCAAATTCTTTGAAATAGCAAATTCTCTGCAGAAATGACGAGGAATTGGATTAAAACTCTTGGACCTAAAACAGACCTCAGAGACCATCCATCTCTTCTATCTCCATTAGAACAGTAAGGTACTCTTTATAGTATTTGCAAATTTAACTATGTTTATAGAGGTCCTACTGTGTGCCATACCACAAGAAGAGGTGACTGAGGACTTGATTTAAGGGGAATACCTTAACAAAAGTTTCCAAGTGGGGGGGGGGGGGGAGGGCAGAAAAAGCAGCCTGGAACATACTTTTCTGGCTTCCTGCTCTAGTATTCTCTCCACTGTATCATGTTATTCTGGGTCAGTTAAGAAGCAATCACTTGCAAGAAACAGAAAACCTTACCACTGTAGCTACTAAAAAGCTTAACCAAGACATCTCATTTAACAAAAATTCTGGAAGTACGTGTTTGTTCAGCAGCTTGACAGGGCCAGGACTGATGCTGTGGCACTTTGTTGGCCTTTTCATCACGTGTGTTATCTCCCGATCACAATATAACTGCCGCACCTCCGGACGTTACAACCTCTTTTCAGTGGGAAGAAGGAGTAATAAGAAAGCAAAGGGCTCTTCTGCCTGTACCGCACTAGGTCAAAACTGTACCGCAGGGCCACCCAATGTGCAAGAGAGGCTTTGAAATGGGGTGTTATGAACTACTCGTATTTCTGCTTCAAACTAAATTAGGAATCTGTAAGCAAAGAATGAGAGAAGATTAATATCAGGTAGGCAGTTTACACTCCCTTCACATACAATCATTGTCTGGAGCAGACACAAGATTTAAGCTAAAAATCCGGTTGCTTATTCACCATTAGCAAGGATGGTAGGAAGAAGAGGAAGTAAACCTCATTCCTCCATCCAGGCGGGCTGCCTCCCCTTCCCCCATAGAGAATCTCCCATACCACACTGTGGCTGTGAATGTGAGACTGGTTTGAGACTCTTCTGTGCCCACACATCATTCATAACCCCTAGGGAGGACAGACACACAGGCCACAGTTTAAATGTCCTCCAGAACAAAAGGTATTTAACCTTTGCTTCAAATGAAGATCAATAGCAGAGCTAATAAACAATAAAATCTGGGGGAAAAATCCTATCATGCAGTATTTCTCTCTCTCATTCACACATACACACACACACACACACAGACTTAAAATAGTCCTATTCTACCAACAAAAGAAAAAAGGTCTTGGTACAAGATTAGGAGATTTTAACACCAATTAACTATATACATCTTTGGCAGGGGTGACTTATTTGTCAAATATTGATGATCTTAAAAAAATGAAAACTGTCAACTGTCTGAGAGAATGACAAATGGCATACGTTCACCCATCTTTGTTTTAAAGTTAAAATAAAATAGGAAATCACACAATTAAATACTATCTTATAGAACTGTAATTACTCATTTAGCTTCTTTAAGTCAGGGCTTATTTGTTTTAGAATGATTCTAAAATCATTCTAAAATGATTTTAAATGATTACATTTAGATTAGATTTTAATGATTAGATTTAGAATCTGATGATTCTAAAATCACAGTCATTCTGAAGCCCATTAGAGACCGACCCACCCTATGCAGGAATCACTTCTTTATCAATGCAGGGAAAGACCCATTCAACCTGTTGACTGCCCCTAGTAATTGGGTATCATACCAAATAAGGGAGCCAACCTATTCTTCAGGTGACCAGTTGTCCAGGTTTGCCGAGCCAAGAGAGGTTTTCCAGGATTCAAGACCATCAGTGTTAAAACTGGGGAAGTCCCAAACCATATGGGTTCATCACTCACTGTACCATTCCACTTAGAACGTGCTGCCCCCTGACCTGCCCCCATTCCTGCCTCTCTAGTTCTGCCTAAAGAGAACAGAACTAGGTTAGAGCCCTACAGTGTCATCAGACCCCATGACTAAAATGAATTCCTAATTATTCAAAATGTCCTTCCACACATTCAAAGTTTTCATTAGTGTTTATCACATGACATCTGTTTTTGAAAGGAAAATTTTAGGAAAAGAACTCTAAAATGCCACTTTGCTGACAATTTTCTTCAGATTTTTACCACCTGCTTTATAGTAGCAAGTCACATTTACACAGCTTTGACCCACCCCCCTCCGCCCACCTTTCCAGGACTGTATCCCGTAGCCAAAAGATAGATGTATCCAATGCATGTGATTTGTTTTGACATTTGGGGCACAAACTTAATTATGCTAAAACAGTCCAGTTCTTTCTCACCTACCCTCCTCTTCAGAGTGGATCACACTGATAAAGTGCGATTTAAGTATATTTTTCAGTAATTCTAATAATTGACCCAGAGAAATTAAAATAGTATTTTCCTGTTCTACTTGTCAAAACCTGTTGAGATATCTTTCAAAATATGCTACTGCAGGGGAAAAAGAAATTTTATACACATATTATTGCTGAAATTTCCTGGCTTTTTGCCTCTCAGAAGAGCAATGCATGAAATATTTATTCAAAAATGGAAATATTAAGAATTAAATGAATTTAAAACCACCCTAATTACTTTATAGGCATTTCTCCACCGCTTAAGGAAATTCCAAACTATCTTCAGTTCTGTATAGTCTGTGTCACCCAGAACATCTTGTTGAAAAAAATGAAACTCCTCTCAAATAGCCAAGTTGACCAATTTAATTCTATTTAAATAACTGTTCTCAGGATGAAGTAACTGGTTTAGTATTGCAGAGACAAAGTCAGAGGAGTTGAAGATCTTTTAACTCTGTGGAACCCGGGAGATCATTCATTCTTTCACTGAACAAATACTTATTGATGGAGTACCTATTACGTGCTAAGCACTGTTCTAAGTACTGTGAACAGAAGAGACAGAGTTTCTACCCCCCAGAACTTACGTTCAACAAGAGATAAACAACCACCCAAAAGGGTGATGGTAAGGAATATGAAAGAAAACAGCAGGGCAAAAATGAAAAGTTTCTATATATCTTAAAGAAGGAGTATCTCTCAGAAAACGACATCTGAATTATGACCAAAAGTAATTTGATGGAGGAAAGAGGACTCTCCCTTTCCACCGTCATCTTTACACATCTAGAATAGTGGTTCTCAAAGCATGGTTTGGCCACATTAGCAAATCCATCCACATTAGCTTTGCCATCCAAAGCATGGACCTGCCACATTAGCATCACCCAGGAACTTGCTAAAATTGCACGTTCTCAGGCCCTACTCCAGAGCTACTGAATATGAAACTCTGGGGGCGGGGCCCAGCAATCTGTGTTTCAGTAATTCTCATTCACGCTCAAGTTTCAGACTGACTGCCTTGACAATCTTATCCTTTCAGGCCCCATTCAAATGCTCACTCCTCCCTGAAGCCTTTCCAGATCTTCACGATCAAGAGTGATCTCTTCCCACCTTTAAAATCCTGCAATGCTAATTTCAGATAACCATCCGAGGCACTTTGACTCTCCTCTTTGTATTATGGCTACTTTTGCGCCTGAAGACTCTGTTACCAGCTGGCTCGCTCCTTTAAAGCGGGACGATGTGAAGGTTAATTCTGTGTGTTAACTTGCCTGGGCCATAGAGTACCCAGACATTTGGTTAAACATTATTTCTGAGAATGTCTGGAAAGATGTATATACATGAGATTCTCATTTGAATTGGTGGACTCGGAAAAGCAGATCGCCCTTCTCGGTGTGGGTGAGTAGTATTCATTGGATCTGTTGGGAGTACAAATAGAAAAGGTGGAGGAAGAAGAATTCGCTCTTTCTGCCTAGCTGTTGAGCCGGGACACTGGTCTTCTCCGGCCCGCGGACCTGAACCAGAACTACTACCATCAGTTCCCCTGGTTCTCGGGTTTTGCATCTGGGTGAGACTACCACACTGGCTCTCCTGGGTTTCCAGATTGCAGATGCCAGATTGTGGGACTTTGCTGACCCCATAATCATGTGAGCTGCTTTTTTATTTTATACATTTATGGTTCCACTTCTCTAATACAGACTGTAACTATTCCATTTTATTATTCCCCACAGTTTGGCCAAGTCCACGGCACAAAGCAAGCCTCTAAAACTACATGGGGTTGGTGTCGTAGACTGGGAAATAGTCCACAAAGATATCAAGTCCCAATCCATGGAACCCACAGATGTTAGCATATATGGAAAAACAGTTGCTTTGCAGATATAATTAAAGTAAGTATCCTAGGGCTCCTGGGTGGCTCAGTCGTTAAGCGGCTGCCTTCGGCTCAGGTCATGATCCCAGGATCCTGGGATTGAGCCCGACATCGGGCTCCCTGCTCAGCAGGAAGCCTGCTTCTCCCTCTCCCATTCCCCCTGCTTGTGTTCCCTCTCTCACTGTCTCTCTCTGTCAAATAAATAAATAAAATCTTAAAAAAAAAAAAAGTAAGTATCCTAAATTGGGGAGATTATCCTGTATTATTTGGGTGGGCCCTAAATGTAATCACAAGTGTTCTTATAAGAGAAAAGCAGAGGGAGATTTAATGCCCCCAGAGGAGAAAAAAAGCAAATGTGACCATAGAGCCAGGGCCTGAACCCATTCGGTAACAAGCCAAAGGAATGCCAGCTGTCACCAAAAGCTAGAAGAGGCGAGGCGCCTCTAGAGGGAGCCTGGCCCTCCTTGACACCTTGATTTCAGCCCATTGATACTGCTTTCGGATTTCTGGTCTCCAGAACAGTGAAAGAATCTATTCCTGTTGTTTTAAGCCACTCAAGGTTGTGGTGATTTGTGACAGCAGCCCTGGGAAACTAATACAGATAAGAGCAACTACGAGTTGGTGATAACTTTATAAAAAATGTGTCTCCTTGACCAGGCTTCGGTCCTCAGTTTTCAGTCAAAACTTCATAGAGGTGCTGCTGCGAAGGGATCTGCAGGTGTGATTAAAGTCCCTGATCAATTGATGCTAAGTGAGGGAGATTATCCCGAGTGAGCCTGGCTGTTTCAGTCGGAAGGATGAAAAGTTGGACCTAGACTTGCCCCAGAGAAAGAAATCCTGCCTGGAAGGCTAGAGCTTCAGACGCACCCATGAGGGGCGCCTGGGTGGCTCAGTCAGGTAAACATCTGCTTTTGGCTCAGGTCATGATCTCAGGATCCTGGGATGGACCCCTGGGATGGGCTCCTTCTCCCTCTCCCTCTGCCCTTCCCCTTGCTTCTGCTCTCTCGCTTGCTCTCTCTCTCTCTCTCCCTCTCTCTCTCTCTCTCAAATGAATAAATTCTAATACAAAACAAAGCAAAAACCACCCGTGAACTTCCAGCCTGCTTGTGATGCTCCTTTCCTGACAACCACGCATGCCATCTTCAGCCTGTGCCTGCAGGATCAAACCTGCCCGTGATCTCAGCCCATCCTGGTTAAACCCTGCCTGATACAGATGTTGGGCATTCACCCTGCAGCAAGCTTCATACGTACATTACTTATTTTTCACAACGATCTGATGAGGTAGGTATGACTGCTATCCATTTATAGATAAAATCATTCACATTGTAGGGGTGAAGTGAATTACCCCACATCACACAGCTAACGGGGCGGGGTCGGGGGGACAGATCTGTCATTCAAATGCAGGCAGTCTGAGTTCGAAGCCCATCACTTACAGTGAAGTGTCTCCCGCCAGATCATGTATGAGTACAAGATGAAATGGAAGAAGCACTGCAAGGAAATTTCCAGTCCTCTCTTACATGTTTCAGGTTTAATAAAGAGAAACAGCCAACAGACATTTGCTTTAGAATGAGCATGAGTCCCATTAATTCGGAACATTCAAGGTAGACTGTACAGCAGATTGTACTTTTCTAAATAATTTTGAGAACTGCAGTGTGGCTGGGTTCAAAGCCTCCTCCCCCTCTCCCCCATTGGTGGGGTCAGTTGGCCGACCCCTCCCTATCACACTTTCTGAGGCAGCAATGGGAAGTGGACAGATGCTCCTGACAGCAGGGGATGGACAGCCCTGGTGATAAAATAGAGAAATTTAGGAGCCCTCCACTGGGCTCCCAATTTACTCTCCCATATTCATGAGAAATAGAAGAACTTTATCAGTATTTGCCCCAGGGTGCTAATTAAATACATTAAGAATAAGATTTTCATATCCGCGATCACAAAGCTGAAAAGAAATTTGCTCACCACAAAAGAGAATGCTCAGCCCAGCCGAGCAGGTGTTAAACAACAAAAACTCGTTATAACATTCTTCATTATAGAGAATTCAGCATAGAATGGTTCTAAGTCAGTAGGGGGTGAGGATGGAAACTTCTGAAAGAACGAGAAGGACCTTGTAATAAGGGAGTCTCTCCTCTAAGCCAGACCTGCCTGCGTGGTGGTAAAGAGCCTGGGCTTGGGAATCCATCAGAGCAGGGTTCCAGAGTCAGCTCATTAAACACACGACTTTGGTAAATTACTTACTTTTCCACAAGGAAAACAGGCTTACTGGGTTTATTATTATTATTATTACATAACATGTTCTCATTTAATAAATTCAAGTGATAATGTAGAGCAGAGAAAAACAGTAAAGTTCACTTGAAATCTCATTACCCAAAGATAACTGACATTAACATTTTGCTGGACAAGTCAGCTACCCTCTTTTTGCCTAGATACTCTCATCGATAAAATGGAAACGAAAGCAAACAGAGTTTGCTTTCGAAGTTTGCTGCGAAGGGATCTGCAGGTGTGATTAAAGTCCCTGATCAAGTCATGCTAAGTGAGGGAGATTATCCCGAGTGAGTGGTAGAGGAGATGCATGAAATAAATCCGTTAAAATGCTCAGCACAAGGCGTCACTGACAAGGCTCTCCCATGCAACGGTGATCAACTGTCCCGACTGGCCAGGGTGTCTTTTGGCTTTAGCACTGAACGCCCATAACCAGGGGAAGCCCTCAGTCTCCGACAAATCAGGATGGCTGGCGGCAGTGCCCGTGGCCTAACACCCAAGCAAGGGTAACAGGAGGTGTCAGATTCACGGCCATGCGCACAGTGCTGAGGTAGTACGCGACAGCCATTTTAAGGACAGGGAGTCATCATGCAGTTTCCCTTAGATTCATTTTTATTATCTAACACAGAGCCTGGCTTGGACTGAATGGGGAAGTCTCAATGCCAGTGATTCAACTTCAGAAAGGTATTGTCCTAATACAGAACTATCATTCATCCAGAAGCAGTTCTGCGTTTCCAGTAAATTGCATTTCCTTTCTGCCTGTCTACACCTTCAAGTTGAAGGAACAAGCAGGAGAAAGCTTCTGGACTCCCCTGAGCTACAAGCCACTCCTGACAAGCAGAAGGGAAGTGAGTACTTAGCCAAGAGACCCCCTGTGGGCTGCCTGTCCCCAGCCACGACGCCCGGCCAAAGAATATCAATCTCTTGGCTCTGTTCCACCTCAGTCTTTAACTGCTCACATCTCTGGATGGCACTGGCACGGCAGGATGCGAGTCTTGTCTTCACGGGATCAGTCTGCCTTCCAAAGCTAGCCTCGTTCCAACTCAGGATTAGAAGCCTGGGGGACCAGAAAGGTGTTTTCTTAACCAGAGGGTTGGCCTGCTGATCACCCACTGGGAGAATGCTCATTCCTAGAGTCAGATGACTCACTTTCTGTGCCAACAGTTTAATGGATCACTCAGTTTAGACATCCTGACAAATGTTCAAATGCAACTTCCTTTGCCTACAACACATCCCATCCTTTCTAGCTTTCAAATCAGCCTTTCTATCATCTAAACAAGGACCAGCCAAACTCCTTGTGAGTTATGGCCCTTCATTTCCCTTTCTTCCCCCCATTATTTTTCACTTGGCTTCTCTCAATTACTCTTCCCCATGGTCTCCTGGAGATCCTTAATTATCTTGCCTCTAGTGCATTCAAACCTTTGGACTAACAAGTGCTCTGAGCTGTTTTCTTCCCCCTGGGAAACCAACTGGAAAGTCACCCAGACATGCTGCCCCAGCTATATTTCAAATATGCACCAGAGAAGCTGAGAAAGAGCCTCCCATCTCCAAGCATATCTGGAGTCCTAATTGAGAATGCTTGAGTTGGCATAATGTACACACACACACACACACACATTTCCACAGCCTGTGGGTCCAAGCGACATTGCATTAACAGTAATAATAAAATTTTTCTGTCCTTGTCCTCATCTGATAATGCAGATCCTTGGCTTCTAACAAAGACCCCCAAACCTCATAAGCATGTCTAGGGGTACATTTATAAGTACACGTGCATATCCAGTCAGCACCACGCGGCTCTTTCTGGGCACACTGCCACCCCACTGCTGCTTCTGTCTCCTCTCGGGTACTAGTCTCCCAGCTGACGTCATCGCTCACACTCTGAAACAGCCAAAACTGAGAAATGCTGTGTGGCATACTAAGATAGGATAATCAGCCTAACCAGAACCTTCCCATTGAGTGTAACATCAAGTAGAGACAGTATTAATGAAAATCACTAGCAGGTTTTCCTCTCTCTCCCCGCAGCTCAGCTCCAGGTCCGTAAGACTGTTCTGGGCACATATCTGAGGGACCAGCACCACATTCTACGTGTAATCACACCCCCACACACACACATATACACCAACGACCAGGACTGTATAAATGAGTCAAGTTCATCATGCACAGGTATTCTTCCTTTTAAGTTCTCACCCCAGATGCTCCTCATACAAACAGACCTCCGTTAGCTGCCCTCATGTCCCACCCTCTTACCCTCACCTCGCCCACCCCAGATCCCTGATTCCCGGGCATGCCTAAGTTGAAAATGGGCATAGCACGGGTCACACTGCATTTCTACATGTGTATATCATTTTATTTTTTTTTTATGTGTACATCATTTTAAATGATTCATTTCAAACCCTGAGCACAGGTCTAGACAGTAGGGATTCAAAAATAAAAGCGATGCAGCACTACCCTTAAAGAATGCATGTTCCCTGATTTCATCTCAGATTTATGAAGCCCCAAAGTGCAGCACAGGACATGGAAAGACATAACAAGCCCATGAGCTAGGGTGTTGTGTGATGCTGGCCAGTGTGGTTGCTTTTGTGAGTTTCCCCTTGAACGAAAGCCTGTGTCCTGTCATAAGACCCATGGAACCCATTAGAAGAAATTGATCCTAGTGGTATGCAGAATCAACACAATAAGGAAAATGGCCAGAACAAATGGATCTTGACACCATATTAATGGCTTTTTCATAGGAAAAAATAAATTCAGGAGCAAATAACGGAAATTAATGAAGGTACCCTAGGCAAAGCCCTCCTTGTCCTCCTAAATAATGGTTTTAAGAGAGTCTGTTCTCCCTCCAACATGACCAAGGGTACTGTGGAGGGTCCTGGTAGAGGATGTACAGTGCGGGTAAAGAGGAGCAGCTCCAACAGCCTCCACAGGCTCGGAAGGCTATGTGCAGAGTCACTTCTCAAGGGAAGTGGTAAATTTCCACAGCCTTTATAGATCATTTGGCTGATATTTCAATACCAACAGTCTATGTCTTTAAAGGGTATTTATAGCTCTAATGGCATTAAGGTGACTGAAGTCCCTGGGACTCCTGAACTTTTACCTGTCAGTGAACCATATAAATCACTTTGACATCAGATTAGCCTTTGGAGGTGTTTTCCCTAGAAATTAATGCCTCATCCTCAGTTATTTCTAGCTCTGAAGCCTCCACTCCAGCAAAACCAGATCAGCCCACATGGAAATAAATGCCTTTCGAGCAAACAGCAAAGGTTATGCAGGGGTGCAGGGAAGATGTGAGTAGGACTTTCATCCTTGCCTGGTCTCGCATGTGCCTAAGGCAGATTTGGGTCACTTGAGATCTTCATAAAAAACTTAGGACACCCAATGTTATAAACTAAAATACCCCATTCTCCTTGAACCCTCATCCTCTGCCACACTTCGATTACCTCCAAGGCACACACCACTATCTGATTTATGTGGATGTATATTGTCATATTCCACCCCCCCCCATTAAAATGTAAACTCCATGAGGCAGGAGTTTGTTTCTGTCCTGTTCACCAATGTATCTCTAGCACTTAATATGGTGCCTGGAACATGGTAGATTCTCAATAAATATTTGTTGAGAATGAATAAATGACAAGAATCATAAAAGCTCAAGACTGAAAGGAAACTGCAAAGCCATTTGATGGCCAATCACCTTTCCTTCACTTACTGCCTCAGATAATAATGGACAAAGGGAATTATATAGGAAATAGTTCAGGGACTGAACTGGGAATGTACCTGAGAAAATGGAATCTTCATGTCCCAAGGGGAAGGAAAGAAGACCATTGGAGCCTGAGGATATAAATAGCCCCATAGCTTGTCTTCCTGATGAGCCCAGCTAGAGACACAAGAAGAACTACAATACGGTATACACTCAGTTGGACAAATATTTATTGGCTACTTACCATATTCTCAGAGAGATTACTGACCACTTCGTATATGCTAGCAACTTAGTAGACACATGGGATAAACAGGGAAATGGGACAGACCAAATCCCTGCACTCACGGAATTTAAAGTGTACTAAGGACAACGGTCATCCAGCAGATTCTTGATATGATGTATGTGCTATTAAGGGGAAGTGAGGAGAGCCACAGGAACATATAAAGAGACCACCCAAGCCACCTGCAGAACCAGGGAAAGCCACCTGAGGAAGTAATATGTAAGCTCCTTCAGGGCCCTTTAATGCATAAAATGCAAAAGCAAGTCTGAAGATAAGGAACAGGGAAAGGTGTGGATTAGGGGGCCATGGAACTGGATTTGGGGCCCTTGGCTTACTCTGGGACCTTGAACAAGTCACTCCACAACTCCAATTTCTTCATCTGGTTGGTACTTTCAAATTCTGATGTTTTATCATTCCTGGAAGATGTAAGAACCCAGGTAATCAGTGTCCAGAGTAGACACGAGATCAGAGCCTTGACTCTTACTATGGCGAACAGATGTGTTGGGGACGAATTACTCTGGTAGTTGGTGAGAGAAGGAAACTGGAACACTCTGAGCAGTGGCTTGGGAATGGGAAGGAAGAGTGAGGGGGATGGAGTAGGATTCAGGATTTTGCCTGGGATGAGGCTGGAAAGGAGCTGAAAACTCATCCTATAATAAGTAATATTTGTTGGTGTTTAGAACTTTGATACGCACCCTATCTCATTTAATTCTCTTTGAAAGCCTGTGAATTATGATTTCCTCTGTTTTGCAATTAAGGAATGGAGGTTCAAAAGCCCAGAATGAGAATATGACAAAGCGGAATGGATAACCAGGCCTCCCTGCTCTAGAATCTCAATAGAGGGTCCGGCAGAGACTCTGACAAGCTGCTCTCGGACGGTGGCCCTGAGCAGGGGCCACTCTCAGAGGCAGTAGAGGACATCTGAGGAGGAAAAGGTCACTGCCAGAGCCTTAGCCAAAACAGACTAATGGAAAGCTGCCAAAGATGGGCATAGAACTGTGGAAACAGTAACTGCACCGCAAGCCATCCCTCTCCTCCATGCCACTGAGTAAGACACAACCTGTAGGAGAGGAGGCTCCCCTTCTTTCACTCCATGTGACAAAGACTGATCGTGTGTTCATTCACTCAGCAAACACTCGACCGTCTACTAGGTGCCAGTCCTAGAGCACAGCTAACAGAAAGCCCCTTCCCTCAAGGTGGGCATGGGGTAGGCTAGCACACTAGAGAAGGGCACACTCCACCTCCGTCTGAGTCCTGGCCCACCACTTACCAATTCTGTGACTATGAATCAGGTTTCTTAAACTCTGTGTTTCGGTTTCCTTGTCAGTAAAATGGGAATGATGACAGTGCCTACCCCACAAATGCCTAGGGATTAGGTGGATAATACACTATAAGTATTTTTCGCAGTTCCTAGCACATGACAGGGGTCAATGAAGATGAACAATCATCACTGTGGCATGAGACGTGTCTTGAAGAAAAGACAGAAATTTGTCAAAGAAACAAGGAAAGTAAGACCAAGGCCAAAATACATATATAATTATACATAATTTATAATTCCCAGTATGACAATGTTTGGGGCACTCCACAAAGTGGAGTCCAGGGTGCGAGTGTGCCAGGAATGGGAAACAGAGCAGAGAAGGTGAGCCCCCCATAAGCCCCAGTTCATAAAGGACCTCTAAACCCTGCTAACAAGTTGGGACTTCATCCTGGGGACACTGAAACAAGAAAATAACATGATCGGATTTGATTTCATAAATATTGTCTTCTGTTGCAGGTCAGGTACCCCAGGAAGGGACTCTTAAGTCGGAGAGTAGCTTGCAGATGTTTGTTAAGGAGTGCCACGGGATCGACACCTGTAAAAATGGAGGGTGGCAGCAGGATGGAGCAGAGGGGAAAGTCGGGCTGCAAAGCTACCCCTCTGATGCATTCCTGACCCTCAGGGCGGTCAGGAGCCAGAACGCCCTTCAGAGCTGTCCCGAGATGAGATGAGAAAGCCAGGACATCGTACCCTGCCTCAAACATTCACTGGATGTGGGTCACCCTGGGTAAAGGGACTGAGCTTGAGTGAGGGGACTGACCTTGGGGACCCTTCCGCAAGGCATGGAAGTGCTGACAGCTGCAGGATGTTGAAGGTAACACTCCCGACACAGGGCCAGTAAGTCCTTTGCTGAAAGGGGATCTGGACAGTACATCTCCAGGTCCACCACATCTTTCCCATTAAAGATAAAGCATAATAATAACGCACCATGAGACCAGGACTGCGAGCTGGAGGCCTCAGACGGCCTGCCAGCAGTGTAGAGCCAGGCGACCTGCACATCAGCGCACACACCATGCCCGCACGCACACACACACACACACACACACACACACACACACACATGCACACGTGTGTGCGCGCCAGGGTCTAAACATAAAAAATTCCTAGGAGGTAATGTCATCTTTTCATTCTGACTAGGCAGACCCAGCAGCTTTTCCTTTCTCCCTAGGCCTTCAGAGCCTTTCCAGCAAAGACAATTTTATTTATGATACTGAATTATACCTGGAAAGAAAAAGAGCCCAGCCAGGGAAAAATGAGAAGCTCACTAGGGACCTTCAAGGCTCCTCCATATATTTCTTACTTTTTCTGGGCAGAAATTTCCATTTACCAAGTTCTTACAGCTCAATTTGTCTTGTGTTAGTTTTTCATTATTCCCACTTTTTTAAGCACACACATGCTTGTGACCAATCATCATTTTCTCTGATTCATGTGTTCAATTAGTGTGGATATTAACTTGAGCTGCCTGACCCATGACAGTGAGTAAATGGGCACCTCCAATTCTGAAGTTACCTAAATTTTCCAGTATTAAATTAGCCTTTCACAGGCATCAAATGGCTGGCATGGGGGATGACTTCTTAATGTTTCTATTTGTGTGATATAGGAGCCTGAGAGTTGCTGGTTCCTTGAAGCTTATAAACTTGCTGGAACGAGCTAAATCACCAACGACAGTTTGGGAGTAAAGGATACGGCCTCGGCATCAGATCCAAAATGCCAAAGACAAGAGTGAAACAAGACTTAGACGTTTAAGAGCTAGACAGCATCTGAGACAAGATATCCTATTCCCTCGTTTTTCAGAAGAGGAAAAATAAAGCCAAGAGAGGTCGAGTGAATTGCCCAGATGGCTTAGTGTGTCAGTGGCAAAGCTGAGACACAAATTCTTTGGCACCCAACATGGGGACTCTTCTCCACCCCACCTAAGTGGAAATAGTAATGGAGTGTCAGGACATTTGCTGGAATTGGAAATATTTCACAGCACATCTAGGCAGGAAGCTATCAGAAATATATTATAATCACAGCTTCTCATTTTTACTTTATGACTCACCAATGAAATGCTGCATTGTTTTAAAGCCATAATGGGAAGCCCTATGAAGATTTATGCAAGGGTGGGAGAGATCAGTCATGCCCCCCATCAAGGGCCAATAGGAAGCTTGCTCCCCCTGGGTCTTTGAAGAACATATCCTCACATCCTAGGAAACTAGAATCATTTCTATTAGCCTCCATCACTATACCCAGTTCATTTCTTTTTACTTTTCACAGCTTGTTGTCATGTGTTTATTAGTTTGTTTCTTTATTTATTTTCCATTTCCCCATGCCCACATGAAGAGGTAGGAGAGGGCAGGAAACTTGTTCGTTCATTCCTCTGTCCCAAGTGCACAGTAAGCACAGAAAAAATTGTCATGGAATACATGAATGAATGAACCAGTGAATGAACAAACTGGACAAAATGATGATCATTAGCCACAGGATACTACGGTGTGTTTTTTTGGAATCAAGTACCTTTCCCTATCTCTTCCCATCCCCTCTCCCCCACCTGCCCACCATTACCCTGTTGATTCTTTCATATTTTAAATAGAAAAACTAAGATGCAGAATGTTCATGCTTCCATAAATTACTGCACAGCTAATTAAAGACAGAACAAAAACCAAACCCTAACACCTCTGGGCTTCCATCTCTTTCCACGGGACCATGCTGCCGTATATGAGCTATTTGAGTTCTCTTCTCTCTTATACTACATAAGTGTTTAGATAGTATTTCTGTATATAAATATATTTATTTCCACAATGTAGAAAGAAAAACATCACCAAAAGTATGTTTGTTCTGGGGGCCACTAAGTCTAATAAGCTTCTCAAATAAGTTTGAGAGATGCTACATACTTTATACTCCTTGTGGACATTCACAAAGTACTCCAGAACCTTGAGCCCTGAGTCATGAAATGAATTTGCTTTCGCTAGACCCAAATTTCTCAAATTTATTTGACCGTGGAAATCCTCCTTGGAACCTAACACCCATTCCCATATCTTGTAATGAATGTTCTAAGGCACAGCATGGGAAAAGCTACAGTAGAAGCACATAAAAAAAACCATGTAGACTGTCTGGCAGAGGTGTGACTCTCACATAAATACTGAGGCTGCACTGACCTGGAGCTTCAACCCTGTGAACAAATCTACCTATCCTTTTTAGGTAAGCTAGATTCCCATCTGAATGTCTTCAGAAAAGTGACAGAAGCAAGGAGAAAAGCAACCGCATAGAGGAGAAGGTGATGAAGGGATATGACTGCCATTGCTTCCTGGTTTTTACCATATTCCTACTGGGCTGAATTCAGTGCTTACACTGATGTCTTCATTCTTTTTTCTCTCCGAAGGCTCACTCAGCCTTTAATTATCAATCTAATTTCCAAACCAAATCATGAAAATCCCACAGCAAAGTGTACCGCCACTTTGAGGTTCACACAACTTGCATCTTACAACGAGCGAATTTTCTTGAAATAACAACTCCCCATCCCTGCACCTCTGGTTCCCCTACCTGGAAATGCAACACAACTAATTCTTCTGATTCATAACATAGCGTCATATTTTTGTAGCATATCAATCTCTACTTCTCCATCTACCAGTTCTGTATGTGACCTTGGGCAAATTAATTAACCACTCTGAGCCTCTTTTTCCTCATCTGTAACGCAAGTTTTACAAGGACTCAATTAGTTATTACAAGTACAAAGTTTATCATGGTGTCAGACACATATTTACATCTCAATAAAATAGCTACGTTTTTATAGTCATCATCATCATACGGAATCTCGCCAGACGATTAGCTTCTAAATTATTATTTCAGCATTCTGTTAGCCAACTGAGCGAAAATGGAGTCATTATCATTCCCCTCTTAAAGATTAGATCCCACAAACTAAAGCAAAATGAATAAAATGTGGAACCCCCATATACATTAGTATTTCTTAACAAGCATTCGGGACACTAATTGGTAAGAAAAGGACCAAACTAACCATTGTTTCAAATGACTAAAGAAATCTGATGATTCTAATTAATTAGTTAATTTACTTATGGTTCTTTTAGACTACAAACTTCAGCCCACAAGTAAACATTTATCTTGATTACAGGAAAATTTTAAAGAGAATTATTATGGCAGCAAGATGGTTGTGACCATAAATTTGGTTTAACCGGCCATCATCTGCCAGAAACTCTTCAGAAACAGCAAGAGACCCAGGGTCTACTCTGTACCATGCAACAGTTATATTCATCCTCGCACTCCTGGGAGTGCCAACACTCTAAGAATATATTCATGCATGCATTTGGCACCTATACTGATCACCTACTATGAATCAGTATCAATCCAGACATGCAGGATGACCATGAACTAGACAAGCACTGCATTGCCTTCATGACCTTGGGAATCTAGTGGGGGAGAAAGTCAATCAGAACATGATATTTTGACAGATACAGTGAATTTCATTGGGTCAGAGCAATCATAGGAAGCAATATACAAAGTAATGCATGAAGTACATTTTTTTCCTGACCATTTGGTTAAATAAGAATAATAATTCTGTCTCCAAGGACCACAGAAAGCAAACACAAAAAGCTTTTGGAAGAGGTAAAATTATGTTTACAAATCCTTAAAATGGTATATCATTCTTAAGTCAGCTTTCTCCTTCCAACCAATCCTTACTGGGGTGAGGCAGGAGGTCAACTGGTTCTGTGGGACCGAGGTCCACATTGCACCTTCTCCTTCAATGAAGATTCCATTGGGTGTGCTGACCCCCAGAATAATAATAAATAATAATAATAAAATTCTAATACATGTCTTATTCCATGTACTATGGAACTTTGATGATGAAGGCTGCATTGGAGATATTGCTCAAGGAGAAGTCAACACAACTTGCAGATTTCAAGACCTGACCTGAATAAGGCTATGACGACCTTATTTTCCAGGCCAAAAATCAGGACACGGAGTCTAACAAAGGACTTTTTCCACTTCTGGGAATTAAGCGATCTGGGAGATGTAGTTTAAATGTCAAAATATTGGCATTTCTGGGACATCGATAGTATATGGAAACAACAGGACAAAATACTTGAAATTAAGACTGCCCTGGAAAACTCAACGAATAGCAACCTAAAAGAATTTGTATAAAATACAGAGCCTTGACACCTGTGGAGACTGAAAACAGAGGAGGGGTGAGTGGATGTAGCTGTTTCTAAGAGTTCAAGGGGAGAACAAATGAACCTTGAATATCCTTAGGGCAGAGAAAGAGAAAAAAAAAACTATTTCACTTTATAATGCCATTAACTCAAATCAATTGATTTCTTTTCTCCCTCTGTTTAAAAAAAATGAGTCAAGATATTTCAAGGTACAGAAACCAATACCTCCTTGATCAACTATTTAAATGGAAAACGAATCCACACATACATGTTTTCTGTTACACTCTTTTAGTTACAAGCAACAGAGACTCACGGAGATTATACCTCAAAAATGAAGGGTGTTCATTTATTGGAAAATAAGCATGTATGGATTATTAGGTCTCTCCTCCCACTTCAGTTCAATCCTCGCAGAAATTGGCTTAAAACTAGAAGATTTTCCAAGTTTCAAGTTTAAATTTTCAGGAGAGTATCTGATTGTTCCTCTTTTTCTTTCTCACATTAGCTCATGCCATGAGTGGCTAACACAAGTATGAGTTTTTACCCACCGTATTCTCATAAATCATGCCTTAAGCAGGACTCTGGGCTTGCTGGCTCACTAAGAGGGGACTATGCGCAGGCCAGCAGCGTATCCATGTCCTGTATCACTCTTAAAGTTTGGATGCCTAACCTTCAAGGAGAATTTTGCAACTCGTTCCATTCCAAGTCCACCCAGCTGTGCCAGATGTACCCACAGATGTCTGCAGACTGTGCCATCCGTTCAGAATGCCACTTAACTATAGGAAACCAACTGAGGGTTGCTGGAGGGGATGTGGGTGGGGGAAAGAGGTAACTGGGGGATGGGCATTAAGAAGGGCACTTGATGTAATAAGCACTGGGTGTTATATGCAACTGATGAATCACCAAATTCTACCTCTGAAACTAATAATACACTATATGTTAACTAAGTTGAATTCAAATTAAAAAAAAAAAAAAAAGAACGCCATTCAGGAGACAGTAGCTGGTTGTACTTCCCTCCACCGTCAGGTGTTGCTGAAGCATTTGACCTGTGCCCGCAATAGAGGCTGTTGAACCTCCTCTCTTACAGCCTTTCAGATAAGCAAAATTCCCACAGAGCTGGGGATTTGTCCATCCCCATAAAAGCAAGATGCTCCTTGTGGCCAAAGCTGTTGGGTGCCCTGTGCTCCTATTATCTCCGTGCATCCCAGGTGCTACCTGTGATCAGTTCACATACCTGCCAAGGGCCTCCTGTGACCTACTGCCAGATGGAATTCCCTGGCTGTGGGACCACGCTCAGCTCCACGTGGTAGGATAGGCCAGAAGGAGACCATGCCTACAGGATTGGCCCCCATCAGCAAGAGATGGAAATTGGTGGATAAATATTCCAATTTCCTTACTTCATTGGTGGGACAATTCTGAGGTGTTTGCTACATGGTCTCTTAGAGGATCCACAGGGGACTGAACCCCAGTTGCTCCAGTGGTAATATGCTCATGAACATCCCTTTATTGGTTTTGCCCCTCCCTTCTCATTTCTTTTCCAGTCTCCTGAGATCACCCCTCAAAGATACTATTTGCACCCAAATCCTTGTCTCAGGGCCAGTATTTATAAAAACAAAACAAAGGGAATAGTCAAGGGAACAATTTATCCACTATCTTCCATCTGCTCACACCAGCCCCACACTCCAACAGCAACTACCCTTGCTCCTACATCTGGCTTCGGATGATTCCGACCGTGATCCACACTCCCAAACTCATACCAACCCTCTGCCTTCATGATTCTCCCAGAGCCAGTCCCTCTCCTCAATCCTGCATTCCTCAACAAGCATTACCTCGGTGGCATCTTATTTCACTTTGTCTTAACACTTCTAAGCTTCCCCTGAACAGATAAAGTCTGCTGCATGTTCTACTCTTGAAAGCTCTCGGTTTTCCTCCCAAGTGCTTCTTCCCATGAGCTCTTCCCCAACGTGTCATGATGTCAGCAGTACTAACTTATGCCAACTCTATGTCAAGGACACATGGAAGACACCAGCACTCAGCTACCTAAAGCTACTGCTGACAGCCTTTCCCCTTGCCTGCCTCCTACCATAGAAACAAAAAAGGGTAGGCACTTGTATTTCTAGCCTCTCTTGCAGCTAAAGTTTCCATGGAGCCCGTTCTTGCCAACAGACATAAAGGAATTTCTGAGATAGTTTTATTTCATCCCTGATAAAAGAAAGAATGACCCCCCCCAATGAGATATCAGTTTGTGTGTGTGTGTGTGTGTGTACATGTATGTGCATAAAGCACACACATGCAGGTACCCTCCTGCTTTGTCCTCTGGACACAGGTGCACACAGAAGAGGTTTCTAGGGCTGCAGAAGAAATCTTGTAAGCATGGGAAATATGGTAAGTCAGAAGAATTGCAAGATGCCAGCTCAACACCTTGACATCATGGAGCCAAGGAATGAACAGTAGGACTGCCTCCCTCCAGGATCCTTGTTGAGTAAACAAGTGTTCTTTGTGTTAATCCACTGTTAAGGGAGTTATGCTTGCAGCCAAAATTATTCCCAACTGACACAGGACAAAATGAGGCAGAAGATGTGTAAGATTCTCTCCCTCAAGCAAAAACTATTTATTAACTACCTATTCTTTACAAAGCATGGCGGGAATACAGAATGTGTACAAAGCAAAGTCCCTTCACAGGATTAGAAGAAAGTGGGAAATTGTGATAAAGTGGTTGCCAAGTGTTGGGATCAGCTGAATATGCTGACAGGGGCTACGGTGGGAGCCCCAGAAGGGGGAGGCTACTGTGGACTATGGCGAGAAAAAGAGGCTTCCTAAGGCAAACTTAAAGGCATAGGGGATTTAAGTAGATGGAGAAGACTGGGAAGAGAATCCCAAGCAAGGGAA
>CM052884.1:76074322-76105599 GCA_028534135.1 Potos flavus | reverse complement strand
TGGCTGGGGGGTAGGGGCGAGTAGGGATAGGGTGGCTGGGTTATGGACATTGAGGAGGGCATGTGCTATGGTAAGTGCTGTGAAATGTGTAAGCCTGAGGATCCAGACATGTACCCTGGGGCAAATAATACATTATGTGTTAATTAAAAAATAAAAAAATAATAAAAATAATTTAAAAAAAAATACTGGGGCCACAGTTGTTAACGTATACCAGCAACGAAAGGGGGGCAGGGTGCTCGCTTCGGCAGCACATATACTAAAATTGGAAAGGGGGGGCGGGGAGGGGCATCAAATCAGAAGGCAGAGACCACAGAAGTGGCCAGTCTAAGGAAATAATAATAATAAAATAACCATTTATTGAATGCTAGAAGTAATCACTAAACATTTTATACAAACTGTCTCATATAATGCTCAATACAATCTTTCAGATACTAATTACATTTCTAGTTATTGTGGATAAGAAAAATAAGGCTTAAAAATGTTCTCAAAAATCACACTGTTATAATAACACATTATATGTTAACAAAAAAAATCACACTGTTATTAAGGGACAGAATCCAATTTCAAATTCAAGTCTCTCTGATTTGATGCTAAGTTAGACCAGGGCCGGACAAACATCCTGACAGGGAATAGGTAAAGCTAAGGGGTGGACGGCTGGCTTTGGCCAACTCAGCTGAAAAGTGCCCATCAACACAACATAGCCGCTACTCTCATCACCTATTTAGTCCGAGACCGAAAATGATTCAGAAAATAAAGCTTTTATACAGAGAGCAGATTGTAAGGCTGGTGAGCACTAGCAAGACTCTTTCCCTAGCACTAGGAAAATCCACAAGGGTGAAACCAAGAGGATGGAAAGGGCAAAAGTGAGCCCAGGAGAATCAGTGGAGAGATGGTTATTATCAAAAGCCTGATCCTTCTCACCAGAGGCCAGCCGTAAATAACATCAACTTAAATTTCAGCCAGGTGGATTAAAGTCAAAGGAATGGCAGAACCATGAAGAAAAAGGAGCCTGGAAATGCTGTTCCTGCATTTTCTACAATCCAGTAAAGATCGTATAAGGAGGTAGTGGTGATGCTGAGGTGACATCGACAACACAACACAACATTTATAGCCACGAATACAATAAGCACACCGTTCGAGGCTCCAGTCCGCCCAGGGCAAGCAGAGGAAGTCTTAGAGCTTCTCGAACACTGAGCATGCCTCCAACTTCTAACTTGGAGCTGAGACACATTTTTAACTACTCAACTGTAAACATTTGTCAGTTTAGTTTTTTTTTTTTTTTTAAGATTTTATTTATTTATTTGACACACAGAGAGAGAGATCACAAGTAGGCAGAGAGGCAGACAGAGAGAGAGGGGGAAGCAGGCTCCCTGCTGAGCAGAGAGCCCGATGCGGGGCTCGATCCCAGGACCCTGAGATCATGACCTGAGCTGAAGGCAGAGGCTTTAACCCACTGAGCCACCCAGGCACCCCTGTCAGTTTAGCCTTCTTAAGTAACGAGTAAGCTCAAGTGTTATCCTCAGAATATGACATTTCGTCAATAAGGTGGGATACAGCAAATATTTTTAGCTCCATACGGTGTTGAAACAAGTTTACAAAGGAAAGCTAGGAACAGTTATTAATTATCATGGGCCTTGAACACACACTTTGGATTCATCTTACCTTTACAAAACTTCAGGGAGAAAAGAATTCTACTTCTTGTGTTTATGAAGTTTTCACACCGTTTTATAAATACTGTGGTTTTTCCCATTTTCTCCTCAACCAGTATCTTGCCTGCAGGAGAATGTAATGGTTTGGATCAACCCCATGTGTTGTGAACTTTTGACTAAGAGTTACTAAGCAGTTACCATGTAATACGCACTACCTTAGGCCCTTCATATGCATTTCCTATTTCCAGTTTCTCAGCCACCTTAAGGAACAGGTATTGCTGTACTCATTTTTCTGATGAAGATTCTAAGGCTCAGAAGGTTGAAATCATTAACTCAGGGATCCACACTAGTAAGTGAGAGAGCTAGAATTCAAATTCACCTCTACTGAGTCCCAAACCCACTATTTTTAACCACCACACTATACAATCTATATAATCTCAATTTCAGTGCTAGGAAAAGTCTGCCTGCAAGCTTTCATCGCAGAGAGAGATATCTTCCCATTTTTGACTTGATGGCGAGGAAGCTCATGCATGAATTTAGGGCACAAAACCTTAGCCTTTCCCATAGGATTTCTAACTTCTGTTTTCATGTCTATGATCTCTGCCATGTATAAAGGTATATATTTCTGTGACAAGTATTACCTATCGTAAAATAATACGGTAGAAGTATATAGACTTATCTTCATTTCTGTTATCACTGATCTATTTTAAATCATTATCATTTAAAACAATAAGAGAACATAAGGGATGGGAAGGAAGAAGAGTTTCTTTTAATTTCAATCCAATTTAATAATTAATTTATAAATTACTAACGTTCTGATTACTATGCATATTCTCTACATGCATACCTAGAGTGTTGCCTTTTAAAGTACTTCAAGAAAAAAGTGCATACAGGCAATTCTGTGATAAATAATGCACACTGATCATAAGTACCCATCCTGAAAACCCGTTAGACATATTGATCTGATTTTGAAAGAGAATCTGCCGTTCATGGAGCAAAGTGATTCACTACTTGCAAGAATAATGAAAACAGATGCAAAGTAAATGAGTCTCTAGGCATCCCAAGGACTAATGGAAAAGATTAAAGAGTGAATTATATAGTAAAAATCAGATTATATCTGCTTATATTACCGAGTTGGTGACTTAAGAACCACTAGATAAGCCGTCCTGCTGGAGTCAGCTGGTTGTTAGGACAGCCTGCTGCTATCAATAGCAAGTATATCTATGGAAACTTTGCTCAAAGGGTGTCTAAGTGTGTGAGAAATAGACTCCTGATGATCTTGGGAGTGATTATGTCCTCACCATCCAATCACAGTTTATTTTCTATCTGGATTCGAGCCTTATATTCTGGGGTAGTGTCTCTATTTTTAAACTTTGCATGGTTCTCCAAGATATCTTCTAAAACTGGAACTCTGACTTGCACTTGCTTATACTTTCCAGCATACTGGAGTCTGCCCCTGAAGCCTTGCCCTGTGACAGGAGTCCTGAACAGCCTTTTTGATGCAACTGTCTTTCTAGACTTCCAAGTAGCACCCGACCTTAAATTCACCATCTCTAGGGTCCACCCTCCTGTTAACACCTCATTAAATCTCCTTGGAGCCCCTACTTTCTCTTGCTGTTCACCGTTCACTGTTTGCCTAGACTCATGATTATCGCGCTCCCTTTAGACATGGCAATTTGTCCCCAGATGGAACTTCTCCTATAAGCTCCTGAAACTGGTCCAGGTCAAGCCCCGCTTCTGCCTGAGGATCAGAGACTACACCCTTACCCATCTCCTTTGGTCAGCCATGACCAGAGAGTCCTTAAATGTGACTCTCAGAGGCTTTATAATTGAATATTTACATTTCATTTCAGGTATGCCTATGATGTATTTCTTCATCTTTTTTATGCCAATTGTATCGTGTTCAGATTTAGATGAACACTTAACTTTTTCAACCGCTATATAGTTCTCTTGTGAGTCTTTTCACTCTACATAGGAATGCGTCTTTCCTACTGCCTGAAACATCCATCTGTGCCCCGGTCTAACAGACCGTATTAGTCACAGTGTATACACTTCAATTGACTCAGCAAACCCTCCGGGGTATGGAAGCATCTCTCCCTCTGAGAGCCATGGGGACAATTCAAGTTTGCTTGGGTCCCGTATACTTGGGAGTTCAATTGGATTCTTTTCTGTTCACAAACTTTTTGTAAATATTTCTTTCGAAACTGATCCCAGTTAGAACCAGTTGCCCATTTCAAAGCAAACATTGTATATATCCTCTCTAGAATGTGGATGTCCTTGCACATCTTACCAAAAATTTAAAGGAGGCCAACATACTAATTGAAAGCAAAAGTGGAAAGGAAAAAAAAGCCCTAAGTGTTTTAGAAATACTGCACTGACCCCCCTTTTCGTTAAGGATGCCTCAGTCCAGAACTGAGGTGGTACATCTGCTTCCTGTACTGAGAGGCTTAAACTTAAAAACCGGATGATGTAACTTGATTATAATGCAGGAGCTTGAATGGGGGCACAGGTGCCATGTGGAAATACCAGAGGCTGACCAGCTTTTAGCCATACGAGAAAGCATTACTGGGTTACTTGCACATGAACACAACCTGCCCCGAAAGCCTGGCAGACCTTCATAAAAGCCATGAGTACAATCAAGTCAGTGCCATTACAAGGAGAGCTCATGGCTCACACTCTAAAGCATGTGCTGTGGGCAATGCCACTGCTGTCACACCTGCTGCCACCAGCTGGCCACAGTGAAGTGTGTCCCCAGCTGGGCAAAGTCAACCCAATGCCTCGGACATCTGCGAGCTACCAAGGCACTGCTATTTCTTAAGGTAGCCTTTGCTAATGGAGCCACATTTTCTCTTAATCATAACAGTATCTGCCAAACCAACACTCCTGAAGCAGTGTTAAAGTACAGTAAGAGCCTTAATGAGTCACATCGGGCCATGAGGCAACGGCACTACTGTCATCTTGTGCCTCATTCGGGTGGACATTTCTGCCTACAGAGCTCTGAGCACACATGAACACTATAAAATCTGGCACAAACTCAAGGATTCACTGTGCAGGGTACGGAATGGAGCTTTACTGCCTCTGCTCTAGTTAATGGGAACATATAATTCTATAATAATAATTCCAAGTCAAATTGGTCTTTAGAATGGCAGTTCTTTGGTGGGAACCCTCCGTGGTCTGCTTTGTGAGCCACCAAAATTCATATGTTGAAGTCTTAATGTCCAATGTAATGGTATTGGGAGATGGGGCCTTTGGGAAGTGAGCAGGTCATGAGGGTGGAGCCTCATTCATGGGATTAGTGTTCTTATAAAAGAGACCCCCCCAAAGGGCTTCCTTGCTTTTTCCTCCGTGGGAGGACACAGCAAGAAGGTAGAGTCTATGAATCAGGAAGCCCTCACCACACAGCAAATCTGCTGCACATGATTGTGGATTTTCCAGGTTCTAGATTTGTAAGAAATAAATGTTTGTAGTTTATAAGTAACCCAGCGCTATTTTGTTATTACAACCCAAACAGACTAAGAAAGAACATTAAGAGTATAAAATGTGGCACAAACACAGTGATTCCCTGTGCAAAGTACAAAATGGAGCTTACTGCCTCTGCATTGTTAATTGGAATATATAATTCCATAATAAAAATCCCAAATCAAATTGGTCTTTAAAATGGTAGTGCTACAGTGGGAACTCAACCATTATAAAACTAAAGCATAGTTCTCTATTTGGAAAAGTTGTCCTCTCTGATGGAGAATATGGCCTTGGTGGAACACACATGGAACAGTAGAGGAGGAAAAGGGACTGTCATCCATATCAATCCTGGAGATTAAAATGATGATTTTTGTGAAAATCCTATCGCCCCAAACCCAGAGTCCTACTGAGTCAACTTTTCAAGTGGCTATTATTCATCTCAATAAATACCTAATGAGCATTCCCGATGGCACAAAGGTCAGCGGAAAGGTTTACAGAAAAGAACTCCTGACCCCAAATGCTGCAGGTAAAATGTGTCTGGAAATGGAGATTTGCACACAGGAAGTTTATTGGAGTAGATTATTAGGATCAACACCTGGGAGAGAGGAAAGCCGACTTGTACAGGGTGGGGGTGGGGGATAATTGTGCAATTAAACTGTATTGCATTCACAGCAAAGGCTTCTGCTGATCCCACAGGGAAGAGCTGGGATGACCTCTTAAAATTGCCTCAAGTGGAGGCAAGGCAGCCAGACCCGTATCAGGATATGGAGGAGGTGGCCATTCTCAGAGAGGAAGTCCAGACAGGGGTCAATCACCAACGCTTCCGACAGCTAGAGAAATAAGTGCCTCCATCCTGAGAGGAGGCCAGGGAGATAGAGGAGGCACACAACAGCATCCATACACCAAACAACTCTACAGACCATTTTTTGTTTCTAGATTCACTGAAGGGCCAGTTAATGTGTTTAAGATACCCAATTCAATCACTGAACACTGGAACAGCCAAGAGATCCTAAAATTAGTCACTTAATTTACAACTGACAACGCAAGTTTTGCTTTAATTGTGACTAAGTTTTCTTAGAAGGGCAATTTTCAACATCATCCTCCTAAAGAAGATGGTAGCAGACTTACATACAAAATTAAGTGTGAAATCAATGTACAATAGTGTAGAGTTTAACCAATTCTCCTACTCATGTTCAGGATTCCCCTAGCAAGGCATACTCCTGAATATGGAGAGTAAAATCTGTTTTACAGCATCCTCAAATCACAGCCCCTGCTATCTGTCCTGCTGGAGAACAAATCACCAGGAAAATTAACCACTAACATTTGCTGAGCACTTATTATATGCCTGGTACTATTATGAATACTTTACATGCTTTATCACCCCTCATCCTCACAACTACATGAGGTAGAACTAAATATGGAAGAGGAAACTAATTTACAGAAACGTTAAGTAACCTGTTCGAGGTCACACCTATTATGTGTAGTACAGCCTAGATTCCATGTTATCAAACCCAAACAAAATCCACATAGTTTTTTTTAGATATTCTCCTTTTCCCCTACAGACCCCTTCTTTACCCCATTCTGTGTTTTAGTAGGCCAACCTCTATGGACTCTATTAATTAAGCTCTTTTGCCTTCTGGTTTCCAGTGCGGTTGACTACAAGGAATTATCAGCAAGCGATCAGAGGGTACCAAGATCAGAGTGTGTAATCCCTGGTTTCCTCCCTACTGGGCCACAGGTTGGCAGGGACTCCTTTCTCTACTAAAGATTCTTCCTACTGCTAGAGATATCAATGGGTTCCAATAACCACACGCTCCTCTTCCCTACTTCAGACCACTGTTGTCTTTAACACACTTTTCCATCCCTTGTTTATTTCTGTTAACCCTGCTCCCAGCTTTGTAAATAGGTCCTTCATTAAACTTGTCTCGTATGGCATTTGAGAGTTGTATATGTCTCCTGCTGGGGCGCTGGTGGATTCAGAATTGTAGCCGGTTGTTCGTACTTTCCACCAGAGAGGACATAAGTCTCATGGACACTGTCATGACACACAAGACACTGATAAGCGCTCCTATCATATCTTCTCCTTCCTTCCAAAGATCCCCCAACCTCTTACTTTTTCCAATAAGCATTAGTGTAGATAGGATTTCTCCACCTCAATACTACTGACATTTTAGATCAGGAATTCTTTCGTTTGGGGCAGAGTCAGGGGTGTCCTATGCATGGCAGCATCCCTAGTCTCTACCCACCAGATGCCAGTAGCAATCTCCTCAGTTGTGACAACAGAAAATGTCTTCAGATATTGCCAAATGTGCCCTTAGGGGAAAATTACCCCAGCTGAAAACCATGCCTTAGAATTAATGGTAAAAGTGCTGCAGAGGGTAAACACAAGAGTAACAAAAGAAGGAACAGAGAGAAGGAGAAAAGGGAAGGGAAGGGAAGTAAGTCAGGAGATGTTTCAAAAAATATTATTCTGCTACATTTCTGCCACTAGTGATTAATTTCCCTCACTAAAGGTACTCACTTTCACTTCTTTGTTATTCTCTTCCAAGAAACTGGGAGTTCTACTCTCATGGATAATCTGTTTCTCTATCAACTTCCTCATACCTCACAATCACACCCTTCCTAGTCAGGTTACTATGATTTTTTCAACCACATTGCTCTGCCTGCAAAGCAAGGAGATTGGACAAAACCATTTCTAACTTCCTCCCAACCCTGAGAATCCATAGTTTTAAGCAACGCTTTCCCTGTTCAAGAATGATACCCCTGATGGTCATCTTTCCTCTTGTGTCTGTGGGAGCTAAAGAAAACCAACCACATGAGACTGATTTTCTTATATACACAACCATTATCATCTCATTTTATTCCCACACTCTATCCCATGCCTTGTTTTTGCCTTTTTTCAAAGATTCCAGGACTTATGTCTAGAACAAATATATCTTTGTCATTCTGAAAAAAAAAATGGATGCCTGACTTGAATTGAAATATAAAGAAATACCAAGAAATCTGAATGGTTTATGCCTGATGACAACTATTTGGACCACGTTCAAGGGCTCACAGTAGAAACTCTTCATTAGCACCACGACGTTTCCATTATTGTTGGTGTCAGAAAGGAAAGTATTGCAAGTATTTGAGATCTGAGGTTTCAACATTTGTCAAATGCAATTACCCAGACTTTTTAGCTCCAAAGTTGATTGGAATGTTATCTTCCGCTTCTCATTCACACAGTATGTAGAAAAAGGAAGGCAAGGGGTAGTTTATAAAATAGATGCAGTAATAACAACAATATCGTGTTTAAATTAGAGTGACATGAATGAGTTTGTAATACTTTGAAACCACATAACCCTGAGAGAGCTAAAAGGTCTATTAGAGATAATGAGGCCGGTAGATGCAGCGTTCCAATGAGAAGGAAGGACTCTATGTACATATGAATCACAAGACAGAAGGCAATCCAAATACAGTTTTCAAACCACAGATAAAATGTTGGCTTAAAGCACTGCTTCTCTCTGGATGAAACACAGAGAAGACTATTAGGTGCTAAATCTTACTCTTTAAAGGACTAATGCTAACCTGCTCTTGAAGACGAGGATGAAACAGATGACGGTTTTCCTGAGCATCATCCCAGACACCTGTCATTCCGAAAACTGGCCGACAGATTCCCTAGTAATCACTCTTTCAGATGCTATTTTCGGGCACGTCACTTGCAACAGAACCCCCATTTCTGCTGTATCCTAGGATTAGAAATGTTAGCTAGGTTTCCACCAGGAACGATTTGGGACATTAAAATACACTTAGGACACAGAGTTTTCCAGGGAGCCCCTTCTTTGTTGACATAGGGACAAGGATTTGCCAGAGAAAAGAGCTGCTGTCATCGGCCGACCACACAGGAGATGATTCTTTTCTTCTTGGGACCATGACTGGCCTCACCACAAGGAAAATCAGTGCAAGCTAATCTCTGAGAAACTCCAGAGCATCCACAGACTCACAGGTCATGTTGCTCTGATGGCAAAATACAGAGGCAGAAAATCCAAAGTTCAAAAGAAGACGAGTAAGGAATTATAGAAATAACATAATCTCAACTCCATTCAGGGTGAGGGTCACACATCACACAGTGGTAGCCCCATAAGCCAAATGCAGGGAGCAGATGCAGCCAAGTTCGTTTTGGTGAAGAGACTGTTTTTAAAAATTGGACTTGAATATCTTTATAGGAAGGCATGCACTTTCCTCTGCCCATCTGCCCCACTGCTGCCTGACGCTTACACTGACCCACATCGGTCATTTTTGTTTTTTGACTAGCCCCTGAGACATGTAGCTTGATAAGCCTATGTTGGTCAGCCTTCTTAACTGCACAATATGAAATCTGTTGTGACAGGTTAAGAAAGAAATAAAACAGCATCTGTTAAAGGATACTGGGTAACTCACAGAATAGCTGAGAGGGTAAGAGGCATGGACTAAGGAGCTCCTCCAGCAAGAACAATGCCAACCACAGAAGGAGGCTTCTCCACTAAAAACACCACTCGGACCCCACTTAGCAGCAAGAGTGCCCAAAGCGACACACAGTGGGCCCCATCATGCTCCCCTCCAGAAACAACCAGCCCACCACTGCTCCGTGCGCAAGCTGGACTCCCTCGGGCTGCCGCTGCCTTACTTTGCTCACTTTCAAACCCCAGTTTTGCTTGGCAGAACCAGGATCCCAGGCCCCAGTCCCAGCTGCAAAATTTTATTCAACAACATGGGTGAAGACAAATAAGGTATACCTTATTTTACTTTATTTTATTCTAAATTTTATTTTTATTTTTATTTTCTATTTTATTCTAAAATTATCAAAGGAAAATATTTCAATCTCCTGTAACTAGGTTTTCACAATACAGGTGGAAAAAAATGAAATAAATATTCCCTGTTTAACTTAGTAAAACCTTTTCTCAAACATTTAAGAAACAGCATTTTGCCACTTACTTCCAAAAATGGCATAGTTTAAAATATAGAAGCAAAACAAACAAACAAAAAACCAGTAAAATCACAGGAACTATTGAAGGAAAATTAATTAAGCAACCACCAAAAATAAATAAATAAATAAAAGAAAATTAATTAAATAAATTCCAAGTAATAAAACATAGTACCAAAAAGAAACATAGCAGCAAACTTAGGCTAAGGATAGTTACTATATAACCAATCATTAAATAGCTGTGTTTCCTAGCAGACAAAGCAAAAAATGTTACACGTTTCTTATTGTTTATTAAAAGGACATGTGCCCAGTTCACTAGGGAAATATATCCATTTCCTACCTTTGAACTGAAAAGAATTTATCATAATGAAAGAACACTGAAGAACAAACTGATGGTGCCACTGACAACAATTTTACAGAAGCTGATAAAGGTAGTTCTATTCGTGACTGTTCCTCATTTCAAAGCTTAGGGAATAATTTCAAACTGTAGTTTCATCAAGGACTTTCGACACAGAATCAGAGTAATAAATTCCAGTAGGTACCAAACTCGCGGTGTGCTCTGACACCACAATAAAGCCTAGAGAACCTGGCAAAATAAACGGTTCCACTGCCTCTAATACTGGAATACCAATTTTCTCAGCAGGACTCTGGCAGAGCAGTGTGTAACGGTCAAATTCACACTGAGGTCCTTCCGTACAAGTGCCCTGTGCTGCTCACTGAAAGGAAATGCGGAAGTTCCCAAAGGTAGACAGCATCACTAGTATTTCACTAAAAAACTAAAAATCTTAAACTGTCCTCTGACTCCAATACAGGCAGTACATGGCAAGAAAAGAAAGGCCGAAGTTCATTTCGTTTTGTTTCCAATCGGTAGTTTGGAATTAGTTCAAATACTTGAGCAAAGGTTCTGTGAAAGTATCAGAGTTCTGCCTGTAAATAATGAGCTACAGAAGCAATCCTGGATCTAAGAGTAAGAAGACCAAATTTCAGTCATAGTGCTCTTACTGTGCAGCCTTGGTAGCCTTAGTAACTCGTCCACCACCCCAGCTAAAAGAAAAAAAGACCAAGGCTGTGATTGAAATTGGCCTTATGGAAGAGACACTGTATTAGTTATCTGTTGCTGCACAACAAGTTACTACAAAAGGTAGTGATTTAAAAACAGCATCATTTTAATACACATACAATGGAATATTACTTGGCCATTAAAAAGAATGAAATCTTGCCATCTGCAGCAACACGGATGGAGCTAGAGTATATTATGCTAAGTGAAATAAGTCAGTCAGAGAAAGACAAATACTCACTCATATGTGCAATTTAAGAAGGAAAACAGATGAACATTTGGTAAGGGGGAAAAGAAAAAAAGGAGAGGGGGAAACAAACCATAAGAGACTCTTAACAATAGAGAGCAAATTGAGGGTTGATGGAGGGACGTGGGAGGAGGATGGGCTAGATGGGTGATGGGTATTAAGGAGGGTACTTGTGATGAGCACTGGGTATTGTATGTAAGTGATGAATCACTGAATTCTACTCCAGAAATATTGCACTGCCTGTTAATTACCTATAACTTAAATTTTAAAAAATTCAAAAAAATAAAAGCACCATTTTAATCTGAACATTTCTTCTTCCCAGCATTTCCTTGGCCATGACAGTCAAATAATGATGAGTTTACAATACATTTTCCAAAACTTAAATGTAAATCAGGCATTTATTAAAGACCTAAAGTGTAGAATTACCCCAAAGCTACTTTGAAAATCAGTGGGATCAGAAACCACATAACAAGTGAAAGAATGAAGCCGTGGAGATCTACAGAAGTAGAACATCAGGACCAGGCTGGAATGGAAAAGGTTTAAACCAGATCAGAAGCGCATCTGACAATCTCAGGCCAACTGCTGGGCTTGTCTTGTCTGGGAGAATGTTCGTGAAGCCATGAAACCACAGAAAGATGGAGGTGAACTTTATTTACGGTAATCATATGTCCTGATTTCACCAGGGCAGTCTGGTTTATGTTTGTGTCACTACTAACAGTCCTCTTGTCCATTCTCGCAAGTGTTCCAGTCTGGATAATAAATTATCTCTAACTTTATGGGCACTAAGCTTAAGTGACACATACCTTATTTAAGGCCTGGGTTTTTAAAACTTGCCTTGCCCATCATTCTTCTTCCTCTTTAATTTCCTTTTGAGCATTGCCTTTCTAATGATTAATCCTCTGCTCAATAACATCGTGCATTCCCTTCTACTAAAACATTTTACAATTTTCCATTTAGAATTGGGGTATAGTTGGATAGTCAAAGTTAGAATCCCTGAGCTTGATATAATCTTGAGGTTAGCTGATAATCAATATCAGTAGAGTTTTGATCCAGATGAAGACATTCCAGTGATTATTGGCCATATATCACAAAGATTCAAGCCTCCAGAAGAAGAGAAGATGATCACTGCATGAGACCCTGAAGAGAAACATCAAGAAGTATCTCTCAATAATGGCTTGTGTTAGCTATTGTGGGATGTAGACAGAGGGATGCCCACTTAGATAACTGAGAAAGAAAGCTTATTGACCAGGCCTCCATCTCTATTCATTTTTGAAATCTGAGCTGGCGTCAAACATTCCAACATCCTCTCCATGATGCCAGTTTTTAATGTCTTGTTCAATAAATAAATTTTCCTGTAAATTTGTGAGCCAGATGCTCTTGAGTTTGGGGAATCCCAGGGAGGGAGGCTAATGCCAAGACACAGCAGGACAAATCGTAGCTTCCGGTGCTGATAACAGACACCAAACAAAGTTGTGAACTGCTCTGGGCCCCAGTTTCTTCACACATAAAATGAAGGTCTTGAGCTAGGCGGTCTGGATATTTCCTTTATATCCAGTCCCAAATTTCCATGTTTGCAATAATGCATTTGAGCAAACATTTTTGAACCACTTCCTCATGCTAGAAACTGCAAGTGCTGGGCCAAACATAAATAAGACATTGTGCTTTTCCTCAAGGAGCTTATAGTGTAGTGGAAGAAACAGAATATCAAAATGGCGGAAGGAGATTTAGATCTCCAAAAAGCACACAAAAGAAGCAACTGCCTGGCCTGGAGGAATCAGGTAAAGGCTCCCTGAAGGAGGAAGCACCAGAACTGAGTCATTAAAGACATGAAGGAGTTCACCTGTTAAAAAAGAGAGGATGAGCATTCTAGACAGAGGAAACAGCAAGTGCAAAGTCTTAGAGGCATAAAACAGCCAATTCAGCAGTAACAGAAGTGCACAGAGTCAGAGTACTACTTGCAGGTGTGTGATGATGGATGAATTCAGATGCATGCTAAGGAATGTGGACAGGCCTTGTACTTAAGGGTGAGTTCTTGAAGGATCTTAAGCAAGGGAGTAAGGTGCTCCGATATGGGTATAAGCCAAACTGAACCAAATCTGGATTCTTCCTACAGACAAGTGTCTTTTGAATGTTTAACAAGAGATCAAGATGAAAATCAAATAAATGTTGTAGGGTCAACATAATTTTCAAAAACGTATAGAAGTATAGGAAATGGCAGAGCCATTCAACAGGCAACAAAATAGGAAAGGTCATTATTTTTGCCAATTTGAAATGATGAAACATAAAATATAAAAATGAGAAAGAATTTAGAGGTTTTGTTCAGTCCAACAGTTTCATTTCAGAGAAAAGGAAACTGAGGCCTTGGGAAGGGAAGTCATGAGACCTTGGATAATTCACATCTCTCTGTTCCATTTCCACCATCAATCCCAATGGTTTGAAGGGTTTAGGAGTAAAAGTCCTCTTATCTGGTGGGTTGGTGCCTAAAGATAGTCAGTTACATGGAAAAGTAGGGTAAAATAAACCCCAAAAATATACACACACACTTTGACTTTTTACTTTAACTTAAAACATAGAGATGTACATTCATTCTCCAATCTTTGTATTTAGGGTCAATGTACTCCTTTGAGTATATAGATGCATAGATTAGAGAACTCTGTCTTTTTTCTTGAACAACACATCACCCTATGAATCATCTAAGACTTACAGTTGTGACTGTTTCTAAGTAAAGGAAGAGGTTGAAGGCATCTGAAAAGGAATCAATCATGACATTCTTCTAAATTTTTATTATTTTTCTAATCCTTTAAAGTGGTCAGACATTTAATTCAACAGCAACTTCCTTTTCATCAATTCATTTTATCAATGATTTTCAAATCGTGCAGCTGGTTGTCCACAGAAACAATAATCCCTTTCTTAAAAATCATACTTTTGGTTTCCATGATCTTAAATTTCATAATACAAGTACAATGGCACACACAGGTGTGGAATAAGCACAACCATGTCCTGGTGAACACACCACTCAATCCTGGGACGGGAAGTGTGAGAGGGACTAGAGAGCGGTCTACTACCCAGGAATGAGTAGTAGATGTGGTGAGTCAAATATGTTTTGTGGGAAAATAGTTCAGTTCATGTGGGGAGCAGAGTAAGCAGAAGTCAGCTAACAGAGCTTCTGATGAATTCATTTCCTCTTTCCCTCACAGGTAAATGAGTTCATTAATCTGGGATATGATTCTGGGAAGATCAAGGTTAGGTGTATTCCAGTTTACCTGATGTCACTGTTCACATTTTTAAAAACTTGATTAACAGTGAGGCGCCTGGGTGGCTCAATTGGTTAAGAGTTTGACTCTTGATTTGGCTCAGGTCATGATCTCAGGATTGTGAGATCGAGCCCCATGTCAGGCTCCACGCTGGGTGTGGAGCCTGCTTAAGATTCTCTCCCTTGCCCTCTCCCTCTGCCCCTCCCCACCTAAAAAAACAACAGTAACAACAACAACAACAACAACAAAACCAGCCTGATTACCCAGTATTATTCTTCTAATGCTTGACACAACTCTCCTTCTATCATCCAACTAAAAAAAGAAGCTATCTTCCCACAGAGCCTGTGACTGTAAAGAAAAAGAACTCCACATACGGAAACAGGACATACACTGATAAACAGAAGAAGGTTAAAAACATAGGATTTTGTACTACAAAGGATTCACTGTTGATTCACTTAAGTTCCCTATGCTTTTTTGTCTTTTTTTAGATGAGCATCTTAGAAAACAAAGTCATACTTTCTTCTGACCAATTACTGCCATGTCAGTATCTCTGCTTTATTCAAACACAATACTGAAACTGGTAACATGAAAAATGTAGATTCTCTATCTGTGTGAACAATACACGCCTATGAAATGATAACTTCACTCTCTACCAAAGACTCCCCAATTACTTCCCCTCTAATTGGCAAAGAGAAAATGTGAAGGGCTTCCCCTTGAGCAGTACTAAATCCAAAAGAAGGGAGCAGATGGCATATATCTCCTGACTCCAAAAATCTATGCATATCTTTGATTTCTCAGCTTAAAGGCAATACTGAAAAATTATATGTTTCCATCACCATGGGAAACAAGGTAACAGAGCATGCTAGGATCAAGAGGCAGACACTCAGGAGAGAGACTGATAGTGGAGAATTTGGCCTGAGACAAAAAGATCAGCTTTTAGAAAGGGTGTCATCATCATCCCATAAATAAGAATTTGACAATTTAAAATCAAAGCGGAAAGCAGAGGCTCTCTCAACAATACACTTTTTCATATTTGCAATAATTTAGGTTGAAAGAATTCATATATGTTGTGAATTCTGCCAAATAGTTCTAGGGCAGAAACTGGGTTTGGTTAGGCAATGTATGACAAATGTTAGGGGAAGCAAGAGGACAATTCTTGATTCTAGTTTATCCTAGGAAACTGATGACAAGGATGAAACTACTTCAAATTTGTTAAAGATCTAGAAGATAACATGGCCTCTGGATTCATTTAACCAACATTTTTAGATGACTACCATGTCAGGTCTGTGCTTAGGTACCAGAAGTACAAAGATAGAAAGTAGTAACAGCTGGCTGCTTTAAAGACTCATCAGTGCTACATTCCAGGCTAGGGGCTTATTAGGCACTATACTGTTTAATTCTTCTAACAATCCTTGGAAGTACATGCTATTATTATGTCCATTTAACAGACGAGAACACTGAGACCTGAAGATTTTTGCGGGGTCACAAAATTAGCAAGCAACAGAGCCTGAATTAGAGCTCAAATAATGTTAAGCCAAAGAGTGGCTGGATAATCTCCATTAAATATCACTACCAAGATAAAGTCTTGTCCTCAAAAAGCTTTCTATTTACCAAATGGAGGATAAATAGGACTTGGCTAGGTAGAGAGAACCAAGAAAGACACCACTAGGCAAAGACAATAGTGAATGTGTTAAAATGATATTTCCAACCTTATTATGTCAATGTTTCTCACTAGGACATGAATGGATCCCATAGAAGAACTGTCTGAACAATATGGAGATCACAGAGACCAATGAAAAATACATTGATTACATGCTTTTGAAAAAAGTGATTCAATTTCTGAGCACCTAACTATGCTCCTTCCCATCAGTTATTGTGAGATAGAATAGGCACCACCCAGTATTTTTCTTCTAAGAGTTTTTTACGAGGGAAACTTCCTTCCATTGAGGAAGCAATTCCATTAGAATGGAAATAACAAATAGCTAGGAGTCAAGAGGCTGAAGACAAATGTTTGAGATGCAACTGTGCCGTTTATATACTTTATAACAATGGAGAATGTCACTTGGCTTCTATAAACCTTGAGACTTCCTCACCTGTAAAATGAGAATTATGCATTCTTTTAACAAATGTGTCTTATGGACCTGCTAAAAGGCCCTAAAGATGCACCAATAAATTAAGACACTAACCCTTGGAAAAAAGTAGTAACAGTGTCTACCTCAGAGTTGTTATGAGACTCACTGAAGTCAGTGGAAGGTGGTCCAGCCATTCACAAACACTCAATATTTACTAAGCCAGGTGACACAATACTCAATAACAAAGAAAAGGTCCCTACAAGGATGAAGCTTATGTGGTAGTCTGCAAATAAATTAACAGAGGATAATTTTAGAAGCTGATAAACACTAAGAAGAGAATAAAACTGGGTAATGCTTTAAGAGTGATGGAGAGGATTGTGTTGCTTTTTAAAGTTGGGTCAGGAAAGTCTCTCTGAGGAAGCATGTGAGTTGAGACATGAGTGATGCAAAAGACCTGGCTGTGGAAATATCCAGAAGCATCCAGTCTATGCAAAGCAAGCATTAAGTGCAAAGTCCCCGGGGTGAAAACCAGACTCCCAGAAACAAAAATAAAGCCATCAGGGCTGAAGCAAACTGACCACGAGGAGATGGTAGGGAGGAAGAATAAGAGAAGAAGGCATGGAGCCCATCCCACTCGGGCAAAGCACACTCCGGGTCAGACCTAAGTAGAATGGACAGCAGGCGAGGGCTCTGAGCAAGCGTGTGACATAATGTGATTTACAATCAAAAATTCACTCCAGCTCCTGGGGGAATGAGAGGGGATGGGCACACAAAAAGTACAAACTAGGATACTGTCCAGAAAGAAAGCCTATCTGGTCTGAGGCTCTGGTACCTAGGAATTTTGTAGTGCCATTTACTGAAATGGGAAACAGAGTTCTACATTTACCATGTTAAATTCAAGATCTTTCTTAAACATCATAAAGATATTTAAGTGGAATATGCTACTCTGGGGCTCAGAAGAGAGGTGACAGCTGGTTATATAAATTTAGGAGCTCCATACAAATAGAATGTGGTATAAGTGCCTTTTTAGATAATTCTAATGACAAAGAGAAAAAAAAAATGGGAAGAAATGTGGAAAAAAAGCAGACCGTCAATTTTGGTAAGGCTCTTAGATTATTAATTCAGTCAAATATATTCTTGTCATATGGCATTATTGCAATTGTTCCTGTCATCCTTACATGTGTTTTATTTATTTATACTTCTCTAAATTAAAAAAAATGAATTTATGGCTACTTCAAAAAAATGTATCATGTACTAAGAATTTCTACACATCGTAATAGTATTTAGTTTGTTTTATATCTCATTCATACAACAAAGTAATAATTAGCCACTACTGGTTACGTATCTGTGGTTTGATCTTGAGCTTGGTCAAATAATTATTGAGGAATCAATCAATTTAAATTGAGTTAATCAATTTAACTTTAAAAAATTATCTTTGTGAAACCACCAGGCATAAGAAAAAAGAAAGAAAGAAAGAAAACATTGCCACTTTCTGATACAGTCTCGCTGTACTTTTCAAACTGAAGTATGCATCCTCCTGGAGACAGCGGTGATACATTCCGGAAACACCAGAAATCACAGAATAACCGAAGGAGGACTAAGAGAAGCAGCTTTGTTTTACTTTGAAAAATTGGGTAGGAAAAAAAGCTTTTTCTATTAAGACAAACATAGGTAGAGGGTAAGGGGATGGGCAAAATGGGAGAAGGGCAGTGCCGATACAGGCTAACAGGAAGTGGATGAGTCACGGGGATGAGAGATATGGCGTGGTATGGTACCAGCAGTGTACGAAGATAGATGGTGACTACACTTGTGGTGAACAGAGCATACCGTATACAACTGTCCTATCCCTACGTTGTACATCTGAAACTAATTGTGTATCAACTATACTTCATCCAAAAAAAAAAAAAAAAAAAGGTGTATCATGAAGTGGAAGGCAAGCTTTCATTAGTTAAAAGGAAACATAATGCTTCCCAAAACTACAGAGCTGGTAGCGCCCACTTTGGCTTATGCTGCCAGACCCCTAGAGGCACAAGTTCTCTGTCCTTTGCTGCTAAAGGGACTCCAGCAGAAGAGTCTGAGGGGCACTGGCTTCATTTTCTCCTGGGCCCTGGGGAGGGTAGTTTTCACTCAACATTGCAGAGAGGTAGGAGTAATTCATTCAAATTTCCCCACATCAGACCCGAAAAACAAAGTTTTGCAAGTTGGAACATTCCAAGTCAAAACATCAGAAACCGCTCACAACACCAAGCTTATCTCACAAGTATGCCTTTCTTGTCATCAGAAGATATAAGGACAAAGAGAAAACAGCTCTGTCCTGGAAGCTCACCCTTGCACTTTATGATATGCAAGTTTGCTCCTAATTATTATTCAGACTAAGAAGTCCACAGAGGCGGGGCATTTAGGAAGAAGAGAAACCCAGACACAGGCTTCAAACATGTCAGGCTGCTGTCAGGTGGCTCACGGGGCTGAGCTGAGCCTCTTCTCTTGGCCTGTCCCTTGCTCTGGGCCTCATCCCTCCTCACGCACCAGAGCAAGGAAACAAACAGCAGACATGAAAGAGGAGCCAGGGGTAGAAGAAAGGATTAACTTGTCTTTTTTCCATGAATTTGAAGGATGAGCCTCAGAATCTGTTGCCTTTTTTTCCACTCTGGGCTTCAGTAGGACTGGAGGGAACGGACATGTGCCCAGGCTTTATTTCTTTTCAACAAAGTCCTACAAAGGGTATCTCATAGCCTCACCCCATGGACTCAAATACAAATAGCAATGTCTTGGCCGGAAATCACAGAGCGGAAAAGGCTACAGAGGACAGATGTTATTAAACAAAACAAAAACATTTAAGGACTTTTAAATAACAGTTTCCCACTCCCGGGTCACACTCTGTGGTTTTTGCTCAGCACACATGGCGTGCTGGAGTCTTCCTTCCTGCAAAACAGTGGTTCTATGAGATCATTCTTCTTGAAAATATTATTTTTTTTCTTCCCTTGGACCTCAAATACATAGCGTTGGGTTAATCAGAATACGATACTGTCACTGGGCAATGCATGGTCTTCTTTTATATTTATTTATTCATTTATTTGTCACTTAGAAATGAATATATAATTGTATATATGTATAGAGAGAGTTTTACCATATGCATATTCTTAAATAATATATTGTTTAGGTTTGTTTTTAAACATTAAAAAAGTATACCATTCTATACATGACTTCCGGAATTTATATTTATATGGTTTTATTCATCATTATGTCACCGACACGCATTTACATGGTTGCATATTGTTACAGTTCATTCATTTTTACTGCTACATAATATCTTGCTGTATAAATACACCCCAATTTGTTTTTCCATTTTTTTCCTCAATGCTCATTACGTAGCTTGCAGGTTTTTGTGATCATTAACACAGCTACTATAAACATTCTCTCAATAGATACTTTTTGCAGAACCATGAGGTGAAGTTCTTTAGAACTAAGAAGACTGGTATAAGCCATCAGCCTTCTCTTTACTGGATCTCATCTTTGAATTCACTAAGCCAGAGGACAACTGAATCAGCACAGTAGCGGATTCATTCTACCAGTTTCATACTCTTCCCAAGACAAAACACTGAGAATAACTAATATTTGTAAGTTCATGTTACATGCCTACTACACATAGACAAAATGAAAATTCAGTCTGCTGTATGTCTCAACTTACTGAAAAAAAGTGGCTTCCCCTAGACATGCCCCAGTAATACCTATCATGATGTGCACCCCACAAGATCACATGCAAATTCAAAATGGATTATTGATACATGCAGATCAGCACCTTGACAGTGATGAAATGTGAGTCAGTTCCTACTTGGTTCAGGGACAAATTGGATGATCTTATTTAATAGCTTTACATAAATGATAAACACAATAGATTTAAGACACATAATACACATACACACACATATGTAAATATGTGTATGTAGCGTTCAGATACAAATGCTTAACTGAGTATATTTCTTCTCTTTGAGTCTTTTTAAAAATTAAGATCACATTGAGCTGGGGGAAGTCAGTCACATATTGTAGTCCAATAATAGGGTAGTAGGGTAGTAGAGATAGCAATGGTAGCACCAGCTAACATTTCGTGAGTGTTTACTACTTCCCAGGCATTGTTCTTCTATGTAATTTACATGAGTTTACTAATTCAATAAACAAATCAGCCCCATGGGGTAATCCCCTTGTCTCCATTTGCAGTTGAGGACACTGAGGCACAGAAAAAGTTAAACACATTCCCCATGATTGCACAGCTAGTACACAGATGCAATTTAAGCCCAGAAAATCTGACTCCAAAGCATATGCTTCTACCTACTACATCCAGATACCATACAAGCAGTATCATCTATCATAGTCTGAAGGTTCTAGTCCCCATGCTGGACTAGACCATCCGTGTGGCCATGGACAAATCATTCGCCCTCTGTAGGTCTAATTTTATCACCTAAGAAACAACAGAGATGGCCTGTATGATCCTTAATACTCCTTCAAGCTGTCTTATTCTATGCATTCAAGTCCCTGGTACAGTTCATCTCTGATCATCAATTCTCTCCCTTGGACCTAACAAAATTAACCCTTGAATATTCAGAGCCATGTCAAGACAAGAATGTGTAACTGAAGTGGTCCTAGTTCATTGGGCTGCTATAACAGATACTATAGACTTGAAAGCTTATAAACAATAGAAATTCACTCCTCACAGTTCTGGAGGCTAGAAGCTCAAGATCGGGGTGCCAGCATGGTCAGGTGAGGGCCCTCTTCCTGGTTGCAATTTCTCACTGTATCCTCATATGGCAGAGGGAGCTAGGGAGCTCTGTATGATCTCTTGTAAGAACATCAATCCCATTCATGAGGGCTCCACTCTCATGACTTGAGCACCCTGCAAAGTCTCTACCCCCTAATACCATCACATTGGAGGTAGGATTTCAATCAATGAACTTGGGAGGGAACACAAACATTCAGACCATAGCCAACATCCACAGCACACTGCACCATGTGGGGTTATCACCACTCCTAACACCTAACAAATTTCCTTACCAAGAGACACCTACTACAAAAGACAATAAATAGTTGGGAGCCAGAAGAAAGGATATTGGGATGAAAACTTAAATTGGATAGCCCCTTCCTTAGTGACGGGGGGGTATAGGGTAGAAGAGCCGTTTAAACACTGTAGCTTCCCAAGAGATCAGGAAAATGAACCCTAGTGTTGGAATGTGTGTCTGGAGGATACCTTTTTAACCTATCCATAGATCTTGGAAGCCACATGAATCCTGTATGTAGCACAGTCAGTATTTAGAACTCAATGGTATTTAGAACTCAATTCCATAGGCATATTTACACAGAGTGGCTATTGAAAGCTCCCAGCTGCAGAATCCTGAAGCCGCAAGCTGTATTTATGTGCAGGGTTGCTAATCCCTGGCCCCAGCTCTGCTCAAGTCTGTAGAAACACTTCGTCTCTGTAGACAAGTCCTTGTAAATCTCTCCTTGTCAAAGGATTTAGTTCACTGATTGTCAGCCATGAGCTACTTCATAAAACAACTCACAGAGGAATAGAGCCTTCTGCTCTGCCTTTGGCAGGGAGCTTGTTACACTAGATAACCTTTTAATGACTGTATTCCATTTTAACTCGGCTCCTGAGAGGGAAAGGAAAAAGAAAGAAAAGATCCTTCCTTAATGCTCTGCTTTTTTCATATTGCATCTACTGAAGCAAATTAGAAAAGATGGATAGAGGTTGCTTTTGCCTCTGGAATCCCAGGGCCTTATAACATAAAAATGGGCCAGTTGTTCATTGAAGTGGTGACGTTTCAGGGCTAAAGGAGCCATTGAAATATGCAAAGACAAAGTTTCTAAACTAAAAGTGACACCAAATCCACAGCAATGTTATTTTTAACACCTGTTTCTGGCTAAAATGTTACTTTTTAATTCTCTGTTATACTTTGCAGTGATTGTCCTCATTTCAAAAAATTAAAATTAATATTCAGGAGAAAGAATACTGATTTAAGGGAGCAAAGAAATATATGACTGAGCATATTAAAAAAAAATCTAAGGAGACTTTATGTCTACTCCCTGATGAATTAAGAGATTACAGGGGGACTATTCTCTCTGAGGAAAGCACTGAAAACAACTACGATTATTGACTGCATTCTGCAGAGTGGGGTAAAGTACTTCACTCTGATATTGGCTAGAGGACAGGATTTCTTTGAAAGTCAAATCAGAGTTCTGAGAACTCTAGCAAGAAATTCTCTTAAATTAGAGATGTGAGGTTCTGTAACACGAAATACTTTCCATATTAATAATGCTGAAATTTCAAAAATCTAGATGCAAGGTACCCTGAATGAGGGATACCTACATGACAGCTACAAAACACGGTTCTAGTTATGATATGCAAATTTATGTTTAATTTGGACCAAATCTTACATGAAGACCTCATCGATGACCTCCATTTATTAACCTATTTATTAACCAGACTTCTCCATTCCCCCATAAAATGTACAAACAGAAGACCTCACTACGTCTATAACTGAAGGCTAGCGGGGTCCTCTCCAGGACAGTGCTCACTGGTGCCCCACCATTAAGAGATGAGCACTCACCAGGAGTCAGCTGTGTTCATCTCCAAACTGATTTTTTTTTAATTCTAAGAATTTTGGGGTTTTTTAAAATTTTAGCTTTATAGAGGTATAATTGACATATACAATTTTAAGATATTTAAAGTGCACATCATGGTGATCTGATATACATATATACCTCCAAACTGGTTTATGGCAGTTTGTACCTGTTATAGCATCATTGGATAATTTAATTAAGAACAGTGTATACTGATACAATTAATTAAATAAAAAAAGAAACTGTTCCTATGAAAAATAAAGTCCGGAAAAATGTGATAAAGTGAAATCATCAAAAAATTATTAATAGGTAAAATCCTATTTTATTGGCCCTCCCGTGAACACACCCTCTCCATATACACAAACCACCATGAAAATAATTGGGGAAGGAATCTACTAAGAATCTTCTGCTCACATATCTTGAGCAGTGGTCAGCAAACTTTTTCTCTGAAGAGTCAGAAAATAAATATTTTGGGCTTTACAAGCTATACGATCTCTGTCACAACTATTCCATTCTGTCACTATTCCACGAAATCAGTCATGGGCAATAGCTATACGACTGAGTATAGCTATGTTCCAATGAAAGTGTATTTATGAACACTGAAGTTTGCATTCCACATCATTTTTACACATTACAAAATATTATTCTTCAATTTTTTCAACCACTGAAAAAATTTAAAAACCATTCTTAGCTTGAGGCCACATGAAAACAGACGGTAAGCCGGATTTGGCTTGGGCCACAGCTTGCCAACCCCTGATCTTAAGTCCTCACTCCATTTTAGAGCAGAAAAAACTCGAATCATAGAAGATGCATTTGGGATATGGTTTATGTAAGAAGGAAGCTGTAGAACTTCACTCAGCCAACCCTATTCAAAGAAAACGTCTGGACCCTGCATCAAAATATTAATGGACAATTGTATCCTTTAAGTTAAAATAGAATGATTAAGGGGTATGTATCCTACTTTTAAGATTTTCTGTTTTGTCCCCATTTATAATTCATTGTCTAATGTCTGAGATCAGGCAGTCAGGGACCAGGTCTGTCTTCTTCCCTGCTGAACTCTCAAGCACTGCCAAGTGCTATCAAGGTAGTTGCTAGATAAGTATATTTTTCAATAAATATGTATCAAGTGATTATTGAGCAACTCCATGCTAGGCCCTCTTCCTGGGTCTGTGGATACCATCGTGAATGAGACAGGCATTGTCTTTGTTTTCACGGACTTACATTTGACTGGCAAGAGATACACAATATGCAATTACATATTTCTTCAATAAATAAATGTGAAATCACCATAAAGCCAATATTTTAAAAATCAACAGCTCATTATGACACACCTTCTCCCAAAAATACCAACAAGTTACTTAATAGAAATTAGCTTTATATCCTAGACATCAAAGCATTCGGTTGCCCTTTTTCTGATGGAGTGAGTCAATACTCCAAAAGGTATTGGTGGGTGCCCTCACCCCAAACGGAGAGAGATTACTACTATACTACTTCCATCTCTGAGAAGCAGTAGTAGGCTCAATGAAACACCTGTGTGTCTCTGGCTCTGTGGGAGGCTAACAATGCCCCCACCCCACAAGAAGTCCCTATCTGAATCCCCAGAACCTACGTACACTACCTTATGTGGCAAGGGGACTTTGCTGATGTGATTATGGCTAAAGAACTTGAAATAGGGAGCTTACCCTGGATTGTCCAAGTGGGCCCTATCTAATCACATGAGCCCTGAAAAGTGGAGGAATCTTCTCAGCTGAAGTCAAAGGAGTGCTCCAGAAGAAAAGGCAAGAGGGATCCAAAGCATTAGAAAGGGTTCAACATGCCATTGGTAGTTAGAAGATGGAGAGGGCATGAAGCAAGGTACGCGAGAGTCCTCAAAAATCTTGGAGTGGACTTCAGCTGCCAGCCAGTGAGCAAACAGGGAGCTTAGTCCTACAACTGAAAGGAACTGAATTTTGCCAACAACCTGCATAAGCCAGTAAACAGGCTATCTCGTAGCACCTCCAGAAAGGAATGCAGCCTGCTAACCTTGATTTTGGCCTTTGGAGTCTAAAGAGAAATCCAGTCGGATCGGCCAGACTTCTGTCCTACAGAAACAGTAGGTAATAAATCTATGTTGTTTTAAGCCACTAAGTTTGTGGTTATCTGTTACAGTAGCGATTTCGAACTAACACAGGCTCTCCCTACGAATGCCTTCAAATATCACTGCCCCTTCTGTGAAGAAAGGTGTTGATGCCAAGAAAACCTAGTCCCCAGTGCCAGGTAATTCATTTAGAAATCTCTCTAATGATAGTATTTTTAAAAGAAACTTGTAATGCTAATTACCACCTAATTATTTTTCAAACAGGGTGTAATCATGGGCAATATTTACAGAACATGCAATACAATTAAACTTACAAAGTCACTTGGATCATGTGAGCAAAGCAAGTGGATGATAAATATCACCTTGCCGAGTCAAGATTCGCACTTAGACTAATAATGGATTAATCTGTATGTAAATCATACAGTCCAATTACAACTTGTGTTTGACATTCTGTCTGCTTTCGGGGGGAAAAAAAAAGCATACTTTCCTGAGAGTAAGAACTGTCGATCTTACACAGGTAAAGAACCACTCACTATAATTCCCCATGTTTCTGATTGTATCGCCATATGCGTGACCCTCTACGTATGCCGACCTGCTTGTTTGATTTAATATTATTGCAAGAAGATATCTGAAAACAGCAGCTTCAGTGGAGGCTATAAAGGGTGTTTGCTTGCCTCATCCCTAAGGAGAACTGCAAGGCTCTCAGCTCTACAGGACCTCGAGTTTTTTCTTTCTCCATCATGGAGTTGACTGAGGGTGAGCTAACCCAGTCATTGCTCAGAGTGTCAAGAGCCTGGGGCAGAGATGAATGGCAAGCCAGGATTCGGTAAGTGGAAGATGCGATATGCAGGATGCCCTGTGGGACAGAACCCAAAAGGAAAAGAACAGAGTGCCACTTTGAAATGGAAAGCCATCTCCAAACCTCTGGAGGGGACACAGAAGCCACCTTTAGGAAAAGACTGGTTTGTTTTCTTGTCTGTATCTGTGCATGTTTGTAGGGACAGGGAACTACCTCAGGGGCTGCTGTGACTTTATAAAGGAAATGCTCAAAGCCTGGTCCCAAAGGGAGAGATGAGCAAAACTGGTGCTGAATCACCTTGCAAAACAGAAGAGGAGGGCTTTTGTCCAGCATATTCCCTCTGTCTAGACGACTGAGCCGGGCGTGTGCAGGAGTCAGCTCTGACAGTCTCACATAAACCAACTCTTAGCATCTCTTCCTCACTCCGCTCAGTGCCATCACACTAGTAGTTTGATATCAGCCGAGGAGAGTATTGACATCATGGAGATCTACAATCCTTACAAATGAGTGTTCTTATTCTCAGAAAACCAGTGGCTACAGAGAAATCTTATCACACTTGAACTGACCACGCAGTAAGTAGCTAGGGGCTTGTTGTGCTCCCTGAGGTCGGAAGCAGAGGGCTGGTCCCCGATGCAGGCCCGAGAAAGAGAAGCAGCCCACAGTGACATGGGTGGCGGACTCGACTTGCTGGCGTGACCAGATGGCACCACTCGTGAGAGAACACCAGCTGGAGGGTGCCTTTGGTCTCGTCCAACACGACTGCTTAAGAGGGCAAAGGAAGCACTGAAAAGCTGGCGGGAGAAGCTGGATTTCTACGGGTTGTAGAAGGACCCCCCTGTAGAGTAGGAGATGTAGGCTCCTCAGTCAAAAGAGCCGTGGAGCAAGATCCCCAGGATGAGGATCCCTGAAGCGAACTGCACTAGTGCCCTACAGAAAGAACCAACTCGAAGGAGCTGCCATGCCAGGGAGAGAGAAACCAGAGACTAGTCTGTACGGCCTTTCCGATCCTTTTTTCATTCTTCTCTCTCACCACTCTGACCTTAGGAGTTGTTAGCAGCTAGCTAGCAAGTTGAGGAGAAAGAAAAAGTGCCAAGTAGAAACACTGAAAAGATGTCAACCATACCCCCTGCCCGCTGCCAGCCTGAGGCAGCCCCAAATGGAGAGAGGCAGAGAACTCGACATAAAATCTCCCTTATTTAACACCTTCCAGCTGACATTCTAATTTCTGTGTTCAAGTCTTGTTTGAAACTTAAGCAACCTGAGAACTTTCTATTACCTAAGAGGGATAAAAGGCGTAAGGAGGCAGGGAAGCTTTCCCACATTGAATATATTTCAAAGGGACCATGTGAGACACAAAAAAATCACTTAAAAAAATTATAGTTGTGTTACATCATCATTTGTCTTTTTTTTTTTTTAAGATTTTATTTATTTATTTGACAGAAAGAGAGAGATCACAAGTAGGCAGAGAGGCAGGGGGAAGCAGGCTCCCCGCCGAGCAGAGAGCCCGACGCGGGGCTCGATCCCAGGACCCTGAGATCATGACCTGAGCCGAAAGCAGAGGCTTTAACCCACTGAGCCACCCAGGCGCCCCCATCATCATTTGTCTTGTTCAAAAGACCAATTACATCAAATTTGGAAAAACCTGTGCCCACCTAAACATATCTTTTTGCAAAATTGGAAAGAAATAAAATATATTTAAAGGAATGATACTTTTCCTACTAACCACAAGAAATTTTGTTTGGGGAAGAGATTATAAACTGTATTTTAGTGAAAAGTGACAAAGCTAGAAGTGATCCAAAAGTGATCTTGGAAAATCAAATATCTAGAGCTAGCACTATAGAAGACAAGACACATTCCTAACAATCCCTAACGTACTCACCAAAAGAAGAATGGGCTCTTCCAAATCACTAAGATTTACATGCAACAATGAAGCAGGAAAATGCAAAGTGAAAGAGAATTCCCCATCAGGCCACACTGAGGAAATAGCAAGAATTAATTGCTCAAGAGCTGGAGAATGTGGCACAAATGTATATACAATAAGCAAATTCTCCAGTTGGTTTAGGAAGACATTTTTAAATATGATTAAAACCAATGACCAACAAAAAACAATGATCAAAACTGGAGCAGAAAGTCTTCCCCCTTTTCGAAAGGGTAGAGAACAGCAGGACATGTTTTTCAAAATAATATAGAGAAAGCTCTCAAGGGAAGACTAAAGCCAGAGGCTTCAAAGAGAAAAATCTATATCCCCTGCTGCAATATACTTAGTGAAGTGAAGAACCAGAAGAGACAAAAATGGCAAAATTGGAGCTGGAATAGTGAAAATCAAAGAGCCAGTGAGAGGTGTGTAGGCACAGAGTGATAACAGAAGAAGGATGGCTCACAAACCTAAAGACACCACCTACGGGGGCTTAAAATCAGCAAGTTCAAAGAGAGAGATAGTAGATGGGGAGCCGGTGAGGAAAACAGTCACAGGGGGGATAGCAGTCAAAGGGAACCACAGGTAAGTTTTAAAAATGAGAAAAGGTAACCTACAAGGAACTCGAAAAGGACACAAAGATAAATGAGGCATGTTCTTGCCACCAAGATGCTTTTAATCTGGAAGTTGAAATCTATATACAATTACCTTTAATAAAACACAGAACCTGATGCTTAATACAGGAAGACAAACTAAGAAACCATGAATTGAAAAAGTAGCCTTTGACATGAACCTTGAGATATATAGGGTTTGGGTTCGAGCAAAATTTAAGCAGGAATGCTTGGTTTCGTGAAAGGTTTTCTGGAGGTGGGAGCAATACGAACAAGGCAGAAAATTATAGAAGAACTATGAGAGGTCTAATGTAGCTAGAGCTAACCCCAAATACAAAAGAAAAAAAATGTTTTCTAGCCAGCTAGTAATTTTAAAAATAGCTGATAAATTAAGTAGACTGACCCCATTATTGAATAGGAACGGAGTTCCTGAGTTATGGGGATTAATTACTAAGATCTAGCAGTATGTTGAAAGCATCTACCAAGATCACAAGAAACAGAAACTCCTGAAGTCCATCCAAGGAGATTCTAATTCAGTTAATTTTAGGGTAAGTCCTAATGCAAACAGTTAATGAGCCTAAGTACGTGGGAACCGTGGAAGATTTTGGACAGAAGCTGGGTATGCTCTTGACTGTACTTCTGAATGGACAAAAATGAAAGAAAAAAGTGCAACAAAACAAGAATATTACTGTGGTAAATTAGACCATGATTCTCAATTCTTCACAGCCTGCTGTCATAAGACCCTGCCGTGCCCAAGAGTGCGCAGTGTATTGCTCCACTCCAATGACACTGGATTTGACCAAAGGAATGTGGACAGAATAGCAGTGTCTAGTTCCGAACTAAGGCCTTAAAGTGTTGTTTTGTTCTCTCTCTTTAGCACCTGCCATCCATCATGAGAATATGGTCCTTCGGGTGGACTATGGCAACACACGGAATGGACCCAAATCCAACCTGGAACCAAATCTAGCCAACCAGCAGCCCAAAGAGGAAATGTCTCAGCTAACCTGTGGGCCCATGAATAAGAAAAATAAATGCTTATTATTGCAAGTCACCGAGTTTTGAGTTTAGTTTGTTACACATTATTACAGCAATGACTGAGTAATATAACAAATTAAATCCAAGACTATGCCTCATTCTAAATTAAATTCCCATCCCAAATTATGCAGTTACTCTATTCAAAATAAGTCCTCAAATGTCACAGAGAAATCAAAAGGCAATATAAAGACCCTCCAATATCAGCAATATCAACAAACAAAAGGTAAATTATGACCTCTGCCCATTATCAAATTTTAAAAAATTTAAATTAAAAAATTAAATTCTTCATTTCTTATAAATTAAAATCTATAGCAATTCCAAAGGCCAAAGACTTTAGAGCCCAAACTTCTTTCTGCTTAATCTCAGCCAGAAGTGTCTCAAAATAGTTGTAATTCCTTCAACAAATGCAGCCTGATACCTTCCAATGGAATGGTATCCAAAAGAACTTCTGAAATTGAATCTACTCAATCCCAAGTTCTCATGAGTCCAAATTACACTTCCACATTAAATAGAACACAAAGCAACCCCAGTCCTTAACACAGTTACAAACTGACATTCCCCAAACCAGTACTTGGAGCAATCTAATCTCATGCTACTGTTGACAAAGACCAGAACAGTCTCAAAGGTGTCTCAGGAAAGGAGGAAGGACAGAGATGATCCTTTGCTTTCAACCTCACTGGGATGCCAGGTATCCACTGTCATTTTTAAATTTCTACATTTGACCCTAAACTCAAGTATGAGAAACCACACATTAAGATATTGATGATAAGGTCACCACACAAGGGGGGATGACGTTCTCTCAGAGAATAATATTTGAGATATTCACATCTTCTTGCAAAATTTAAGAATTTGTAATGGTATCAGTCCCAATCACCAGATTTTCCATTAGAGATGCGCACTCTCTTATTCAGTAGATATGAGTCCTCTTCATTTCTATTTCCTCTTTGAGCCCTGGGTCTCAAACACCTCTGTGCTAATTGAGAGCAAGATCTGTCAAGTGAGTTAGCCTTGAAAACAGATGCTTTTTGTCCTATCTCAAAGGCTTTGAGATTTGAGCCCATGAAATCTGTCTCCTCGTCTCCACATTATTTTTCTGCTGCAGAATCCCCTTCAACGGATTCCTGAACCAAAGCCATCATAGATGGTTCTAGAAGCCTGTGCTCAGTGAGCCCAGTGAGAACCAAACTTCTGCCATCATTCTTTTCAAAAGCCTAGACTTTGCTTGGCTTTTTAATGTCTACACCATGAATAACCATTTTAATGACAGCAGGAATATTTTCATATGTCACACCTTTTCTCACAGCATTAGGATACGCCTCTGGTCTACCTTTCTCTTTTATTTCCCTATTCCTTCAAGAAAACTCAGCTGTGTTTTTAACAGCTTATCTTGCTTCTTAGGTTGCTCTTTTCCTTCTCTACTGAGTCTGGGGCAACCACTCTGTCCAAAGAGAAATATTTTCAAAGTCTAAAGAACTACAGCCCTACCTAGTGCTTTTCAACTGGTTTAGGGGGGTTGGGATTTTCTGTATTTATTTTTACCTCACTTCC
>CM052884.1:76054872-76073822 GCA_028534135.1 Potos flavus | reverse complement strand
CAGGACAGAGAAGAATAATGGTGGGGATCAGGTTGTCAGATCTCAAAGCCAAGTCGGATTCACCAGCTGCATCTACACAAGGATCCTCATGGCTGCTGCCAAAAATAAATCAGACCCTCTGACTCCGAGGCTACTAGGACACATGAGGTGGGGGCAGAGGTGGAAACAGTATTAGAGAGATTCATCATCATCGTCCTGAGTACTACCCAATTTGGGTTTGGATCATCCTCACTAATGTGCACAGCCAAACTACAGTGTGAACCCTGGCAAATACGAACACAGACACTGTTAGGGCAAATCCTCAGGGTGCTCTGCTGTCCCGGCTTTTGTTGATGGATGAAGTGACTACTTGCCAGGGGATGAGACATCCAGAATGAACACCAGTAGGCCCTGGAGTGCTTGGAGATGATCCAGGGAGAACAAGTGTCCATCTCCAAAACCGCAGGTTTTTTTTACCAGGCTAGGGCCTGGTAGAAAGGCATGGCTAGCCTCCAGCCACCTCAATGGGAGAAAAACACAAAGTATGTCACAACACAGCAATGAGGCTGCCTGGGATCAGCAAATCCACCAGTCAGAACTTCCGTCCAAGGATTGGCTACTCTGGTATTTGATAACTTTGTTTCTCCTTGTGTTTGGGAAAATGTGACTGAGTTGTGTCCAGACCCCACAACCCTTAAGCTGCCTGGCTAGAGACCCCATTTTCCCCTTGCTCAACACTGCAGAACAATGGGGCATCTATCTTAAGAAAATCAGTGCCAGGACTCCTTTACGATAGAGCTCTATCTCTCTATTTCACTTTCCCAGTGCTGTATACTCTCATCCAGGGCCCAGCCACCTGGCAATTACTGGTTAAGCTTCCGAGAACTCTGATGAACCACCACACTCAGTGTCTGCATAACGTGTTTGGCAACACAACTGTTTCCTAGTGCATCCATTCTATTATTATATCGCCCTGTTATTTAATTCTTTGGTAATCTGTCTTATGTTTATCGCACTGCACCACCTAAATTTTACATCCCTTGAAATCAAATTGCGTAACATCGTCATCTGCATTGAGGGTCTTGGTGGTGGAATTCAGTCAAAGCACCTAGTATCTCTCAATCACTAATCTAAAATCTCCCTCCTTCTCCACTTTCTCCCCTCCTCCATCTTCTCCTTCTCCTTTTTTTCCTCCTCCCTGTCCTCCTCCTCTGACTTCTCTTTCTCCTCCTACTCCTCCTTCTTCCTCTTCTCTCCTTCTTCTCTCTCTCACACACACAAAGAACAAAATAAAACACCCATAATTGCTGACATATATGGTCTTTGCCCCCCTGAGTTTCTATATTGTAGAAGAGATTAGCATAAATAAGAATCAGTCATAAATAGGTTTCTGGTACTAGGTAATGACCCTCAGCAGCTATAGTACATTAAACTCCCACGAGAGGGGCACCTGGGTGGCTCAGTGGGTTAAAGCCTCTGCCTTCGGCTCAGGTCATGATCTCAGGGTCCTGGGATCGAGCCCCGCATCAGGCTCTCTGCTCAGCGGGGAACCTGCTTCCCCTCTCTCTCTGCCTGCCTCTCTGCCTACTTGTGATCTCTCTCCTCTCTGTCAAATAAATAAATAGAATCTTAAAAAAAAAAAAATTTTTTTTTTTTTTAAATAATAAACTCCCACGAGAGTAACAGTCAATGGTTAGCTCAAAAAACTTGGAAAATTATGTTAACCACATAATACTCCACAGGAAGAAATAAGTCATGCCCAAAACTATTGTAAAAAGGAGCTCTCAGGGGCACCTGGGTGGCTCAGTCGTTTGGGTGTTCGACTCTTGATCTCTGCTCAGATAGTGATCTCAGGGTTATGAGATCGAGCCCCACGCTGGGCTCCATGCTCAGCACAGAGTCTGCTTGGGATTCTCTCTCTCCTTCTCCCTGTCCCTCCTGCAGCTCGTGTGCTCTCAAATAAATGAACGAAAGAATGAATAAAATCTTTAAAAAAAAAAAAGGAGCTTTCATATAACTTTTCTCTCTTATCTAGTCTTCTCGGGATTCTAGCCCTCCCCATTGCCTCAACAGCCTTCATAACAAAGTGACGGAGGTCTCCTGTGTTTGTAGTACCCGAATCCCACATCATTCAGAGGTACTCCGTTGTTCAGGACATCCCAAAACAGTCCTCCACAGACTCCTCAGCAAACGATCTGCCTGGAGGGAGTCAGGTAACCTAAATTTTATGTTATCAGCAGGCTTGTGGAAACACCTAAGGAAAGATGCAGAAAACAGCGAGCTTATTGTAAAAGTTACTTAGAATATCAGGAGAGAGAAAAAGATATTATGCAAATATATGATCCTTCACAGCCATTTTCTCAAGAGAGCAATGATATTGGATCCCTCCCTGAGAATTCTGCTTGAAGAGGAAATCTTCCTATAATATTAGACCTCTGGGGCATCCAGCCTGTGAATGCACTTCAGCATCTCAAACCACGTCTCTACTCTGATCCTTTGGTGGTTGCTGCCCAGAGGGTTGAACTGAGGATTCTGATACAAAGATCGGGTTCCATAGGAGTTGCTATGATAGATTAACAATGTCTGCCATGGACAAAAAATATGACAGCATCAGCGTAGATGCCAGGGGGTGGTTAGAAACAGAGGTTCCAAACTGGAACTATCCATAAAGTGCCATGGAAAGTCTGAGGAGGGGGCATTAAAAAATATTCCGAAAGGTGATCGCATTTGAGCTAGGCCTTAAAGAGGGGTGAGATTTCAGTGTGTAGGTAAGAGGCACAATGTGGGCAGCTGAACTGGGACAGCACGAGTAAAGGCACAGAGAAATCGGAGGCTTTTGCACCCTTAAGAAACAGTGTGTGGCCCATCGCCAGTGGTAGGTCCAAGAATGCTGCCGAATTAGGGTCCAGGCCAGTGATGTCCAAAGGAAATATAATGTAGCCACATGTGGAATTTAAATTTTTCTAGTTGCCACATTTTTAAAAAGTAAAACTTTTTAAATTAATTTCTCTTCTTTCAAAAGTGTTCCATTGTGGACAAATCATTAGAGAACTCGCAGCAAATGTGAAAGCCCTTAGATTAATAAAAGTGATGTAGCAGCTGAATTATGCCAGCTTGCATGGCAGATACAAGGGAACCATAAACTATGTGATAACAACAGTATCGTAAAAGCGAAAAAAATAAAAAAGATATCCCCGGTGCTCTGGTTCCAATCGGACTTGTGGGTAATAAGAGAGGAGATAAAAAGGAGAGGGTATCAAGGCTGTTAGCTTGCTCGTAAGGAACATCCACAACTGTCTGTCTGGTCTCTTCATACACGCAGAAGAAATATGGGGTTCATTTTTTTCTTGGAGAATCTGAGTTATTTGAGTTATTTCTTGTAAGATAATAACATTGAGGAGATTTTATAGTTGTTTAGCTGGATTAAATCTTTGTTATCTTTATGTATGATCTCCATCTTTTTTTTTTTAATCTCTATTTTTACAATGGGACCTTTACGGTGAGGGCTATTATCGCCTAGTTCCTTCTCCCCAAAACTTCTCCCTAACTCCCACCTCTGGTACAAAAATGGTATAGATCTGAAACCCCATGAGGAAGTCAGCTAAACTGTAATTTGGAGATTATCAGAGAGTTACAATGCTACAAGTGGGAAGCTACTGTAGAAAGAACATGGGCTTCAGAGTTAGTCCAAACTGAGTCTGAATCTTGGTTCTGCCTGTTGTTGGTTGTGAAAATTTGGGCAGGTTCCTAAAGCCTCGCTAGCCCCCATTTCATGATCTCTCAAGTGGGTAGGATAATGTCTGTCTTTTGGAGTTCTTGGAAGGATTAATGAGATAATGTATGTAAAGCCCCTACGCAGAACCCAAAGGTTCTCAGTAATAAGTAGTTCTTTCTTGTAATCAATGAATACTTATTAGTGCACCTACTAAATGCTAAGCTATGTTCTGGGTGTTCCTGAAACAGCCGTGAAAAAAGATAAAGACTGATATTGTTGTCTTATTATAATATCGACAATAATTTCCATTAGTATAAACTCTCGATATACCAAAAAGACAATGTGACAGTTACCGCAAGCCTCACCCGAAATAGAGAACCTCGGAAGCTAAATGTTTTCCTTAGAGGTCATTCAGTCCTGTTTCTTTATTTTACCTATGAGAAGACTTAGCTCTGGGAAATAAAATTGCAATGAAGCCTGGGTATACGAAGAGGAGGAAGACTAAGTTCTGTCTTCAACTAGCTGACAATTTTAGCAGAGGACAGAGACACATAAAAAAGCACCAGCAAGTGTTTAACAATGTAATATCAGACTTTCACTGGAGACAGTCACTGGTCATGACTAAATATGAAAACACACATAAAGTTCTCAGCCCAGAAATGGTGTAAGTGGTGGTCATAGTGGTGGTGATTGTAAAGGCAAAAGAAGAATATATAACAGGACAAGTGATAACACTGGTACTGATCACTTGAAATGGGATCCAAGTCTATTACAATTATTATCTACGTTGGTTGGAAATGTTCCAGCCGAGGTGGGTCTCTGCTACTGGATGTGAAATAGCAAACATGAAATCCTAGACACTGTTGGAAGCTACCTTGGAATAGCCATGGGAGCCCGCCCTAGGATGAATTGCCCCTTAGAAGTCAGAGTAGCAAGACCTAATGAAACCAAATCGTTGGTGACAATCAATGAACTACTGAATCTAACCTCAAATGAAGCACTTTTATAGTTTTCACTTATGAGGACTTAGAAAATCTCTACTGTTTAGTACAGTTTGAGCCCGGTTTTCTGGTTTTTTCACTGAAAATATCCTAATTGATACAGCACAGCCAAGGAGTTAATTTAGTATTTGTTGTGTTGTGGTTATTCAACATTCATCCCCTTTCTGGAGCTTTAATTTCCTTATGAGGAATTATCCCACCATCACCACTCTTTGTGTTTTGTTTTGTTCTTTTAAGATTTTTTTTATTTATTTATCTGACAGAGAGAGAGAGATCACAAGTAGGCAGAGAGGCAGGCAGAGAGAGAGAGGAAGGCAGGCTCCCCACTGAGCAGAGAGTCCGATGCGAGGCTCGATCCCAGGACCCTGAGATCATGACCTGAGCCGAAGGCAGAGGCTTTAACCCACTGAGCCACCCAGGCGCCCCAACTCTTTGTGTTTTTGATAAACCCAGGTATCTACCCTCCACTGCCTAGGTTCCAATCTTTCCTTGGCCAGAAAAAGGGCACATTACTTAAACCCAGACAATAAGACACTCTCTCCTGGGACTCTGCATCTTCAAAGAGTGTTGAAAGGGCAAAAGGAATGCTTACAGAGCATTCGTTATAGTAGTAGCTACATATTACCTAGTCAATTCTAGATAAAAGGGTTCTGTTTCTTGCTCTCCAGAAATCCTTCAGTTCTTACTCATCCTAAACTCAACCCTCAAGTCCCTCATCAACTTTGAATCCTCCCATGTCCTTCCAATAAATTCCCTGTTGCTTCAATCACCCAGAAGTTGTTTCTGTTACTTGCAATCAAGACCCCTCGTGGATAAAACTTTCTAATTTTGTGACCTTGGTCAATCCTCAGAATTACATTATCATCTCGCTTTCACCAGTGAGGAAACTGAACATCAAACATCAAACGTAATTTTCCATGGATGAGTTAAGATTTAAACACATAGCTTTTTATTCCAGAGATCCATGCATTTTCCATTACACCTCTGCCACTGTGTAAAAACAGAAGCATCCAGCAGCCAGAGGCAGGGGAGAAAAAGCACTGGATTTCCCATCCAGCTCCATGAATCTGTAGTACTCAACTATTTTTCTCAGTATATTTGAGAAAGAGTCTCATGCCATCTGAAATCCTCAAATTCTATATTAAGGGCTTTTACCATGCCATTCATTTTATGAAAACGTAGAAAGCTGTATTAGATAAACAGGAGAAAGGTCACACAAAGATTCAAATTCAGTGATAAAATCTCTGAGGTTGAAGGGGTAAACATCAGAGACCCAATCATATTGATTCACAAAAAACAAACAAACAAATTCTGGTTAGCAGACATACTCAGAAATACAGTGGGATGGTGGGGATGCAGAGGTCAGTGTATTTGGACCTTCTGGTCAACCGTCAAGGAAAACTGCTTTTTATTTCAATGCTTGATGATTTTTTTCTTCAAATTTCTTTTCTTTTTTACTTTGCAAAAATATAGTTTAGTGCTTCTATTGAAATCTGTAATCCCATATCAGCATCACAACAAATAGTAATTCTTATTTTATACTACTACGGATCTATTCATTTATTCCTTCATTCGTTAAGCATCCACTACAGGATACCATGGAGCTGTGGAACTGATATACACAGATATGTTACAATCTTCACACTCACCAAATTTATGGTAAAAAAGGAACATGTACAAGTAAGGAAGCAATCACAATATAACAGGACACACATTATGACAAGGCAAGTGGAGGACTCAGGGGAACACATAGATACAATGCCTCACCCAGGATTCAGGAAGGAGGAAAAGTTTCCAAGAAACAGTGATGTTCAAACATGGGCTTGAAGATTAAGAGTGCTCACTGCAGAAGGAATAGCATGTGCAGAGAAATCAACTTGAAAGAGAACATGGAATTTCTGAAGAACTAAATTCAATTTGTTTGAAGAATTGGGCACAAGGAGACAAGTGGTGGGAGCTGAATCCTAAAAAATAAGCAGGAGAAAGATCATGAGGGACCTTGTAAGCCATTAGGGAGCTTGCATTCGATCCTAAAAAGACTTAAAAGATGTAGGCAAAAATGATGACGATGGTGATGGTGATGATAACAGTAGGTTGTAGTGGTGGCCATCTGTCATTACAGGAAAGACAGGTGGTGGTGGATGTGACTGCAGCGACAGAGTGGGCTTTTACTGAGCACCTATAATAAGCCAGACTCTGTGATAAGCAATCTCTTAGTTAATATAATCCCACGAGAGTATGTATATAACTTCATCCTGGCTGCCATGTTAAGAGTAGGTTAGAGGAGGACAAACTTGGAAAAGGGAAAACCAATTAGGAAGCTGGCATAGAGTTCAAGTGCAAGATCACAGTGGTGTGGATTAGACTCGGTAGAATAATGGTGGTGGGAATAGAAGACTTTGGAGAAGCATTTATGTGTAAGATTCAGGATCCTATAGTACCCTGTGGTTATTATTACGAATATTAATTCCTACGTCTACGATGTAATCTAGAAAAGTTGGGGGAGTGCTGCATCTGTTTCAAACCCAGATCACAAACTTTTCGTGTCCTCGTTGATCTTTATAAGGATTATTATGAACTGTCCATTTCTTATGACAGTCAAATTCAAAAATAAAAAATGTTCTGTCTCTTCAGACCTCTAGTTTGCAGGATTACAATTACTGCCCATTTCACCATCAACAGAGAGTGAATAGAAAGAATCAGAAGATCCCACAGAGGCCCACAGACTGGGATGAGACTGACCTAAATCCTTCTTCCAGCAAACATCCGGCCTCCATAGCATTGCTATAAAGAGGGATATTGAATTTACCAAAGTAATCACTATACTTAATCGGCAATATAGGATAGGATACAATCATAAACTGACTGTAATCTTTCTCCTATGCCTAGTTAAGCTCACTCTGAACCCTGCATCCCCAGCCTGGGACAGCAGTCAGACAGGTGCCATGGGTTCTCCGTCCCATCCAGTCAAGAACAACCTCACTTTAACAATTAAAACAGCTTATCCTGGGGCACCTGGGTGGCTCAATCCATTAAGTGTCTGACTTTTGATTTTAGCTCAAGTCATGATCTCAGGGTCATGAGATGGAGCCCAACACTGGGCTCCGTACTCAGCGTGGAGTCTGCTTGAGATTCTCTCTCTCCCTCCGTCCCTCCCCTTGCTCTCTCTAAAATAAATAAATAAAAATTTTAAAACTGCTTATCCAACATAATCAAAACTCCATTCAGCATAAAATTCCTCCCCTGTCTGCCCCCCAGCTTCATGCTGGGAGCCTGTGGGGGAGGCAGGGCAGAGCCGGCCACATCGACTCCTCCCCACACAGTATGTTTCTAGTAACGGAATCCGGGCTCTCCAGGTGTGAGTTCAGCGGGCAAGAGCGGGAGAGGGAAGGGCACAGTAGTCACAATCTTTGCGGCAAAGGACACTATAATGTGGTGCTGGGTCCCCCAGGGTGTGGAGCTGGTTCTTCCACGGGACAGTTTGGCAGGTTTTTCAGAGATCCCCCTGCTGGGAACCTCTACACTGTTTTAAGGAGGAAGACGCCTCTTCTCCCTCTTTCCACTCCACAGACTTCCTCCAACAGGGTCTGTTTGTCCCTCCAAGCAGTCCTTTACAGAGAAAGCCCTCAGAACACACATACATACATCACACACACAACACACACACAACACACACACACACACACACACACACACACACACACACACACACACACACACACACACACACACACACACACACACACACACACTGGCACCTTACTTTTGGTCCCAGGAAAACAGGCCCCTTTGCCTCATGCTGCTCACCTTCATCGCAGCCAAGCTGGCAGCTCCGGCCAGAGAATTCCCTCTGCTCTTCACTCAGAGAGTATTCAGTGGGACTCCTACACTTTCTAAATTGCAGGGACCACATGTCAAGCTTTCCAAGGGTCCCTGAAGCCCCTCTCCTTAGACGTAAGGTGAAGGGAAGCCACACCCCAGGCTCCCCCAGGGTGGAGGGGACAATGCACAACACAGACAGCTCTCTCCAAGCCTCTTATATGGGCCACAAGTGGATGGATGGTCTCCTGTGCCGGCAAAACCCCTTTCACAACCTCACTGGCATGCCCTGCATCGATAGCTTCGTACTTCATTTCACGTTGGCATTTTACTGGAAACCCAATTGTATTTTTCTCGCCCTAGGGCCTCTGCCCAAACTCTGAGACAAGAGGAAAAGAGGCACATAAGATCTGTTATTTTAAGAAAGCCTGGGGACAATTACTGGGAATTCTGAGTATAATTGTGTGCTTTCTGATCCTGCACCCTGAATGATAACCTGAAAAACACACGATCCAAATGAATGACCCAAAAGGTGACCCAGATACTGGAAGCTTTGCCAGATTTATAGCCATGATGCAGGACCTTCCCTGCTGCATTCCCTAAATGTTTCTGTCCAACTTTCTGTCTTCACCCTTGAATCTCTCTCCCCTTTGCAGCGTACTCCTCTCCTTTGCATGTGTTGACTGATCTTGAATTCTGACTTATCCCTTCAATATATATCAAGCAATTTAGCTCAGACTCATGTTCTTCTGGAAAGAAATAATAGGATAGTTGCTCTATGCTCTGGGCCCACCTTCCCCAAAACACAGTATGAGGTTAGTTATATAATATGACATGGGAGAACTTGTGAAAGTATCTCCTTCACCTAGTACCTAAAAGTCTCATATAGAGTCAATTTAAGGATTTGTGTTAATCATCATCTTATTTTAAGAATACTCCTAAAGTTAGGTAAGTCTGATGTGTATTTCACTAGCGATACATTTAGGCACAAGCTTGGGGAACAAGATTTGCTCTCTCTAGCCTATAGTTTCCTTTTCACAATTATATACATAGATTTAAAAATACTTCAATCACTGGGGCACCTGGGTGGCTCAGTTGGTTAAGGGTCCAACCCTTGATTTCGGCTCAGGTCATGATCTCAGGGTGCTGAGATTGGGCTCCTTGCTCAGCAGGGAGTCTGCTGATATTTTTCTCTCCCCCTCTCCCTCTGCCCCTCCTCCTGCTCTCTCTCTCTTTCTCTCTAAAATAAACATTTAAAAAAATACTTCGGTCATTGATTTAGCTGCAGAATTTTTTATAAACAATAATTTTTAGTATAAGTATATTCCAAATATTGCATGAAACATACTTATATTTTAAATATATATTATTTATCTGAAATTCAAACTTTGCTGGTGATCCTGTATTTTAACTGCTAAATCTGGAAACCCTATTCCCTAGAGCTTCCAGTCTCACTGCCCACTAGCAGCCCCCAGATTAGTACCTTCTAAAATACATCGACAAGTTTTTAAATGGCAATAACAGATTGGCATAGTAATATGCCAAAGATCAATCCCTTTTCAATTCTGAATCCAAGTGATTACTGACATCTTCACTCTGGTCTCCCTAAGAAACGAAAAGAAGTTTGACTCCAGATTATCAAAGATGGTAAAACAGGACCCCAACACATAGTTTTTAATGTAATCCCATCTCAAGAGTTCCCAGAAAGCCTCTGAAAATATACAGGGTCATTGAAAATATCTTTGGCTGCAGTAACAGAAAAGATAAGACCAAACTAAAGGAAATGCTGGAAATAACTGGAAGCCTAAAAACACAATGATGCCATAAAATTCCAGATTTTCTCTGTTCTCTTCAAGGGATGCTTTCCCTCATGGTAGCAAAATGGCTGCCAGTGACTGTTGGGGCTAAATATATCCCCGTCTACACAGAGCAGGAGAGGAAGAAAAGCCTCATCCCTTGACTGAGCCATCTCAGAACATCCATCCACCCTTGGATTAATAACTGTCATTATGGAAATGTCATGTGCTTATCAGCTTAGAAATCGGGGATTGTCCTGTTGCTACGGATGGCATGGAGACATAGACATAGACAAAAAAGGGACTCAACAGGATTAGGAAGAATGAATGCTGAGTGCACCAACAGGACCCACCAACAATTACCATGGCTTCTTTAATTTTTTATTCAAATAGGCAATAGATTTTATGGAAAAGCTGCCCTTAGTGTGTCTATGAGATTGTAAACCCACTCTGGTTGGTTTGTAAATCCCGGTGAAGCAAAACCAGATGAATTAAGTCTGCCTTTGAAAAAATATACTAATATCTAGATTAGAAATATAAGGAAACATTTCAAGAATTTAGTATAAAAGAATTTTCCTTTTTCTCTAGGACTTAGGAACATAGACATGTTTAAAGACATTCCTGAGTTTTACTTTTATAAACAATAGTAACAATGACACATTAAATTTGAACAGATCCTTATTAGAAACCTTTCTAAATCAAACTCAGTTGAGAAAGTCACCAGTAACTGATAGCTAGCTACTTATTCATCTCCCAGCTCTGTTCTCCTACACATTAGTTTCATTCTCAGACTCTGTGTGGTGATATCGTAGCCACCATCTTTCCCAGAACAAAACCTCTGAGTATCCAATCCAGCACAAAGGAGAGTGTGCCTCTCCATCAGTAGTCCCAGAAATACCTCCCTGCGTCCCCTTGGCTCTGACAGGGCAACATACCCATCTCTAAAAGCAGTCACTCTCATGAGAATACACATCTCTGGTCAGCCAAGCTGGAGTTAAATTCCTACCCATGGGCTCAGTCAGAATGTCTGCCTTTGGCTCAGGTCGTGATCCCAGTGCCCTGTGATCAAGTCCTACGTCGGGCTCCCTGCTCAGTGGAGAGCCTGCTTCTCCCTCTCTCTCCCTCTCTGCCCCGCCTGTGCTCTCTCTCTCTCAAATAAACTTTAAAAACTTTTTTAAAAAATGCCTACCCATGAGGCCAGAGCGTCAGTCTACTCCCTCCAAAGCAAATAGATTAATAGTGAAGGAGAGTGGTTGCCTAGATGAGAAACAGAGTTCTGTGTAAGAAGAAGGCTGATTAGATACAAGGAGATGCAGATTAATGTACCTACTACATTCATGAGTAAGAACAAGAACTTATTCAATACCATGATGCTATCTCCCATACCACTGCCTAAGTAGTGTCTTGTTCCAGGTCTTGTAAGACTGCACTATCCATCTTGATTACTCCCTGTTGGGCATCATTTGCACAGGCAATCTGGCCCAGGAACAAGAAGACACAAATTCTGAAGTTTGAGGTCATATTTGTATTCAAAGAAACAGACGAATATATATTGCCATTCTTTATCCAACTGCTTAAGAATAATTACCTGGCTGGAGGAGCAAAGGAGAGGAAAGGATGAAGCCTCCATGCTTCTCAAAGGTTATCATTATGAAGCAGAGAAGGGCCCTGGTTTATGCTGAGGGCAGAAGCATTTGTCTCTGAAGCTGAAATGATCTGACCGACAGGTATAAAATTTGATCATGGGGAGTTTGTGGAAGAACTCAAGCAGAAAGAAAAATCAAAGAAGTAAAAATCAAGCCAAAAAAAACCAAAACATTTTCAGGGCTGGTCAGTCCTTAAGAGGTTGTTCTGAGAAGTTTCTTGTTCTTCGTAGCAGAACTAACCAGCTCCATATTAAAAGCCATGGTCACAATGTCACAGGCACCCATAGAGTCTGGAACTTTGCAAATGGTAGTCCCTGTGAAGATGTTTCAAGTGCCCTCACTTGATCCTGCATCATTTCAGTCCCTTTTCCGAATGGCTATATATTTTATCCTACTGGGGAAATTGCTTTCTGTCTCTCCCTCTCCTTCACTCTCACTTCCTGCCACAGTATAAGGAAAGGAAGGATGAATCCCATGGTTTCAAGGTCTGGACCAGAGGTTGAACGAGGGGAGAAACAATGAAATTCTCAAATGGACACTATTGACAATAATTTTACAAAAAGACTCAAATGACAAAGACTATCATCCAACAAAAGATATGTAAGACTCCTATACAGAAAACTACCAAATATTATTATCTGAAATTTAATTAGGCCTAAATCAAGGGATATATGGCTCATGGATTGCATGGCATATTAAAAATCTGGCCATCCTCCCCAAATTGACCTGTAAATCTAATGTAGTCTATATCAAAATCTAAATCTAAATCTCAGCAGCTTTATTTTGGAAATTTACAATCTAGTTTTTAAATTTACATATAAAACAAAGGGCTAAGAATAGCCATGATAATGACAAAAAGGAAGAACACTGCAAAATTTATACATAAAAAATCACAATATTTATATAATAACAATATTTATATTATTATAAAAATACTATAAAATAACAATATTTATATAACAATAACAACAAAATAAAATAATATATATATATAAGAATAAAATAACTAAGACATTATAAGGCTATCGTAATTAACAGTGTGGTATAGATGCAACCATAGAAAAATAGAAAAATGGAAGAGAATATAGAAACAGACCCTATGCCCACGATCACTCAGTTTGACAAAGATGATATCGAAATGCAGTAGAGAAAAAGTGGTCTTTCCAAAAAATGATGTTAGGTCAACTGCGTATCCATAAAAAGAAAAAGTGAAGCTAGGATCATAACTCACACCACGTAACAAAAGTTAACTGCAGACAGACTATAAACATACATAAAACATACATACAAGCATTAAAAATAAAATCATACATCTTTTGATAAAAAACAAAGGACAATATTTTCACAACCTTGAAGTAAGTGGTATCTCTTAAGCATGTACTGTAAAAATGTAAAAATGTACTGTAAAAATGAGGAAAAAATTGAAAAAGTGAATGCCATTTAAACTAAGAAATTCTGTTCACCGAGAGATATCATTAAGACAGTGAAGGGGCACCTGGGTGGCTCAGTGGGTTAAAGCCTCTGCCTTCGGCTCAGGTCATGATCTCAGGTCCTGGGATCAAGCCCCGCATCGGGCTCTCTGCTCAGCAGGGAGCCTGCTTCCCCCTCTCTTTCTGCCTGCCTCTCTGCCTGCTTGCGATCTCTCTCTCTGTCAAATAAATAAATAAAATCTTTAAAAAAAAAAAAAAAAAGACAGTGAAAAGGTAAGCCACAGAGTGGGAAGAAATATTTCGGATACATATATGCTACAAAGAACTCATATCACGTATCACACTTAAAAAATATCTGCAAGAAAGAAGTTAGATAACCCAGTAAAAAACCCACTCCACTAAAGATAATATCCACATGGCCAGTATGCACATGAAGAAATGCTCAATATCAATAGTCATAAAAAATGCAAATTAAAATCACAACGTGGCTAAAATGGCAAACATGGAAAATGCCAAGTATTGGTGAAGGGGTAAACATTTGGAATATTCAGAACTCTCTCATACACTGAGAGATGATACAATCACTTTAAAACACACATACACACACACACACAGACAAAATCCTGGCTGTATCTACCAAATCTGAACAAGTACATACCCTCTGATCCAGCAGTTCCATCCCCAAGTAGATATCCAACAAAAATGAATACATATATTCATCAAAAGACATGGACAAGAACAATCACATGATTCATAATTGCCCGAAACTAGAAAATCCCCAAACACTGATCAACAGCATAATTGATACATTGGAAAACTGTATTATGGTGTTAATTTTAAGATAGCTATTACGTTTATTTAGGGATAGTGATGACTGAGAGGGAGCATAAGGGAGACTTCTGGGATGCTAGTAGAAGGTATACTCTTGATGTGGCTGCTGTTACACTTCAATGCTCACTTGGTGAACACTCATTGAGCAAATACACATTCATTATCTATGTAGTTTCCCATTTTTATGCTATATTTCATTAAGTTCTCAATACCGGCGATAAAAGAGGCAAAGAATGAAAAGGAAGCAGTGCTTGCAGAGGCTCGGAAAATAAACGAATTGAAACAAGTCCAACATTCGCCACTATTTTTCTGCCAACTGGACATGACTTCATATGACATGCCAAGCAGAAAGCAGCCCTGTCCTGAAGCAGTTCAAACACAGTACCAAACTATGATAATGCCCACAGATGCAAAATTCTCGCATTCTCTCTCGGAGTTTGAGGCAGACACTAGAAAATGTTTTCCCAGTCTGGTGAAGAGGGCCATTCTGCTAGTATACTGTTTCTGGTTTGGCATGGCCTATCTATCTACACACATATTCTCAATGACCTCATCCAGTCTCGTGGTTTCAAATGACATCTAAATGTTGATGACTCCAAATGTATAAACCTAACTAAGAACTCTCCACTGAACTTCAGACTTATACAAGTTAAGTCATACAAAACTGCCATTTCTTAAAGGTCAAAACTGGGTGATTTCATGTAGCTCAACTTATAAATCAACTGCTTAATTTATATTTCTAATAAGCATCTCTAAAACAACTTACCCAAAACCAAATCTTTCCCTCCTGCATCTTCTCACCGCAATACATGGAAATCTCATCCTTCCTTTGCTCTGGCCAAATACCTTGGAGTCATCATGACTCCTCTCCATCTCTAAGACAGACTATACCCAATCCATCAATACATCAACCTTGTCAGGCCTACCTTCAAAAGAGACCCAAAATCAGACAACTTCTCAACCACCTTCACACTGTTGCCTCTTGGTCTAAGCCACCATCATTGACTAAATGACTTTTTGCAATAATTCTCTATGTGTCCTCCTTCCTCCCTCAACCCCCAATTTAGTTCATCCCAGCAGCCAGAGTCATCCTTTAAACTATTAAGTCACCATAAACAAAGGAAAGACAACCACAGGCTAGAAAACCCTTCTATGGTGTGTGTGTGTGTGTGTTTGTGTGTGTGTGTTTACATCGGAAAAGATGAATATTCAAGATACATAAAGAACCTTGCCAAAACAGGTAAAATTTAAAATAGATACATAGAATCCTATGCTTAGTTTAGTTTTTAAATGAAGGCATTGGCTCAGGATAGGGAGTTCTTAGAGTAACTCTTAGATAAAAGATCGACTTAGGAGCAATTCTTAGATAAAAGGCCACAAGCTTAACTATAAGTCAATATGTGATCTGCCTTACAAAAGAGAAGCAGATGAAAATTTCAGTCACAGTAAGAGAAGAGCACTGTTAAAAACTATATTGTCCAGATTATACCCAGAGCACTGAAGTTTTTATAATTAGCAAATACACAATTTTTTAACTTAAAAAAAAAAAAGGAAAATGTACCTGGGCCTGAAATCTGTCTGTGTCAAGGTGTCCAATCTGCTAAAATACTAACTATCCAACTTGCAAAGAAAATGTTAAGTCACATTGTGTCATTCTTCTGCTAAAAATCCTCCAGTGTTTCCCCATCCCAGAGTAAAAGCCAAAGCCCTACAAATGCCCACAATGCCATACACCCTTGGGCCCCCACCACCCCTCCAACTCAGACTCCTCCTACTCATCCTCTCATTCACTACACTCTAGCCACTCTGGCCATCTTATGTTCCTCCAACATGCCAACCAAACTCCCACCACAGGGCTTAGTATTTGCTGTTGCTTCTGCCTGGAAACACGGCCAGGTAGCCACCCTACTAACCCCCCCCTCCTCTTCATCGGTTCTTTGCTTTTCATCAAGAACTTTCCTAATCACCCCATTTAAAACCCAAAGCATCCCTTAACAGACACTCCTTAACCACTTCCCTATTCTATTTTTCATCATAGCCTTTATCACATACATAGCCTTTATCACATACTGTGTATTTGACTTGCCGACTGTTCTATTATAAACAAAATATAAGTTTCACAAGGACACGCATTGATTTTTTGTTTTCTGTTGTATTTCCAGTATCAGGAGCATTGCCTGGCATGTAGTAGACATGAAATAAATATTTGGTAAATGAATAAATAATGGAAGAAGGAAAGAACACATCAGAAACCAGGCTCCTACCAGGTTCCCACTCCATTATCCTTAGGATGTGACCCTTGTCCTCATGGTCCCAGAGGGCCACTCAATCTTAGAACATCACATCCACATTCTAAGCAGCAGGAATGAAGAAGGAGGAAGAAAGGCAAGTCCTCTTTAATTTAAGGAGACTTCCCAGAAGTCCCGCTCATTATTTCTATTTATACCCCACCATCCATATTAAGCCATGGTTCCCCAACCTCAGCATTACCGGCATTTGAGCCAGATATTTCTTCACTATGGGGGGCTGTCCTTTACATTGTAGGATGTTTAGCAGCATTTCTGCTAGCATTCTACCAAATGCCAGTAGAACATATCCCTCACCCTGTCCCTGAGTTATGAACAACTAAAATGTCTCCACACATTACTAGATTTCCTGTGGGAGGAGGCACATCCTTTGGTTGAGAGCCACTGGCTCAAGCTAAGGTGGTAAATACCACAAGGGTAAATATCAGGTGGTAAAGTCAGGATTCTGTGTTTTGAGATAGAACAGGAAAATAAATGGTTGGTAAGTAGCTAGTACTCTCTGTTCAGAGAAAAAAATACTCCCTCTTCCCAGAGACAAGCACTGTTGCCACTTTTTGGAGATAAGATCAGAGATGTTCAATGCATTTAAAAATATTATTTTATGTCCATAAAGTGTGGCCTCTTTTTTTTTTTTTACTTAACAAGGCCATTTTTTTCTGGGTGGGGATATGTCCTTTCTACCCATAGATTCAGATTTTCTTTTATTTCTGAAAGGTTTTCTTAAATCACATCTTTACATATTAGTTCAGTTTCCTTATTTAATTTACCCTCAGCATTGACACCAATTATGGGTATAACTTCCTCTGTCAGTCTTCTATATCTGTTATTTTTATTTTAATCTTTTAAAAAATGTCCATGTTAATTTACATTTCACTTTTCTGTACCTTATTTTCACTGGTATCTATCCTTTTTAGGATATTATTCATTTCTGTGTTAAACTTATTTCTCTTTTCTATGTCTTCCCTGAACCCTGTCAACTCCGCATCACCTCTTTCTGGGATCTCACCTTTTTTATCCTTATTTTCTAGCGCAACTACTTTACTTTGTTATTTTTTATTAATGGTGATATGTTTGATAAAATTTTTGTTTCTTGAAGGCAGGATTTTTCTGAATATTCTTTATCTGCCATTAGTTTTTCTCCTTTTTTTTCTTCTAGTCTTTGTATAGATCCTGTGGTCATTAATTTTCCATTGTTACTCATAAGTAAGATTCAGTCCTAACCAAATTAAACATTTGCATAAAATATCTAGGAAGACTCACCATGGACTATGTGCCAAACTAGAAAGAATCCTCTTTGTTATACGAAGTTACGAGTGGAATTAAATTTTTTAGACTTTTCTTTCCCTCAGTCAACAATGACTAGAAACCATCTGGTCTTTTCACAATACAGATTCTCTTTCTCCCACTCTACCTCCTCCACATTTTGTTTCCTGTCAATATGCCTCCTCTGTATAATTTCTCATTCAGTCCTGGCTGCCATCCTCTTTACCAACGAGGCCTAGCAAAGTTCCTGTAGCCAGTCCTCACATATCCTCCCTTTTCCAAACAAAAAAGACCACTATCACTAGTTGCTGTTAACATCCATTCTCTTTTCCTCTTATAACAGAACTGTTAGATTAGTAAAGGGAGCAATATAAATGGATAAAAGATTACCTTTCCTGGACTCCTTTGCCACTAGATGTGATCGAATAATCAGGTTCTAGTGGCTATTATTAGGACAGAATTCTGGAAAATATAGGGGCAGAAAAATTCCCTTTTTTCCTTCTAAGTTCTTGAGTTGGTCCAATAATTAAATTGACATAGATGAATAGGAGAAAAACAAACTTTGTATGTATGGGAGCCCCATGAAAATATAAGACTCCCTAGCAGTCAGATAATTGAGGCTGATAGAGCATCCTGAGCTAAGCAAAAGGGGGACAGGGGTCTAGGGCTTCAAAGGGAAGGAAGATAACTCACAGAAAGATGAGAAGAGCAAATGTTTGGTAAAAAATATTTGCCATGCCATGCAGATAAATCTTTTTGATATAAAAAGTTATCTCTGGTAATAGGTCTCTTCCTGGTACAAGCTCTCTATCTAAATTCTTTTAGGTAGCTAAAGAGAGGTAAAAAGCTCTTCTTGAGTCTTCTAGGCCCCAATTGCCTTCAGCTTGACATAATTCACATGCCAAAGTAACACGTTCTGGAGTGGCATATTCTGCTCCCCCTCAAGAATTTCTATAAAAAAAAAAAAAAAATACAGAAAGCTGAAGAAAGCTTTTGTTTTCCTGTCTACTACTGCCTGGAATATGAATGTATAGGGGAGCAAAATTTACCACCCCAAAATGTGTCCCTTTGTCATGTGCATTATTTCAGGCTGATTATGTTTAAGAAACAGAAGATTTAAGAAGTTGCTCTTTTTGGGGCGCCTGGGTGGCTCAGTGGGTTAAA
>CM052884.1:76037402-76054372 GCA_028534135.1 Potos flavus | reverse complement strand
CCTCTGCCTTCGGCTCAGGTCATGATCTCAGGGTCCTGGGATCGAGCCCCGCATCGGGCTCTCTGCTCAGCAGGGAGCCTGCTTCCCCCTCTCTCTCTGCCTGCCTCTCTGCCTACTTGTGATCTCTCTCTCTGTCAAATAAATAAATAAAATCTTAAAAAAAAAAAAAAAAAAGAAGTTGTTCTTTTTGCCTCCCTGCTAACTTCCTAAAAGAATTTAGATGGAGGACCTGTTCCAGGAGGGGCGCTCTAACCATAGATAACTAGAGTATAATATGAACCAGATGTGGTAGACTGGGAAGAACTTACCAAGGCCTCTTTGATGAAAGTACTCTTATGTCCCATTGCTTCTGGATGGCCCAGCAAGTATCCGTTAACCAGGGGCGCCTGAGTGGCTCAGTGGGTTAAAGCCTCTGCCTTTGGCTCAGGTCATGATCTCAGGGTCCTGGGATCGACCCCCACATTGGGCTCTCTGCTCAGCGGGGAGTCTGCTTCTCCCTCTCTCTCTGCCTGCCTCTCTGCCTACTTGTGATCTCTCTCCTCTCTGTCAAATAAATAAATAAAATCTCAGGGGGAAAAAAATCTGTTAACCAAACATTTACTCTTTCCATTCATCCTGTGAATTGCCTTTCTTCCTTTTGAAGTCCCTGACTCTTACCCCCTTCTTAGTCTACAATGACCTGTGTTCCACATTTTGCCTGGCTGTCTTTGAAATCTCTCATGTTTATGGAGATTCCCATAATTATATAATTAAGTTTTCTTTTCTCCTGTTAATTTGTTTCATGTCAGCTTCATTCTTAGACCAGCCAGTAGAATCTTAAAGGAGAGAGAAAAGTTTTTTCTCCCCAACAGATGTGCTGGTTGATGGCCCAGCAAACTCTCAGATCAAGAGGTTATCACAAAGGTGGAACTACACATCAGGATAGTGGGGCCAAAACACAGAAAACATGATTTCTTGATAGCAGTGGAGCCACTGCACCAGTCTGGATGGCAAAACTCTAGACTTCTCTTCTGTGAAAGATATACAAACTTGTTCTTTTGGATATTCTGCTAGATGCACTTGAACTTAACCCTAACTAAAACAACAAAGTTTTGCCCCTAAGAGTATGTTATTGACTTTGAAGAACTGCTCTGTGAGCCTTATCTGAGATCAGCAACCAAAGGTATTCTTTCTTGATGGAAGAACCACTATTTGGCTTCTTTTACTGCTTCTGGCAATCCTTCCTCAAATATTATGGTTCAGAGTTACAAATGTCTCCTAGTGTTCTTTAGGATGGAAGTTCAATGTTCTTTCTTATTCTTTTTTCAGAAATGCAAGAGTAGATACGGGAGATACTTCTCTACTCTATTTTAAAACTGGAAGGAGGAGATTTTCTTTTTTTAAGATAGGGAAGAAATAGTTTGGAAACAGAAGGAAATATGAAGGGCACATTCTCCACTTCCAGGCTCTGATTTATGACGGATATAAGCTTCATGTAAGAAGTCTGCAGAGTAAGCAATATTATCAGGGGACAGCTTGTTTCTTTTAGGGTAAAAATACAGCACTCAAAGATGTTGAGGATACAGAGGCATTAGCTAATGATAACCTGAGGGCTCCAAAGTCATAGCTAAAGGGAAGGATTGAAAGGGCAGAGAAATGCATAGAGTGGGTCTGAAATATATGGTATTTAAGGGTCACAGTGACAATGGGTTTACCTGGCAGACTAGGCTTTTGTGGTGACTGAGGAAAACTGCTAAGTGTCCTAATAGCTTCCAGAGGAAGACAGGTTCATCCTTTCATACTCCATTTGAGATTAAATACATATATATATATATATATATGTATATATATAAAACTTGGGTCCAAGTTCTTATGTGCACAAAGAGCTATTGTCTTCTGAGGTCTAACCATCTCTTAGAGCCTTGATGTTCGAAGACCTTCAGTTTCTCACCTCCTAAAGTTTACAGAAATCTTCCCTCTACTCCCCTCCAGCGTATTCCAAGATACTTAACATAATTGCATCAACTAGATGAGACTTATGGAAAACAAAAGCCTGGAAGAAAAGTGCATTAGAGGCAGCTTCTGCTTTTCACCTTGACACAACCTCTCCTGAGGTAAGGAAACCTAGCACTTGGATTCCAGCTTCAGTGGGGAAATGAAAGGGGGAAATACGGGGGAAAATGCAAAATATTATGTCAGATATTATCCTGCTCCCAAAATAGCCCCTTCCCTTTGATGCTGCATACAAGGTAACCCCTCCCTCCTCTGCTGTGACTACAGATAAACCCTGCATTTCATGTCCACTGAGTAGCAATGATTTCTTAGTGGAAAGTAGGGGACCTCAGAACCTCTCAGCCCCCAGACATCCTCCCTGCTCCTGTCCCTTAGAGACTCCTTTTGACCCACAGTCTTTGAAAGCAAGGTTTTTCAAATGCCTTACAGGGCAAATCTTATCCACAACTTCAAAATGTAAAACATATAAAAATTGTTGCGCTTCTGACTGAAGCTGAGTCAAGGACCCCAAGCTCTGTTTTCAGTGATCCTCACCAGACACCTCCCCACACACACCCTCAGCTCTCCTAGAAAGCCTAGATTAGGGCGACCAACTCATCCCAGTTTGCCCAGGAATTGGTGTGTGTTAGCACTAAAAACCCCAAATCCTGGAAACCCCTCAGCTCCCTGCAAACTGCGATGATTGGTCACCCAACCCCAAATACATCTTCATAATGGTTTAAAACCACTGGTTTAGAAAAAAATTCTTGTCAAAAATATAAGCATTTCTAATACAAGTCACACTTTAAGCCATATTTGGTCATTGCCAACTTAGTGTGAATTAGTTCATTAGCTGCCTTCCAAATGGTAGCCAGGCAGAGAACAGGATTTCAGGAAGAAAGGGATGAGTGTGGCTGCCCTGAAAGGATGTCCTGTGGTGCTCTCATCAGAGGCCAATTCATTCACAGAGTTCTCGCATCCAGTTCCCTACAGGGACACACTGGCTGAGCACCTCTGTAATTCAAACGGTTCATAGAGCCATGCCTGCCTCAAATGGAAGAAAGGAGACAGATGGTTGAGTACTCACCCCAAAGCCTACATCCACTCCATGCCCACGTAGTGTGTTCTCTCCCCACAGGAGGAAATACACAGTCAGAAATGCAGACCAGACTAAAACTAAGGGCCCACATGGGGATTAGCCTTCACTGCACTAGAACAGTGCTCTAACTGAACTAACCAGCCATAGAGAAGCCTGTATAATTGACTTGGAAAGACTTTCGGGCACAAGAGTCTCTCACAGCAGCTGGAACCGAGGCCCAAACCAAAGAATGAGCACCCAGCAGAGAAAGAGACTGTTCAAAGATACCCAGATGATCCCCTTTGTTGGCAAAGTTGTCCAGATGCTTATGCAGCTTTAATTAAGCCCAATTCTAATTAATCTGTGACCTTATTCAAACCAACTGTTTCTCTGAGCCTCTAGCCTCTCCAGATTCAAATGCCCTTTCCCTCCAAGTAGAATCTGAGGTCTGTTTTTCTTATTAAGTTTAATTGAAAGATGACTGAACCGTGGTCTTTCACAGAGAATTCTGCCCCCCAAACAGAACCTGTAGAACAGAGGGACGGCTAAAAGGCGGCAGAGACGTGATACAACTTCCACAGTCGGAACACTGATGAAAGACCGGGGCCGGCAAGGGCCACTTCAAAGGCCGCCCGTCGGATCTCCAACACTTGACACACTGAAAGCAGCATGTTGTGTTTAGAACACAGTCAGCGTGGCAGCAGTGAGGCCACAGGGAGAGGGGCCGAGGCCATGAAGTCATGAGACAGAGAAACAGTACAAACAAGAGAGCAGCGGGCTAAGGGTTAAAATCTACCCCCTGCCCTCCAACCCAGTGCTCCCCAAGTCCAGCCAGGGTACGCCGTGTGCTGCAAATGACTTACCGGTGTTTCGAGAGGGTGCCTGCCCCCCTCCACACTGGCTGGTACCTGGGGAAGCTGCGGACCCCTCTAGCTGTGAGCAGTTCTCCTCCGCAGTATGCCATAAGAATATAATTATCGTCGTGTGTTACGATAAATGATGCTTGAACTGGTGTTTAAAATGTTGAGAATAGAAATAGGAACCCATGCATTACCCCCACCTAACTCCCAAACCGCATCTGTGTTTCCTCTCCATCAGAACCAATACCCCCACCGACCACACCTTACCATCAGGGTATAGAACATGTGTGTGGCTCTTGCATCACTATGCCTAGTAGCTACTATCGGTCTAGCATATACTAGAGTGGTCTGGTCTTCGAAGATCTGTTTGCAGAACATGAATGCACTTGGGTGGATTTGAATATGTCATCTTCCCCCAAAGCTTCTACTTTAAACATTTATATAGGTTCCTACCATTCTTAGGATGAGGATCAAAGTCTTCACCGGGACATTCAGAACCTTCTAGAGTCTGGCAACCGAAGCAGTTAAGGAATCTTAGTTATTCACCACAGACCGCTCTCACTGGACTAGGCGAAGGCGATCCAGTCACTCAAAGAACCTCTGGGAGAGACCATGAGAAGGCTCCATGGCCGCAAAGAACAGCATCCTCACCCGGGCTGCCGCACAAAGCCCTCCCTGACCTCACCCCTCACACGCGGACTGCCCAGCTCACCCCTCCCTTGCTGAGCCCCGGATACTAGAACTTCCTCCAGCGCTGCTCCTGAAAGCTGCTGCCACCGTGGCCACACGCACCGCAGCACGGATGCCCCTGGCTCCCACAACTTCACTGACTTCACAACTTCGCACTGACGGCTGGCGCTTGGAACACGGCTGTGTCCCAGCTGCACGGGAAGTGGGGAAACAGCAATTCTGAGGTCTCCTTTAAGAAGATGGAGTGAGTGGCACGGGAAATTCCCCAAATGTAGGAAGGATGACCAAAGAGCATGGACAGTTACAAACTTGACAAATGCCCATTTGCTCGACTGCAAAACACTCCAGCTTCGCCTGCCCTGAACCTTAGCACTCCAGGCTTCTCTCAGTTACTCAAAACATCACCAAGCCTCCTTTAGAAGAACAATCCCCACCCGCAACGATGCTGCACCCTAGTCGCTGAAACCTGTGCCTATCTTGCCTCCCAGGCCAAAAGCGACTCTATAGATGTAACTAAGTTAAGGACCTTGAGATGGAGAGGGTATCCTAAATTATCCCAGTGGGCCCAGTGTACTCACAAGAGGAGTGGGAGGATCAGAATCCAAAGACGTGACAAGCTGTGACAACGAGCAGAGACTGGAGGGACCGCAAGGAAAGGCCACGTGCTAGGAACCGCAGGCAGCCTCTGGGAACTGGAAAAGACGAGGAACACATGCCCCACTGGAGCTCCAGGAGCAAAGCAGCCCCACCAGCACTTTGACGTTACCCCCATGATACCCACTTCATGCTTCTTACAACCAGAATTAAATAAGAAATTTGTATCGTTGTTTCAAGCCACTGAGCTTGTGGTGATTTGTCCCAACAACCATAAGGAACTAAGACAGTCCTGCCATGGCACACGTGGGCCCCTCTGCCCGGGGCACCTTCCCTCAGATCCCCCTACTCTGTATCTCAGCTCCTTTACCCCTCTCTCAAGGAAACTGCCCCTAACCTCCCAGACTAGGTCAAGTCCCCCAATGTCCTTTCTTACAGTCCATGAACTTGTACTTTACAACACTTATCGCAATTATGATTTTACGTTGGAGTACTATTTAATTCTACGCCCACCAAGCTGTAAGCTACCTAAGGACAAGGACACATCCGGTCCTGCTCACCACTGCATCCCCATCACCCAGCACACAATAGGTGCTCAAGTAGTATATGTTGAAAAGATGGACAGACCTAGCACACATGCCGTCAACCTGGTAGCAAAGCATTGTACTTGGGCTTAAGAAGCTGCTTATTCAGAAAAAAAATGTAGACACAGCTTCTAAAAGTGGCAAAGAGCAAGCATCCAATAAACACTGGATGGATGGACACATGGATGCATGGAGCCAGGGATGCATGGATGGCTGCATGGACAGAGTAAAGAAGGGATGGAATGCCTTAATACATACATACATTAATGAATCTTGCCAGTGGATTTATTTTACTAAGAATAACATTTTGATCAGTAATTGCTCAGATTATAAAACAGTGAAGTCATGGGGATATCATGTATAGACATGGTGACTATAGTTAACAATACTATTATTGCATATTTGAAAGAAAGTAGGAGAGTGGGTCCTGAAAGTTCTCACCACAAGAAAAAAAAATTTTTGCATGCATGTATGGTGATGGTTCTTAACTGGACCTACCGTGGTGATCGTTGTACAATATATACAAACATCCAATCAGGACGATGTACATCTGAAACTAATATAATGTTGTATGGCAATTAGAGCTAAAAAAAAAAAAAAAAAAAAAAAGAATAGATGCTATCCTCAAAACATGACCTTGAATGCTAAATGATACTCCACTCCTGCTCTCCCAGCCTGTCATTTGCTCACTGCACTCAGAAAACCTTTACTGAACTCCTAGCATGTGGCGAGCTTTTCAGAGACACCAAAAAGAACAAGACAAGGATCTTCTGGCTGGTGAGATCACAACAACAGTCTTCTAGGGCAACATGTCTCATCCTTCCCTTCATTTACACCTCACCTACTCCATAAAAGAGATCGTTTCCTGCCTTTGCATCAGGTTGACAGCCCAGCCTCGTGGACACCCTGCTCCTGGCTCCACTCAGTTGGGGAAAGGAGGATGTATACGATTGGCATTTTCAAAACACTCTTTGAACAGGGATATAAAATTGTGACTCTCTTCGTAAAGAAGTCTTGCCTTTTCCTGACAAAAGGACTATTTTGCCATATAGTCTTCAAGTGTCTGTACCACAAGATCCTTAGCCCTTTCTAGAACTTTCCTCTGTTGGCAACTACCACTATACGAAACTGAGATGCAGAGATAAAAATACTGTCTTTCATGTCCTTCTCTCTCCTCTAGTCCCCCTCCTGATGGCTGTCTGTGCCTGTCTGTGCCCAGACACTTGAACAATATTCCACTCCCGAGGGCTTAGGGAATTCTCAAGGGTTATGACTGATAGCACCTTAGGTGTTCATCCTTAAATTTTGTAAGATTTCTCCAAACATTAAAGTTCTTCAAAGTTAAAAGAAATGAATGGCTAAGGATGAACATTTAGGCATGATGCCCAATGAAGAGAAAAATACATTTAAAGGCAGTAAGTCTTCGTCAGTGCCTCAAACTATCTCCCAAAGGGGACCACCACTTCCAGGCACATCGGTGCACCGTGCAGGTCCCTAGGAAGCCCAAGGCTGAGCTCGGCTACTGGCAAAGAGGAGACACACAATGGGGCACATGCTAGGAGCTTAATCACTCACTGGTGATTTGCTAGCAACAGAGATGTACGCAAGCAAAAGTTGAGAGCACAGAAGGGGAGGGTGTGGCACTTCGAAGCCCTGCCCAGAGCTGCATCTGGTACTGGAGGACTTTGTGAGCAGCTGCAGCCTTGAGCTCTGCGGCCTCAGCCTGGCTCAGGGTACTGGGGCAGGAAAGAGCAGCCAGTTCCAGAGGCCGTCCTCCAAGTTCCTGGAATGTCTTATCTTCTTTTCAGGGCTTTTATAGCTAGATATTGAAGATACAGTGTGAAAAAGAGACTCATCTTTTTAACAAGGCCTTTTTAAATCTGGAAGGAACAGCCCCATTGATCAAGAAATTATTCTCATTAGTCACTTTCTACCCTATTGCCTCAGGATGACACTAGGCTGCCAGCAGAGATGTAGGGCCACAATTAATAAAATATTATTACAGATAAAAGCTGCAACCACAGCGGGCACAATTAAGATTCACACACAAGTGTGTGCACACACCCTTCCCATCAGAGTCTCCAGGCTCCATAGGAACCCTCCAAGTCTCCAAAACTTATCCAAAGGAGAATTTAAACCCACTACTAGTTAGAATGTGTGAAATCATTTTAGCGGCGCTTTTATGCAAGAGACCCAGAAGACACCAGCTGAGTATGCTAAACCAGAAACAGCACAATGCGTAAAGAGCTTAGGCTCTGAAATCAGACATAACTGGGTGTGAAGTGGGTGTCTCCATTTACAAGCTGTGTGACATTGGGCGAACTACTTGACTTCTCTGGGCCCTGGTTTGCTAATCACTGGAACAGGGATAATCATACTAACTTTGGACAGCTGTGGTGGAGGTTAGAGAAAATGTATTTAAAACACATATACTAGTGCCTGTCACTTAATAAATGGTAACAATTACTATTGGTAATAATGAGCACTGGGGGAAAAAAGAGCATAGTTGTGCTCACTCCTCTCCCTCTTTGCCCCTCTCCCTCCCTCCTCCTCCCCATCTCTCCCCCACTCCCCTTCTCTCTCTCTCTCTCTCTCTCTCTCTCATCCTCCTTCCCTCCCTTCCTCCATTTCCTCTCTCTCCTCCTGAAGTTGTACCTACCACCATCCTGCTGCTATTTTTCCCTCCGGATGCCCATATGACCAGTCAGTCTCTCGGAAAGAAATTATCATCTAGGACCAGGTGCTGAGCAATAAACTAGGTCATGTCTGAGACACCATTATTACTGTTGTCAGCAATAACTGATTTCAGCTTTCCGACATAAATTTGGCTGTTTTGTGTCCTGCTGCCCTCAGGGAGCAATCTTACAATGGGGACCCTTCCCTCCCTAATGGAAACATTTGGGGGCAGTGGGAGGGCATTGCTACAAAGTGGGCATGGAACAGAACAGCTGGAAGTGGCCTCCCTAATTGGCAGCTTCCCGTATTATGACAGGTTTGAGGCAGATTATGACAACAAAAAGGGCACATGCGGGGAGTGACAGACAGCACTTCCTTAGATGGAAGCTTCTGCAGGATTCCAGATGTAGCCGCTCCCTTTAACCTGCGTGTTCATAGCAGCTCCAAAGCACCCTTCCCTGGGACTTCCAGGGCCACGGATCATTGTCGGTTTGGCTGCCAAGTCCTGCTCTACAGAGGCACCTGGGGAAGACAGGACAGCTAATGAGAGCAGGACAATCAAGGGGAAAGACAGCTGGGCTGGGGGCCAAGCGGCCTGGGGTCTGGCTCCTGTCCTGCCACCCGGGGAACTTCTGGCAAGTCCTCATCCCACTGAAGGTTGCAGTTGCCCTCCAGCAGAAAGGCCGTCCTGAGCTCATCACCTTTCTGTGAGAGGAATGCTGTCACAGGTGCTCGCTTTGCTTACCTGTAGTTTCTACTTCCTCCACACTGATATATATATCGGGGCGGGGGGGGGGGGATGTAATGTTTGAGGTTTCTTCTGATTATCACTCGGGTCTTGTCCACCCCTGAACCAATACATATACACACACACTTGAGAGGTAGAGAGATAGAAAGATGATAACTAAAATACTAAACTTTATTTAAAGATTGATTGATTGATTTTAAAGAAGGGGGAAGGGGCAGAGGGAGAGGGAGAAGGAGAGAAGCAACCTCCTTACTGAGGTTGAGCGCAGAGCCTGACGAGGGCTCAATTTCATGACCCCGAGATCATGACCTGAGCCGAAATCAAGAGTCACCCGCACAAACAACTGAGCCACCCAGATGCCCCCGAAACTAGTATTAATTAGGTACTTCCTATATGCCAAGTACTGTGTTAAATGCTTACATTCATTATCACGTTTAATCTTGCCAACAATGCTGAGAAAGAGTTGACTGGACAAACCTGCTATTTGGGGCCAGAGTTCATTTCCGCCCCCCCGCCTCCTGGTAACAGTGCTCTTAACGGCCCACGAGAAACCAAGATGGCTACATGCCTCGCCATCATCCCCCAAATGGTTTTGTGGCATTTGGCCTCAGCCCCAGCTATAGAAGTAGAACTTGATTGGCTTCATTGGTCAATATATGCCTCCTGTCCCTCACCACAGTGATTACTTCAGGGGCAGACAAGACCTGAGCAGTACAGTCAGAAACCTCAGGAAATTTGCCAGATGTGGAGATAAGGTCTCCTTCTACCCTATGGGACTTGAACATAATAAGCACATGGCCCCATTATGGGCTGTCAGACATTTTGGACACATAAGAGAATACACTTCCAAGAGCAACTGCTGAAGAAATAGAGCCAAGAAAAAAAAGAGTGACAAAACAAGGGATTCAAGATGCTAGATCAAGCCCTGCCTGAAGCTACATTTACTCCTGGAATTTAAACAATTTGATTTTAATTTTTCAGTTTCATGCAACCAAAAGTATCCTTTCTCAATGTAGACAGGTATTATTATTATCCCATTTTACACATTAGGAACCTGAGACTCAGTGAGGTCAAACAACTTGCCTTTGGTCTGAACACAGGTCCCATTGGGTTCAAAAGCCCACGCTTTTTAAGCACTCCACTCTGCTACTATGAAGTAGTAGAAGCTTAAGTGAAAATGTTTATAAAATGCAACTTCTTTTAATTTCAGGAGTAGGCTCAGAATTATAACCTCAAACCCCCATTGAAATGAATTTTGTTAACACTTTCACAACAAGAAATCTACCCATCACATTAATCTCATTTGGCTGTTCAACGATGACCATCAAACCGTGGGCAGCCCCCACTCCGGTGTCCTGGTCACTGTTCCCCACAGAAGGCACCCTGCCCAACCTGGCCCCTCCACTCTCAGCTTGTTCCCACCTTCTTACTCACTAAGAAATTAAAGACACTGGGTGTTATATGCCTCAGTTTTCCTCTTAAAATCCATCCTGGCTGTCCCTCACCTATCGAGTAAAATCGAAGTTCCTGGTCTGATCAACTTTTGTTATTAGCCTGCAATTCACGGAAACCTAACACTCACATTTTAAGCTAAAAGGAGGTTTTGTCTCATATGACTGGGAAGTCCAAAAACGAATCCTCAGGAAGGTGGATCCAGGGACTCCAACAGCATTACTGGATTCTGTCTGTCTCCCTCCATCTCACATGTGTCTTCGCCCCACCGGCAGCCTCTCTCCGAAGGGGACCCAGTCAGTGGCCACAGACCCACACCTCCTTTCCAATCCATCTGCTGCAGAGGAAAGAAACATCTCTGACTCAGTGACCATACATCAATCTCAGAGAAGACTTCAGTTGGTCTTGTCCCCGCCATGTGCCCCTCCCTACGCCAATCACTGCGGTGGGGGGAAGCGGGTATCATTACTGACAGTGCCATCAGGGCCTCACAGAGTTGGACATTCGCCAAGAGCCAGAAAATGGAAAACAGAATTACAGAGCCATTAAACAAAAGTCTACAGGGAGCCCCATCTCCTCCACTACTATCCTGACAATCTCACTTTCAATCCTCAAGATGGGCATTGCAGAGATGCTAAACATCGCAGTCTCCCCTAAGTTACGCGAGCTTTCATCCACCCGTGCTTTGGCATATACTATCCGTTGCTGGGAGCGCCTCCGGGGCCTGGTGATGCCCAGCTCAGATTTTTTCCTCCAAAAAGCCTTCTCTGATTTCTAGTGAAAAGTAATCATTCCCTCTTTGGGGACACCTCTGTCCCTGGCACGTGCTCTCACTGTTGCGCTTCCCACACCACAGTCTAATATTTTGCTTACATGTCTGTTTCCCAACAGAGTCTAATGTCTGTGAAGACAGAGACCTTGATATCCATCTTATTCCCAAAACGAACCAAAATTACCCACACAGAAGAGGCACTTATTATTGTTTACTAAGTGAATGATAAGTGAATTAATTAATTAACAATGAATAACTCCCCTTGGGGAAACAATTAGCATGGTTGAAGATAAGGAACATTGAACTGGGAACTAGGGAATCTAACTCCTCAACTAGTTCTTTACTTACCGATTATGAGGCCTCAAACGAGTCATTTACTACTGCTGACTATTCCATGCCTCATTTTTTTAAAGATTTTATTTATTTGCGAGAGAGGGAGAGAGAAAGAGCACTGTCAGGGAGAGGGGCAGAAGGACAAGAAGATGAGCAGGGAGCCTGACTGGTGCTCCATCCCAGGACCCTGAGATCATGACCTGAGCCAAAGGCAGACGCTCAACTCACTGAGCCACCCAGGTGTCCCGTCTGTGCCTCATTTTTAACACAGAAAAATGAGATGAGATCATCTTTACAGGATCTAAGGATCAGGATGCCACTGAGGAAAATTACAACTTCCGAAAACTTTCAGGGAGGATTAGTGACTTACAGAATTTTCCTCATATGGGTGAATAGATTCCTCTAAAAATACTACTGGGGGGTAGTATTAAATCCATGTTTGTTTGTTTTTTCGTTTTAATTGTCTCTGCTTTCTAAACTTTCTATACTGACTATGCATTACTTCTGCAAAAACATTTTCGGAAGAGTACGGTAATCAGTGAAAAATGACCTGCCTGGCAAAACAGAAATACCACGAGATATTCAGCAAAAAAGAAGACTCTTCCAGTTGGGATATGTTAATTTGTGGTGGGCTGAATAACAACCCCTTCCCCAATATGCCCACATCCTGATGCTCGGAAGGCGTCAGTCTTACCTTATATGGCAAAAGGAATTTTGCAGAAGTGAGTAAGGATCTTGAGAGGGAGAGATTTTCTGAGATCATATGGAGGAGCCCAAAATAATCACAGGAGTCCTTGTAAGAGGGGCACAGGACAGGTCCAAGAGTAAGTACACAAAGTGATGCTAGCAGCAGAGACTGCAGGGATGTGCTCTGAAGATGGACAGAGAGGCCACAAATCAAGAACACAAGTGGCTCCTAAAAGCTGAAAAAGGCCTGGAAACATGTCCTCTTTCTAAGAACCTCCAGAGAGAATCCCCCTGACATCAGATCAGTGAGACAGATTTCAGACTTCTGACCTCCAGAAGAGTAAGAGTGCAAACTTAATTTTAAAACAAATGTTTCTTTTATTTTTAAATAAATGTTATTTAAGCCACTAAATCAGTGGTAATTTGTAATGGCAGCCATGGAAAACTCCTATGTCACTCCTGACAAAAACACTAACCAAAAAAGAGGGAAAAAAAAGGAAGAATTACTGCTCTTTTCCAAATTTGGGAAAGGAGAGAAAGCGGAGATCTTCAACAGATAATGGATGAGAGGAGGATGAAGGTCAGTAGTTTTCCTTCTCTCAGCAAAGTGAGGTGGGAGGAACTGAACCAAAATGAATCCAGAGAAATCCTGATGGGACATAAAGAAGAACATGCTACTAGTCAAAGTCTGTAAGAACTAAAATGCATTTTCAAAGGTGATTGTGCAAAAATTTCTTTAATGGGCTTCCTGAAGGAGACCACTGGCAACAGTTAGGAATTTAATTAGATTTGCTGAAAGGCAAATGGTGCCCTCGGGCACAGGGTGCAGTTAGAAGAGGCTGTAAGTGTGGGACCTCCGCTGGGAGGACTGGGGAGCCAGAGATGCCTATGGTTTGAGTAGATGTGTTTCTAGCACAGGCACAGAATCCAAGGGCTTGCGTAAAGCTGACCTGGCAGGCTTCTGCTTGTGGTTAGGAGAAGAAGCGCCAACTATGAGAAAATGACCACCTTCGAGGCCCACGGGGAGTTTAGGATGGTTTGGAGGGGCATCTATAACTTCTTCAGAGGTCTAAGTACGTCCATGTGTCAAGACCAAGCAGGTCAGTGTAGCCCATGAACGGTATCCTGTAAATCAAGCACATGGGCTTTGAGGTCAGGCAGTCCTGAATTTGAACCTCAATTCCGTCACTTACTCACGATGCGACCTTTAGCAAGTTAACAGCTACGTGCTTCAACTTCCTCCCTGGCAAATACCACGTAATTATTCCATTAGGCTTCAATATATATACATGTATTCATATACAGCAGAATGCCTAGAAAACAGTAACCCTTCATTAAAGAAAGAGTTATTATCTTTTTTAGCTAGGTGTGGTCCGACCTAGCTGTGCGTTAGAGCAAGGTAAGCAGACAAGAGTGTCGGGGATATAACATTCAAGGGCCAGAGCGGCAGGAGTCCACGAGGCAGAGAGAACCCGCAGCCAGGAAACAGGCAAGTGAGCAGCACCAAAACTCAGCATCCACCTTCAAAGCACCAGAGTCCTGGTAGGACTCGCATTTGAAGCACTTTTCTGTATCACCTACGGCTGCCCTTGGCTTGGAAGAACAAGGTGGGGATTGAGAAGCAACTTGCTAAGGATAAGAAGTAGACCCAGTGCCCAACTGAGGCTGTTCTGAGGACTTCCCAGGCTTTCTCATTCTGCTTTGATCTCTTTACCAGGAATGGCAAGTATGTGACTTTTATGCCATCATTTCCTCTCTTCTAAAGCTCGTTCCTTTAACAAATATTTATGTGCTGTGTGCAGGGACCTAGCAATAACGCAACAGACATAAACAAATCCCTACCCTAATAGACTATAATCTAGTCTCACGGCAGACGTCACTCATCAATGAGTTGGCATACTGTCCTTGTGAGCCCCAAAGCCCCTTCAAGTCCTTCTCAATGCAATCCAGCTCTCCAAAGAGCCACCGCCAATCAATTAGAGTTGGTACTTAAGACGAAAACTCACTCGCATTCCAGCTTTGAGCTTCTGTGATTGCTGAATAGACACACTGATCCCTTCACAGGAGCATGTCATTGTCTCATAGCCAGGTGCTGACAGGGAAATGAGACCCCAAAAACAACAACCACCTGTGTAAACATTGAAAATATGATGAAATGACTATTCTGATGACTAGCACTAAAATGGTCTTGCACATTTCACTGGTTATTACACTGATCTAGGCTGAATTGATGAGGGCTTTATAGGTCATAATCCCAATTTCATTCATTATATTCATGATCTCTGATTTTATAGCTCCAATCCCGGCCTTCATTCCACTACTTCGCATTCTCCCCAAACACACACACACACACACACACACACACACACACACACACACACGTGCTTCAGCAAGGAGAAAGACAGAATGGGTGTACATGTACACAGCTGGTGGCCGCATGATGTCATGGGAAATCATCCATGATACGGTGGAGTTGGTGCACCCAGCATCTAGACTCAGCTCTTCCACTGACTATGTGGCTTTTAGATATTTTCTCTTCTGAAAAATGGGAATAATAAAATTCATATCATTGTAACTTTGCAGCTTATCTCACATAGTTCTTTCAAGACTCTGCTATAATATGTTACAAATCCAGACTTCCAACTGCCCTGATGACCCTCAGGTGCTAGGAGGAAGTAAGTCACCTCCCGCCTCCTCACTGAGCCAGAGGGACCAGGGGCACTTCAATGGTCACTGTCCAGGTGGACACCGAGCATTCCCCCAAAGACAGCCCATTAAGGATCTGCTTGTCTTACGGTATCAGAGGGACAGGAACGAGCCGAAGAACATTTTAACATCCCTTTCCATCTGTGAAGAGGTAGGTCCACTATTAAACCACAGAAAAGTAAAAGAAGAACGTGGTTCCTGGACAGCAGATCACAGGAAGTAAATTCGTGACCCCATGGTTCCACTTTCTTGTGAAACCCACTCTCAAGCTGACTCCCACCCCCACCCCCACCCCGACAGCACAATACATGCCCCAACCTCCATGTGAGGATGCAATCCTGTTGCAGAGAGGAGCGGTAACGTGAGGAGGCTGGCCTGGGACCAGGGCTTCCTGACATTCGCTCCAGGTCCAGACAAGCGGACCTGCCATTTGATTTTGCTCCTCTGTCTTATCATTCCCTTCTTAGGCTTAATAAGAAACTGTTTCCCCGTTAAGCCAAAAAGCAAAATAGAATAATATAAAAATACAGTAGCCCCTAGCCACGGGTGGCTATTTAAATTCATTTAAATTTAATAAAATTAGATATTTTCTCAGTTGTACAGCTCAGTAGCCGTATGTGGTTAATCATTGGACAGCACTGGTCTAGATCCCCTAGGAGTGGTGAATGTCCCACATATATATTTCGATTGCTTTACAATGAGCTGTTTTTATTAGAAAAATCTGTGGAAAACAAGGAAGGCACTCCCCAGGCACAACAAGAAATATTGTTTAAAGGGAAGTGAAATTTCAGGAGACAATATCTACAAAATAGATTAGGAGAAAATTGTTAATATGCTTCATAAATTAACCTAAGTGCTGGAAAAACCTTAACAATAGATCATTTAAGGTAAAGAAATTAAAATGACAACAAAATATATGAGATGATCATCAGCATATCAGTAATGTTAAAAATGAAAATAAAAGCAATGAGATAAATTACATGAAACCAGCAAGTTACAGAAGTGGTTTTACCAGGTGATGACAATTTTACTAAGTACTATATATTTATATCATGCACATAAAATGTGAGACAGATTTAGAAATTGACATTTTTTCCAAAAACAAAGGTTTAAAGTGTTTTACAAATTTTCTTATCATGCTTTCAAAGGATGACCTTGCTTTATTTTCCTTTATCATCAATATTATTTCTGTATTAAACCTTTTCCCTACAGCCAACAAAACCAAAAGGAACAAGTCTGCTAAGCTTCTCAAAGCTACTTAAAAAGAATGTCAGGCAGTTAATGCGTAAATGTTCTGCTGGGCTTTTTTTTTCTTTTTCTCTAAACTTTCACATCCCATCCAAGTTGTACATATCCACTTGCCTATGAGAACATAGTTGAACTTGGTTGAAAAAAATAGTACATTTTTTGATTCATGGAAGTGATGAGTTTAAAAATGGGTCTCACTTCAGGTTCAGTTGGATCCTGAGGCTCAAACTATGTCATCAAGGCTTTTTCTTTCCAGTCCTAAATCGGTTTCCCACTGGGAAATATTGGTATCATTTTCTCCAACAATGATCTTCCTATATGCAGTCAGGAGGATGATCACCAAAGCACGAAAGCTGGGAAATCCCAGCACCTCTGTTTAGCAATCTCAATGGAAAGGGAGATTTTTCTCTCCTACCTTCCATATATTAATTCTAGGTATAAAATCTGATTGGTCCTGTGATCTCATGCCCTCACACTAGGACCATTTAATTTCCAGGGTAAGGCTGTCCTATCACACAACACCAGGGGGCACCATTCACATTCCAGTCTAGGTCAGCGGCGGCAGTTGGAG
>CM052884.1:76005766-76036902 GCA_028534135.1 Potos flavus | reverse complement strand
GTTCAGTGGAAGTATCATGTGAGCCATGTATGTAATTTAGAGATTTTTCATAGTCACATTTAAAAAGTAAAAATAAACTAGTGAAATTCATTTTAACGTACCTTAACCAGCATATCCGAAATATTTTTTTCATATCCAAAATATTTTTTCAACATGTAATCAGTATAAAAAAAGCAATAGTGAGAAATTTTACATCCTTTTCTACTACAGTCTTCAAAATCAGCGTGCATAAGGTATATCCTCAGTGGCACACTAAAATTTTCACCAGAGTTACTTGGATCTGTATTTAGAGCTCACAAAATTTATGACTGAAAAAGCAAACCCATGTACCCAAGTTGTTCCAGACATACTTAGAACTTCCCTTGTAGCTGTATCAAATATCAGTTTTAAATGTTTAATTAATTGTAACATAATTCAATTAAATTAAAAATTCGGTTTTTCAGCTGCATTAGCCACATTTTAAGTGCTCGGTAGCCACATGCGAGTAGGGGCCACATTTCAGACACAGCAGGTGTAGGCTGAGAGCCAGAACCTGTTCTCATCGATTCTTTTGTGCCCCCAAAGCCAGCAGAGATCTGCCTGGCAGGTATGCCCAACAAGCACTGGGGATGGAAACTGTCCAAGTTAGAACCGCTCAAGTCTAATTGTGGAAGGACCCTTAAAAGCTGCATGTCAATATTTTTCTTGAACGAATCACATTATTTTAAATTCATTAAAGAGCCTTGTTAGTTAAAGGACTCCTATTGTGATTTAAGTCATTTATCAAATAAATTGCCTTTCAGTCACTTGTGTAAAAAAAAAAAAAATTCTTAGATCAAGTTTAAGCAAGGCACAGACATACAAAAAAACCAATTGAAGGCCATTGGACAAGTGAGTAACCTAAGAAGCCGTAAGTCACATCCTCCACCTTCATGAAGCTGAAGTGAGTTTTTGCAAAAGTCCTAGACAACCTGAAACAAAGAGGTGTGATTTCTAGTTCTGGTTGGCTGATACTGGCTCTACGGGCTTATGCAGGTCCCCTGCCCGCTATGAGTGGGTATGGAAATCATGAACAAAGGTTGGTAAGTGAGTTAACAGCCTTAAGCTCTTTCCAACAGATGGCACTGTAATCAAAAGGACTGCTCCACGAGGCCACAAATCAGATTTCCACAAGGATTTCTGAAATCTGATGCCTTTACATCTGTCCATTATATTCGGAAGCTGGCCTATAGGTACATAGCCCATTTTGACTGAGGTGAATTATTTAAAGCCTCCCTTTGCTCAATCAAATAAGCATTTGAATGTTCAGTGATAGCCAAACAAGCTGTTCCTTTGTTCCTTCTTTCATTCATTTATTCATCAAACCCTCCTTGAGTGGTATCAAATGGCAGATACTAAGCCAGGGCACTAGAAACACAAGGAAAAATAAGAGAAGATCCTGCTTGTAGAAGCTCACAACCAGTTAGGAAAATCAGATGTACACATAAAGAACTGAAAAACAATGAGATTTAGTACTGTGAGAGAGAGACAGTTCTGTCAGGAAGATGAAAAAGAGAACTGAGGAAGGTTTGCGCATAGAGATACCCTTGAGATGGGCGTAGAAATGTGGAGAGCCGTCTCCAGACAGAAGGGGAGAGAGGATTGAAGGGTGGACATCCCTTCAGTGGTTACAAAAGATAAAGTCTCATTCGTGGTCTCCCTGCTTCCACTCTAACCCCCCCCTTCCCCCGTGGTCTGGTCACCAGTCACACAGCTGTAGGCTGATCCTTGTGAAATGTCCATCAGATTCCATCACTCCCTGATCTCAAAGCTCCAACAGCTTCCTTACACACCCGGAATAAAATTCAAGGTCCTTGCCAGGGTCTAAGGACCTTACGTGACGGGTCCTTGCTATATTAGAGACCTTCCCCCCTTCTTTCCATGCCTCCCGGGCTCACCGTTTCGGCCACACTGGCCTCCTTGATGATTTTCAAACATGCCAGGCAAGCTCCCTTCTCAGAACCTTCGCTAAGTGCCTTCTTTGGCAATCCTACATAGAACAGAACTCTCCTATCATTCAAGCCCCTTGCCCTGTTTTATTTCTCCACACAGCACTCAAGACTATGACATTAGATCACAAATTAAGCTATTCACCTGTGTACTGTCTGCCTTCTCCCTTAGAATGTAAGCACCATGAGGGTAGGAGCTTGATCTCTTTTGTTCACAAGTTATATCACCAGCTCCTAGAAGACGCCTAGCACAAGGTAGGCTCCCCAAAAGAATCTGTAGAATGAATAAATAATTGAATGAACTGAGGGAAAACATGCACATTTCAGGAGATTGCAAGTACCCAGCATGACTAGTATACGAGTGGGGAAAGTGGCAGGCAGGAGTAGCTAGAAAGGGCTAGGTGCTCAGTGACCAGGTCAAGAAGGTCCCTGAACTCCTGGCTAAAGGTTAGCATTGTATTCTGAGGACAACAGAGAGCTTGTGAAGTAAAGCTTGTGAAGGAAGAGAATGACACAATGACATCTGCAGAGTTAAAAGATAAGTCAAGCTGCCATGTGGTAGGGAGGGACTGCAGGCAAAGAGGCATCTAGTTTGCTCATCTGTAAAGTGGACATAACAACATCATCCTGGTCAGCGGCTACAGTGATGACTGAGGAAGTTAACGCATGCAAAACACCGAGCATAGTACCCAGCAAGAGGAAGCTATCGATAAATGGTATCTATTACCACACACGTAAGAGAAGCTTAGAGAAAGATGTCCACACTTCTGCTCAGGTGACTGACTGCTTGGAGCATGGGGCCTCTGATCCTGATAGGATCTACAGAAGGAAAAACTCATTCTGGGAACAGAGAATAAATCCTATTTTGGGCAAGTGCAGTTTGAAACAGCTGTCGGGTATCCAGGTAAGATCCAGTAAGCAGTCTGATATAAAGGTCTCCAGCTCAAAAAGGAAGTTTAAACCAAAGATAAAGATTCAGAGGAATCCTTTACCTTACAAGCAGTTGTCATTGTTGCTTATAAGCAAACCCTGAATCCAAAGCACTCAAAGGAAACTCACCAGAGTAAAAAGCCCCAACAGGAAATCATCTTATTCAGTTGAAAAGCAAACTACAGTGACAACAATTGACTCCAATTCTGAGCCTCTCAGTAACTCCCGCAAATGTTCACATAGTCCTCCTTTGCATTTCCTCCAGACACAGAGAAAAGAGTTTCATGCACTCAGCCTCTTCCACATCCTTTTCCAAGGCCCTCTCTACTTTCCTATTTTCCAATGTGCCCCGTAAGAAAAAGCTGAATAAGCTCCAGGAGTCTAAACATTACAGCTAAGAGACCTCAGCTTTGAAGGCATTTTTTTTTTTCTGAGCTGAGTGAATTTTAAAACTCACCATGTTCTACTCCTACTCCTTCTGAGCATACATACATGAATCTGAGCATACATGCATGAAGTAGGGTCTAAGGCACTGGGGTACGCGAGTCTGTATTGAGTGCCCTGAGGCTACAGGTGTAAGGAGACCAGGAAGGGCAGAGACAGGGGTGGCTCCGGAGGTGGTGCAAAAAAAGAGCCTTGGCTTGAAAGAACAGCGGAACCAGGGCCACACATGCATGTACGCATTCATGCAGTCATTCAACAAACAGCTACTTAGTACCTAAACTATGTGCCTCCTGCAGAGGAAGCAACAGTAAACAAGACAGACCATGGTCTCTCATGGAGCTTTGCATCTCATCCCATTTCCCAGACTCGCAGAGATACCTAAAACACAGATGCTTCCTGTACCTTCTTCATTTTCATTCGTTCATTCAACAAAGATTTATTGAGGGTGCTGTGCTGACCTCTAGGGTTACAATGCTGACTAGGACTGGGCAGTTATAATCCAGCCTGACCATCGCAGTGAGGTAAACACACCATGCGGGGAGTGGTTGTAGGAAGTGCCCTGTGATAGAATAAGTTTGTCCACACATTTTTTGAGATTGCAACCCCCAATGGTGAAAGAAAATGCCTACGTCCCCTCCCCTTGAATCTGGCCTGGTTCTGGGATTGTGTCGACCAGTAGAATGTGGCAGAAGGGATGCTTCCCCTAGGCTTTAAAGAAGTGGCGATATCCTCTCTTGTGATGCTTGCTCTAGGGGAAGGCAGCTGCCAAGTGATGGGCCTGACTGGCCTCAGACTGCCGTGCTGTGAGGAAGCCCAAACTAGCTATGTGAAGGGGCTGTGGGGAGAGAGAGGCCCAGTGGGCTCTGGTTCTTCAGCCATTCCAGCCAGGTGACAACGCTTAAGTGAAGAAGCCATCTTGGATATTTCATGTTGAATGGTAATTTGGTCTGAATGTCTGTCTCTCCTAAAATTCGTATCTTGAAATCCTAATGCCCAATGTGATGGTATTAGGAGGTGGACATTTGGGAGGGGCTTAGGTTATGAGAGTGGAGCCCTCATGCATGAAATTAGCATTCTTATAAAAAACACCTCACAAAGCTCCCTAGCTCTGTCCACCAGGTCAGGACACAGCAAGAAGGAACCAGCTATGAACCAGGAAGAAGACCTTCTCTGGACCTTGCTGGCACCCTGACCTTAGACTTACGGCCTCGGGAACTGTGAGAAATGAATTTGTTATTAAGTTGATCAGCCTGTGGTATTTTGTTAAAGCATCTCAAATGGACTAAAACAGATGGAAAGGGCCTCTCTGAAGATGTGGCATTTAGTCTGAGATCTGAGGGATGAGAAAGATTTTGACATACAAGAACCAAGGGAAAGAGCATTCCAGGCAATGGAAAGAGATATTTGAGATCCAGAGTTCTTGAGGCGTTCAGGCAGCTGATATCCAATCTGTGGGGCAGAAGCATGAGGAGCAAGGTCAAGAGCTGAAGATTAGATTGGCAAGAGGGACAGACCAGGAAGGCCTTGTCAGCCATGGCAAGATGTCTGAGTTGTGTTCTAATTAGAAAGGGAACGCCTCAAATCATTCTAAACACAAAGGCAACACAATCTATGTTAAATTCTTCAGAGGATCCCTGCTGCTGTTGGGCTAGCACTGTGGGTACCAGCTCCGTGCCCCTGATCACTGCTATAGTTCAGTACTGAGAATAGTATGTATAGAAGGTGTTCAAAAAACAAATGTTAAATGAATGCCTTAATAAGAATAGACTGGAGAGGATAAGAGTAAATAAAGGGAGACCAGTAGGGAAGCCATGCAATAATCCAGGTAAAAGATAGTGGCCATGGCTGGAGATGAGAAGAGGAGGGAAGTGCTAAGAAACAGGTAGAAGAGATAAGATTCAAGTTCAGGCTCTGAGATGTATCAGTTATATGACCTTGAGCAAATCAAACTCCTTGCACTTTTAATTCTTCATCTGCAAAACCTTCTCAATATAAAAATCTCTAATTCACACTGGTGTGAGAATCTCATGAAAAAATATAAGGAAAGCACTCGGTCAAACTCTGTGTTGAAAACTCATGTGAAGAGGCAGGACTATTATTATTCCATTCTTCCCCTAAGAGCCTGATGGATTCATCAGAAACACAGTCACTGGTTTTCATCATATCTCCTAGTGTTGTAGGGTAGCGAGTATATGAGCCCCGACCCTCTGGTCTCTGAAGCTGGCACCATGATTTCATGAGCCATGCTACCTCCTGATACTCCCCACCATGGTCACGAGAAGCCCCTTTCCATTTAGAGCAGCAGTTCTCAAATTAGAGCATGCATCAGAAGCTCCTGGAAGGCTTGTTAAAATGCAGACTGTTGAGCCTCACCTCTAGAGCTTCTGATGTGGTCCACCCAGAGAAAGAACCAAGAACTGGCATTTCTAACTAGTGCCCAAGAGGCTGAAGCTACTAAGGTGCAGTCACCTTTAAGAACTGAGTGAGCATACACTCAATTGCCTTTTCTGCTTGGAGGGTCTCATATTCCACTCAGAGATTCCTGAGATTCCCAGGAAAATTCAAGAACCAAAAGGAAAATTTCACCCACGTTTCCTCCATATTTCTCTTTTTTTAAAGATTTTATTTATTTATTTGAAAGAGAGCGAGAGAGAAATTAGTGGCAGGGGGCAGGGGCTGGGGAGAGAAGCAGACCTCCTGCCAAACAGAGAACCCGACACTCAACTCAGATCCCAGGGTCCTGGGATCATGACCTGAGCCAAAGGCAGATGCCCAACCGGCTGAGCCACCCAGGCACGCCTCCTCCGTATTTCTTAATATGAGATCTAGTGGTTCTTGTTTTAAACAACTGGTATGTTTTAGGGGCGCCTGGGTGGCTCAGTTGGTTGGGCCTCTGCCTTCAGCTCAGGTCATGATCCTGGGGTCCTGGGATCGAGCCCTGCGTTGGGCGCCTGGCTCAGTGGAGAGCCTGCTTCTTCCTCTGCCTGCTGTTCCCCCTGCTTGTATTCTCTTTCTCACTCTCACTCTATCTCAAATAAATAAAATCTTTAAATAAATAAACAAACAAACAACTGGTATGTTTTAAAAGCATGAAGCCAACATGCCTGGCTTCAAAACTATGTTGCATGACCTTGGCCTAGTACCTACCTCGTAGAATCAATGTGAGGAGTAAAAGTTAATACATGCAAAGCACTGAGAGCCTCAGCTGGCACCCAGTAAGCACTTGATAAATGCTAGCTGTTAGCATTATTATTCCAAAGTGTGACTCATGTAATTGGTTGTTTTATGGTTTTCACATAAAAACCGATAGAAAGTTCAGCTTCACCTCTGAAAAAATATATAGGACTGCACAGCAAGCATTTCAGGAACAAACCTCACTCCCAGCTTCATCTCACTTTTTCACCTGTCTTTTCCTTAGAGGACTCCGTTCCCTCACTTCACTTTGTCTTATTGAATTATTATATGATTCTCTACACCACGTTCTTAAACAAGGTGAATCCTATGCATAAAGATATAGTTCTCCAGTCGTTTATGCAGCTTCTTGACAAAAAATCAAGGTGTTTCAGGTTCAAGATCCCTACACCCCAACTTCTTTGGGAATCTGGTCATTATTGCTTCACGTCTTCAAGCACCTTGAGCCCCAGTAATAAACCAGACACGAGAAGCACACATGATACAGGTGTGTGCACTCACCCTCCCAACCAACCTTCTGTCCTTCTGAACGACGGAGAGGGTGCTATCCGACTTTCACTGCCTTTCTCTTGTGAAGACATGACTGACCTCCCACTGCCGGAACAGTCTTCTGGTTGTTTTTGTGGCATTCCCTCATTCAGGAAGCAGCTGAGCGTCTGGTACGTGTCACACATTGCGCAGGACATTAGGCAGGTGATAGTGCTTAAGACACTCTCTGTCCTCAAGGAATTCGGACTGGGACAAGCAGACCCATAAACAGGTAGGCTATTACCACACTGCAAGACAACGCTCTGAATAAAGGTCAGCGACACCTGGCTACGTGCCAGGCACAGTGGGTGTGCATTTTCCCCGAATGATCTCTTTTATCCTCGTGCTGACCCTATGAGGCCAGCACTGCCATTTCCCTCACTTTGTAGCTGAGGACGTGGAAGCACAGAGACTACAAGGTCATACTGTAAGAGGCAGAGGCAGACTTCAAAGGCAGGCAGTCTAACCTCAGGGTCTGCACCCGGAACCTCTCTATTATGCTGCTTTCCCTGCAATGTAATATGAACAACAATTGCACGAATAAAGGTTTGATGGATCTTTGGACCCAGTAATGCAAAGAAGTAGCAGTGGACAGAGAAATCTAACTAGCGAGGAGAGAGAGGGCAGGACCCCTGGCAAAGCAGGTTAGGTGGCAGAACTGGGGAGCATTCCCCGGCATGGAAGCATGGGCTGTGGAAAGGCTGAGTAAGCGGCCTGTGGTAATGACCCGTAGAGCCTTCGGAGGCTGGCCGCCGTAGCAAACTGCAGTACCAGCTCCCGGGAGGCCAGCGGGCCCCACACAGGTAGCCGTTTTATGTAACGTTCAAAATCAGCACTTCCCACGGAGTTCATCAACAGAGCAAGGACTGTTACGACCTAAGGCCTAAAGAGGCACTCACCTCCAGCCCTCACACACGAAAAAAGAGAATGGATTTTGCAGACAGGCATTGTCTGAGACTTCGGTGTCTACCGTGTTCTGTGCTTTAATGTTGGATTTGTGACCTACATTAATTATCTTCCAAGTCTGGATCAGGGTCCTATTCCAGCTACCTATTGCTACAAAACCTACCACCCCAAAGCTAGGTAGTACAGTAGCCACCATTTTATGAAGCTCACAGTTTTGCAAGTTAGGACTTTGTGCACCCCAGCGCTGGAACGGCTTTGGGGTGGCTTGAATAACCGGAGAAGGCTGGGACGATTTGCCTGGGGCCGCATGTCTGGGGCCATGGTTCCGGGTTCCAGATGAATTCCCAGGTTCTCTTCTACACTGTACAAGCTGAGATTAAAACACCAAAGACGGCTTCTTGGCAGAACGGCTGAATGGTCAGAGCTCCCTGGGCAGCTCTCTCCCCAGAGCCTCTCTGCGTGGGCCTGGGCCCCCTCACGGCGTGGCAGTCCCAGAGCACTCAGCCCCTGACATGGCAGCTGGCTCCCCCGACAGCAAACATTCCAAAAGAGACGCCGCTACTTCTTTAAGGCCTGAGTGAGGCGTCACGTCTGCCCTATTGCAACGGTCGATGCATCTCAGAACCGAGCCAGATGTAAGGGCAGGGGATGGAGATGCTTCCTCTCAGTGGGCGAGAGAGTCAAAGAATTTGTGGACACACTTACTCCATCGCAGGGCCCTTCCTACAGACTCCACGGGCACATTGCCCTTGCCTCACCATGACCTGTAACCTGCAGTGCAACTGCCAATCTTAGCATTTTAGCCCCAGAGGCCAGCACAGCACCCTCAAAAATGTTCTGCTGAATCAATGAATGGGTGGATGACAATTAAGAGGGCCCTGCTGTATATTTCAGATATCCCAAGGATTCTGAGGAACAGAAAATAAACGACCCAGAAATATTACTTGAATGAAATCACTAATATTTTACCCAGGAAGGTACCAGAGAAATGTATTATTTATACTTACACATGTACATAAGACACATTTTTTGTACAGATAAATATGGTGGTTTTGCAGCTACATGAGAAAACAAAAATAATTGCACTATAATTGAATAACTCATTACTCATATACTGCTTGCCACGTACCCAACATTACACTAAGCCCTTCACAAGAATTATCTCAGTACAGGAGGCTGAGCTCTGTTATGGACTGAACTGCACTCCCTGCCCCCAAATTCGTATGCTGAAGTCCTGATCCCCACTACCCCAGAATGTGACCCTATCTGGATATGGGTTCTTTAGAGAGATAACTGAGTTAAGGCGAGGTCATTACGTGAGCCCCCATCCAATATGTCTGGTGAAAAGGAAAGTATGACACAGACAGACACAGAGGGAAGGCCATGTGAAGACGCCCATCTACACGCCACAGGAGAGACCTCAGAAGAAACCAACCCTGGCAACACCGTGAGCTCAGACTTCTACCCGCCAGACCCATGAGAAAATAAATGTCTAGTGGTGAGACCACCCATTCTGTGGTACTTCGTGATGGCAGCCCTACCAAACTAATCCAAGGTCCCAGAGGCTACGGGCAGTAACACCATCAAGCAGGATGAGACCTCACCGCTTTCTCTGCCAAATGCCTTGGGAATGAAGGGATGGCTGTGGTTCTTCCCCAAAAGCAGAAGAGAAGACCGTGGCCTGCAGAAGGAGATACTGGACAGTAAAAAGAACCTCAGAGAGCCATCTAAGCTGTCAGAGCAGAGGGAGACAAGAAGCCACTCCCAAAACGTCAGAGGGCACCAAGGCCTGTGAGCCAAGGATCGGAGGCCTTGAGGACATTGGCTAAATATGGAACAAAAGGGGTTTTTTTCCAGTATAGTGGGGAATCCTGCCAATAAAACTTGCTTCTACAAAAGAAATAACTTCATGGTTCCACCGCAGAGTGTAAAGTTCCAGAAAGCCAACGTTGCCTTGATATGGGCTCAGGGAGACCTGAGCTCCCCCTGCCACACCGGCCCCACGACTGACCACAACAAGCAGGCGGTTACCCCAAAGGGGAGGTGGAGGGGAAGCTGACAGTGAAAAGGAATACTGAATCAGGCTCCTGTGGCTGCTCTAACAAATTACAACCAATTTGGTGGCTGAAATACAGAAACGTATTCTCTCACTGGGCTGGAGGCCAAAAGTCCACAGTATCACTGGGCAGAAATCAAGGTGTAGGACCCTCTGGAGCCTTGAGAGAATCTGTCCCTTGACACTTCGGCTAATGGTGGCTATTGGCATTCTTTGATTTATGGCTGCATCACTCCAATCTCTGCCTCTCGGTCACACTGCCTCCTCCCCTCTGCCTCTAGGTCAAATTTCTCCCTGCCTCTCCCTTACCAGAACACTTATGATGGCATCTAGGACCCAACCAGTAATCCAGGATAATCTCCCCATCTCAAAGTCCTTAACTTTATACATCAGCAAAGACCCTCTTCCCATTTGTAATGTATTTTACAGATATTTTTTTATATCTGTAACCATAAGACAACATTAACAGGTTCCGGGTAGGAAACTCTGGGGACCATTACTCAGCCTACTACAGGCATCCTTCACCTCTGCCTGGCAAACAGCATTCCACCAGCTCTGGAAAAGCCATTTTTGAGGCTGGTTGGGATGCCTTTCTTAACACGTTTCTCTGTCTGCATAGATGTTTGGTGGAACACCAAAATGCTAATTTTCCTAATGATATGATTCTAAACATCTTTCTCTGATGCTACATCTTCCACCTTTTAATTATTTCTTTTTGGCAGGCGGGCTCTAGGATGCAGTTCCTGTATATAGCAAACACACTCAGGTATGCAACTTCTAATAAAGGTTTGCAAGGAGCTGCAACTCCTCATGTTCGAATCCTCTGCACGCTGCTCCTGAAATACACAGAAACTCGAGAGGAAGAGTGAAGGTCAGTCTGGCACTCCGAGGCCTGAAGCGGCAGGACAGAGAGGCCATAGGTGTGATTTTTTTAGGACATCAGGATGTGTCAGAGGGTGCCATGTACATTTTACCAAAGCTAGCAAGTATATCCTCACATAACTTCCTCTCCGTATGGATCTGGCTGAGAGGGGTTCAAAAGAGGAACTTGCAGGAGGAAGGAAGAAGTCATTCTCAGAACAAGGTGGACAGACTTGGTGACAGACAGATGTCGGCAGAGGTGACGGGCAACCTCCCAGCTTCCAGCTCCTCTTTCTCACACTGGCCCCCCAAAACAAGGGTAGCCCCCAGCCAACCTCCAGAGGCAGCAGCTCCCCCAGATTTCTCTCCTGGCCTTCTTGGAGGGTTCACTTTAGCAGCCAGCACTCACGGGCTCTGTGATCTCCTGCAAGCGGGACCTGCTCACTTGTCCCCATTAGGTTCCGTGACTGCGTCTCCGGTTCTCCGACCGCCCCCACCCTTCCACACTTTCACTTCCTCAGCTCCTCCCATGCTGTGTCAGCTCCAACTGCTGTGGTCAACCCCTTGTTCCCACAATACTTTTAGTGGCCCAACTGATACCCAGGAGATGGCTTTTCCCAAGCACAACTCAGCTTGTCAGTTAATGAACCAAGCACTATTTTTCAAAGTTTAGTCCCAGACCCTCCTGCATCAGAAATACCTTAAGAGTTGTGGGGTTTTTTTTAAGATTTTATTCGCCCACTTGACGAGAGAAAAAGAGAGAGAGAGCACAAGCAGTGGGAGCAGCAGAGGGAGAGGGATAAGCAGACTCCCCACTGAGCAGGGAGTTCGACACAGGGCTTGATCCCAGGACCCCAAGATCACGAGTCGAGTAGAAGGCAGACGCTTAACCAACTGAGCCACCCTGGCGCCCCAAGAACTTTTTTTTTTTTAATTTATTTACTTATTTTAAAGAGAGAGATAGAAAGAGGAAGAGCATGGTGGAGGGGGCAGAAGGAGATGAAGAGAGAAACTCAAGTAGACTCCGTGCTGAGCATGGAGCTGACATGGGGCTTGATCTCACAACCCTGAGATCACGACCTGAGCCAAAACCAAGAGTCGCATGCTTAACCAATTGCACCACATGGGTGCCCCTACCTGAAGAGCTTTTTAAAAATATAAATCCCTGTTGCACATGGGTGGCAAAGTCGGTTAAGCATCTATCTGACTCTTGATTTCGGCTCAGGTCATGATCTCAGGGTTGTGAGACTGAGTCCCAAGTCAGGCTCCACACTCAGTGTGGAGTCTGTTTGAGATTCTCCCTCTCCCTCGACCCCTCCCCCTGCTTACACTCCCCCTCACTCTCGGTCAAATAAATAAATCTTTAAAAAAAAAAAAAATACAAATTCCTGGGCTCCCCTTTAGACCCAAGACTCAAAATCTCTGTAACAGGGCCCAGGATTCTGCATTGTAACAAGTATGCCAGGTGGCTCCTGGGCACCTGCAAGTTAGAACAAGAATACTATTGCTCAGATTAAAAATATTTGAGATCACTGGAAACAGTAGTTCAGTGTATCCCTACCAGAAGTATATGTGAAGAAATATTATGTTGTACTAAAATTTTAGGCTGCATTTTCACAACTTATATTTTATAAGGCATATTACTGTCATTGATGAGAGGCCCCCACATCTCCACCTTTTCATAGGGAGCTAAGGGACAGGTGTGGCCTGATGTGGTCCAGATAAGTTCAATAGTGTATTTCCTTATTCACAGAACTCTCACTGGCCACTTTTCATGTGCTACAGACTGTATGAAGACCTGGAGATAATTAAAAGCCTCTCTTGTCCTCGTGGAGTGTACACGCCAGTATGAGAAATGTAAATGTGATAAATCTCACATTTATTGCATGCTTACCACGTGGCCATTTACATCCAGTATTTCATTAACAACCTTTAAGAAGACTGACTCTTATTAAAGTCATTCTTCAGGCAAGAAAGTTGAGCTCAAGCTTAATAAGCTTAAGCCCCAGTGTCAATAACCCAAGACTCCTAACCTCTGTGCTTTCTGCATTCTACAGAATAATGTAAACTGGCCAAAATTTACAGACACCTTGGGTATAAGGGCTGAAGAGTAAATTAGAATGGCAGAAACCATAAAGTGAGGAGAAACAATTTAAACCATAATGTGATTTTGGAACAATCTTGAAATCACCCATATCTCTTCCACAACTTGAGCTTTGGTAGTTAGAAGGCAGAATTATTTCAATGTCCTACAAATCTGCAGATAAATGCTTGATTCCTTTTGTTAGGAGAGACAGTTCTGTTAAGACATATTAACAATCCTCCATGTTCCCCTATAGTATGTAAAAGCTAGACAATTTAGATATTCAGAAACCAGATGCCGGCCTTGACTATGGAAGGACTGAGGCAGTAGGAATCTAGAGGAACTACCTGCCTTGGTTATCTAAGTTTCCATATCAAAACTCTTCCCTCCTACTGGGGAAGAAAGGTTTCTCCTGCAGAGAGATACTTCTGTGATTGCTACAAACCTGGGTCCAAAGCTTGAGACATTACTCTGCTCTCTCCCCTGGAGGCTCGTGACATTCTGATAACAAAAACTGCCAGTTATGAAATGGCTTTTTCTTTGTATTTGAGGTTACTCTGGAAACTGCAGTTGGCCATGGCTGTGAGAAGGCTCTTGGGGCTATAGGAATAATCATGAGGAGTTAACTAAGGTTTCCAGTCCTGGGACCCGGGATCCAGTCACAGCTGCTATGCTCCTTTGGAGCTGCTTGAGACTCCCACACTGCCAAATCCCCAAGAGGGTCCTCAGAACCCATGACACACAGCACTCCCTGGGCCCTTCCCAGCTGAGCTGCTCTTATTTCATTACCAAACCAAGTACCTTTGGAACAAAATATTTGGTATAAAAGACCCAGATTCCCTGTTTCTCTTCCAAACACCTTAGTATAAAGTTGGTTACACAGTCCTGATCTCCACGTGGTTCCCCCCTCTGACAGCTGGATCTTACCCTTCCTTGTAAATCTCCAGTGCTGGTCTTGTTCATTTGTTCCTTTTTTTAATTGATGGCATCCTGGAATATCATTGATCTAGACTGGTCCTCCTAGTATCAAACGCTGTCTGAAACATGTCAAAGATGGCTATAGCCTTCACATCCTGAGCCTTATCCTCCCTGTGTGACCGTGCAGGAGAGTCCCATGAGACTCTGCCATTTCAATGGGCACATATGGCTAGAATGTCCTCTTTCCCCACTGGGTTCACTCAGCTTCCTCTTTCTTTCCCATTTCATTCTCATATGCCTTTGTTGGAAATATAATAGTCCCTATTCAGTGGATGTTTGAAATTTTAACCAATAGAATTCAAAGTAGGGTCTTTGCTATGAACAGAATTGTGCCCACACCCAAACAAAGTTCATATGCTCAACTCCAATGTGACTCTATTTGGAGATAAGGCTTTTAGGAGGTTAAAGGTTAAACTTCCTAAGGTTTAAGGTTAAAATTCCTAAGGTTCAATAAGGTCATATGGTGGGATGCTAATCCAGTAAGATTGGTGGCCTTATTAGTGGAAGTTGTGTCTCTCTCCCTGTCTCTCCGGGCACAGGCCCCAAGGAAAGGCCATGTGAGTGCACAGAGAAGGCAGCCAACTGCAATCCAGAAAGACATCTCTGATCAGAACTCAACCACATTCGCACCCTGATCTCAGACTTCCAGCCTGCAGAACTGTGCAAAATAAATTTCTGTGGTTTAAGCCACCCAGTCATATTTTGTTATGGTAGCCCAAGCTAAGACAGTCTTATTCTAAATTATAATAAATTAGACTAACAAAATATACCATGATGGGTGCTATGATACAAATCAATACCATGCAATGTTGGACTAACCCAGCCTTGAGGGTAGGAAATCTCTCCAGAAGAAATGATGTCTAAAGCTGAATCCTAAAGGATGAGAGGGGTGGAAGGTACCTTCAAAGCAGAAGTGGCCCTGCCTGTGCAAAACTCAGAGGATGAGAGAAACCATGGTTTCACTGGGCACTACAAGTACCTCAATATGGCCGAAGAGGAGAGTGGAAAGAATTGAGTGGCCAAAGTGGGACTGAAGATATTAGCAGGGGTAGGTTGAGAAAGCCTTTCTGGCCATGTAAAGAAATCTGAAATTTATTTTGAAAGCACAGAGAAGCCACCTGAGGATTTTTAAACAAAGGACTAACAAAATAGGAAGTATGTTTTAGAAAGGTCATGGGAATAAGCAGCATGTCCACGTCAGGGATTCCTTCAATAATAGCAATTGTAGTAATTCAACTAATATTTATTAAGGACTTATTAGAAGCCAGGAACTTTTCTAGGTACCAGGGATACAGAAGAGAACAAAACAGACAAAAAACAAAAAAACAAAAAACACCCTGCTCTCAAAGCACCTGTATTCTAGTATGGAGATACGACCCATAAATAAAGAAAAATAAAATGTATCAGATGCAACTGGAGTCCTGGATGAGTATGGGTGAGCAGGTTATAGAGAGAAGAACTTGCTAATAAAATGACATTTGAGCAGAGACCTAAAGGAAGTGAGGAGTAGACTGATAGAATCTGAGGTCAGACCACGTCAGGAAAAATAATAGCAAGGGCAAATGTCCTGAGGTAAGAGCAGGACTGTCCCAGAAATAGGAGACCGTGAGAGAAAGGGGAGAAGGTGCAGAGCTGATGCCCGAGAGCCCAACTCATGTGGCTCCTTGGGATATACTCAAAACCCTCAATTCTTGGGCTGTCAGAGCATTGCTAAGGCCCATGAAAAAGTGCACAGAATATAAATTCTGCCCCATCTCTGTGCCACACTTTGGACCCCAAAGCAGCTCTTCTTGGATCCAAAGTTTCTCTTGAATAGTTCTGCCAGCTATTGACCACAATCCCTCCACCAGATTTCTCACAACCAACAGGTCAGTTTTCATTCCTACTCCACTAACCAGAGAATTTTAAACCCAATCCAAGGAATCCAAAGGAAACTGGTACTAAACCATCACTTCATTTTCCATGCCCCCTTTTGTTCCTGCCCCCAACCAAAATTCCTCTTTTCCTTCCCTCAACCACACCCACAAGTCTGCAAATGTCTGAGAATACAAATACTTAGAAGAAAAGATAGAATTATCTACACCAATGGTTCTCACACACCTCCCCTTGAACCCTGCCAAGAGCTGAATTTTCACTAAATCCTTAGTGAAATAAGAAACAAAAAAAAAGGGAAGTAGAATGGGTTTTTGTGAAATTAAATTTATTCCACTTGAATTTAGTTTGGGGATCTGTTTTGATTAGCTATTGTAACCACCACCAAATACCTTAGCTGTGTAATACAATAAAAGTATATTTCTAAAAAAAAAAAAAAAAGGATATTTCTTACTGTGCTGACAATTAAGCTATTGTCTTTCTTCTCAAAACCCACCTTTCCATACTCAGCTTTATGGTGCTATGGCTGGAACTCAGCAAACCACATTCTCCTTTCTCCGGCTGTTTTCTGGAGGCTTTGCCAGGAGGGAATGCCGCAAGGAGATTGCAAGACTGGAGGAGGGATAAGGGACGTGCTCTCTCTTGGACTGCTTTTGTTTCTTCGTCTGTGTTTTTGTGTGTTGGTCTGTTTTGCTACAACTATTGATGTTACCTGAGCACCAGTTCCTTACCTGGAGGATGCAGCTGATTCTGGAAGCAGCTGGCTCCAGTTTCCAGGTTTTTTTCCCCCCGCTTTCCCAGAATGAGCCTCATCAAGCTCCCGGAGATGTGGACACCGCTTCACCGGCCAATGTCCCCTCCTAACGGTCTGAGTTTCAGCTCTGCGCTGGCTCACTTGGAGTCCAATCGACTTAAGATGTTCTGGGTCGGTAGTGGCCGTTTGGGCACACAGGCTCCTGCCACCCCGAGACTCAGACCCCACTAGGGCTTCGGGACTTCTGCGGGAGGCTGGGCATCTGCCGCACACGTGCAGAGGACTGTGGCGGGGGAGGGGGGGAGGATTTCCGGGCCAGGAGAGCAAGCGCTGACCCTCACTTCCGCCTCACCCAGCGGGTCACCTGCAAGGCAGCTGGGAAATGTAGTCCAGCTTTTGTGGCATGCGCGGCAACCCTGCCGCAATGTCCTTCCTACACTTGGTGTGAAAACCTCCTTTCATGCATTAGCGTGCTAGTAGAGGATAAGTTTTCGTATTGGCAAAATAAGAGGTTGGTTACTTGTCCCCCAAGCACCAGCGCTCAGTAAGTCAGTGAAACCCAAAAGTTCGAGAACGACTCTCCCGGGATAACACCTGCTTTCAGTTGCCTTCTTTATGCTCACAGAGAGGATCTGTTTACGTTTATTTCCAAGTTTTACTTTCTTTCCTCCTGAACGCAGTGATGCATAAAACTTCTCTCCCACTATGGTATGGAAAATCTACAATCATATGTCATCCTTGATTTCTAACATCAGGGTTATAATTGTTCTTTAGCGAACTTGTATATTAGAGGTTCCAGATGAGTGTTGAAACTAGAACAGCATTGGCCAAATTTGCTGAGCTCCCTAGAAGAAATTTTCTATTTAAAAAAGAATACAGAGTTTAGAACAGGCTCAAAGTTAGTTTTGTACTCGTTTCTGCCTTTGTTAAACTTGCTTTCCAACTGGTTAAGTTAACGTACTTACACTTGGCTCTTTCATTAATCTTTCCAAATGATGGAATGTTTTGCATAAATCTCCACCTACCCTTAAATTGCTGTTGAATCCATATTAGGTAAGATCACTGTAAAGATATAGGTCATCTGACCTTTATAAGGTGACACTGATTATGAGGCCCTGAGGATATCATCCTCTTGCCTGCAAAATGAAAACAAATTTCGTCTTCAGTGCTATTTCTTTTTTTTTTTTTTTTAATAATTGAACCAGAAGTTTTCAGGGTGAACAGATAGAACCCTTAATTAATGCAGGAAGAATGTTTTAAACCCAAGCCAGGGCTGTGGGAGGTAAAGAGGCAATTAATAGTCTGTCTCTCTCTGTCTCACTCTCGCTCTCTCCCTCTCTCTCTTTATATTCATAACAAAAACATTTAAAAGGAAAAGCATTATGCCAGCAGGGTTTTTAAAAGACAACTACCATTTCTTTTTCTTTTTCTGTAACTCTTGCACATCCAGGATGAGCTAGACTGTGACTGACTGTTGCTGGAAAATCTTAAGTTCTAACCACCTAGTGAACATCAAAACCAATGCATTAAAGACCTCCAGAAGCCTACTCCTCTTCCATTTTCCCTCTCTTCTTCAAGAATACATCAACATTCACCAAGTCACTGGAGCTAAAAAAAAAACTTAGAATCGTTCTTGGCAGCTTCTTGTGTACAGTTTCAGTGCACTGGCATTGCATTGTATGTATTTATTATTACTTGCTTCTCCTTCCAGCTACTTAAACACAGGAACCCTCCCTTACTTGTTTTTGGCTCTCTAGTGCTTATGTGATGCTCACACAGAGTCTGCACCATGTAAATGAATTTTAGTTCTTCCTCTTCCCTAGTTCTTTATTTTTGGTCACCAAGTCCTGCTCATTTTTTCTCTGCAATGTCTCCTGAATCTGTCCTCTTCTCTCCCCCAACTCTCTACACCCCTGTCACTCTCATTTGAACTATCCAGAATCTTCCATTGACTATTCTGTCTGACTCCAGGCTCACCCCCTCCACTACCTGCCCTCCCACAGAGGTGCCAAGTTACCATTCTCCAACACAAGTCTAATCTAATTATCCTTTTGTTTAATACCTTCGATAGTTCCCTAGCACCTGATATACAGTCCAAATTTCTAAGCATAATTTTCAACACAGCTTCCCTGCCCAAGTTCATTTCCAGAGACTTGCCCATCGTGTGTCCTAAGCTCGAGCCATTCCAAACAACTCATTATTTAATCAAGAAATGCTTCTTTAGGGCTCTGTGTTTTGTTCTTTCTCCTTTTCCATTTAAAATGCCTTTTCTACTCTCCTCGGAAAGCTCCTACTCATCCATCAACGCTTAGAGATCCTGTTTTTCCACTAAAGTTTGTGCCTCTCAAATGTAGGGACCATATCTAATTTATTATTGTACTCCTGCTGCCTAATACTGTTTCTGACACCATCGGCATCAACAAATCTTTGTGAAGAGTAATTGCCAACCAGTATCTAGGAGTCTTTAGTATTCTGAAATCCTAATTGATATCTTCACTTCTGTAAAGGCTGCATTCCTGCTCTTCAGGATGGCTCCTCAAACGTATTATTTTAGTACATACTGGAAACCCTCCAGGACCTCTGCTCAAAGTCACAGACATGGTAACATTCCTTTTTAAGTAGCTGAAGAAAGTGGATTTACTTATTTGGAAAAAAAAAAAATAGCTGGCATGATAAATCTGAGACAGTACATAGGTAGTCCTTTTTGCTAAAGATGATTATGACAACCTCATCTTGACTAAATAATTTTCAAATCATTTCTATATATATTATCTTACTTGATAACATATGGACATGGCCAAATAATAGTCAAATTCATTAGCAAGGAGTCATTTGGACTTTGGCAACAAAATGACAAAATCTAGCCCCATCTCCTCCTCCTACTAAAATATTTGGCCTTCGAAACATTACTTAACCTCCTTAAGCCTCCTCAAACCCGTGTTTCCTCGCCAGCAAAAATAAAGATAATGACAGCAAAAATAATTGGTGTTTTTTGAAGGAAGTTTCTTTTGTCGTTTTCTGACAAAATTGCATATATTTAAGGTATATGACTTGACGTTTTGATATACATGTACATTGTGAAATAATCACCACAATCAAGCTAATTAATGTCCATTAATGTCCATTACTTCATATGGTTACCATTGTGTGTGTGTGTGTGTGTGTGTGTGTGTGTGTGGTGAGAACCCTTAACGTCTAACCACTTAGCAAATTTCAAGTATACAACACAGTATTGTTGCAGTCACTGTGCTGCACATCAGATCTCCAGAACTTACTCATCTTATATAACTGAAACTTTGTACCCTTTGGCTGACATGTCCCCATTTCTCCCTACCCTCAACCCCAGACAATCATCATTCTACTTTCTGCTTCTAGGATTTTGACCTTTTTGGTCAAAGGATTGCTACATTAGTGTCAGGTTTTCGTGACTTTTAGATTATACATGTGAGTGAGCTCAGGCAGTGTTTGTGCCTGACTTATTTCACTTTGCATAATGTCCCCCAGCTTCATCCATGTTGTCACAAAAGGTGGCTTTCCTTCTTTTTTAAGGCTGAATAATATTCCATTGTCTATCTACCACATTTTCTTTGTCCATTTATCCATCGATGGACACTTAGATTTTTCCTACATCTTTGGTACCGTGAATAATGCTGCAATGAACATGGGAGTGCAAGTATCTCTTCAAGATCCTGTTTTTATTTCCTTTGGACATATACTTCCTTTGGACATGGGATTGCTGGGTCATATGGTAATTCTGTTTTAAATCTTTTCAGGGGAGCGCCTGGGTGGCTCAGTGGGTTAAAGCCTCTGCCTTCGGCTCAGGTCGTGATCTCAGGGTCCTGGGATCGAGCCCCACTTCGGGCTCTCTGCTCAGCAGGGAGCCTGCTTCCCCCTCTCTCTCTGCCTGCCTCTCTGCCTACTTGTGATCTCTCTCTCTGTGTCAAATAAATAAATAAAATCTTTAAAAAAAAAAGTCTTTTGAGGAACTTCTGTTCTGTTTTCCATACTGGCTGAACCAATCTACATTCCCACCAACAGTATTTAAGGAGTTCCTTTTCTCCACACCCTTACCAACACTTCCCTTTTGATAACAGGCACTCTAAGCAGCGTGAGGTAATATCTCGTTGTATTTCTTATAGGCAAACACTATTCTAAACAATTTCCATATAATTCATTTAATTGCATAAGAAGCGAAGTAAATACCATGAACTGCCTTTAATTAGGGAACTGAGGCACAGCTAGTAAATGATAAGGCCAAGACGGAGACCAGTGTTCCTACCCACCATGGAAACCACCTCAGAGATTTTACCCTAAATACTGAAAGAGATCAAGTATATGCAGCCCTCAGTAAAATACTGGCACACAGTAAATCTTTAATAAACATTGGCTGTTCCTATTCTTAGCGAGGAGGACAATAGCAATCATTCAACTCAACTATAATGTAATCTAATCACCTGCCTACACCAAGCACCAAAATAGAATTATCCACTTCTCTACAGCCTCAGTAGGAAAACAAAGGGGGGAGTAGAAGTAGCAACAAAATAAGAGTATAGGTATGAAGGCAACTTACAAGTCAAAGGTACTTCAGAAATGAATGGAGGTGCTGTGACAGAGGCAGGAATTTTTGGAAGGGTGCTACAACACCAGCATTTAATTGTCCTATTCCTGGTATGGGGACTGCTCATTTTCCTCCTTGACAATCAGCCCAATCCTATGGAAAAGTGAATAGGGCCCTAGAGTGTATTTTCCTGTGGAAACAATTCACATGATAATCTTGTCTCTGTCCACATGGGAACCACCATGATACAGGGAAACCCTCCCAAATCCAGCCTTCCTCACTCCATACCCGTAGAACCCCTAAATTGGGCTCCCTCTTCAAATTCAACTGCCTTCTGTGTTTTACTACTTTACCTATTTTCTCCCCTCCAGACCACATGGATTCACTTCCCTTCCTCATGGTTTTACTGAAAGCCAATTAACGACAACTGTCCCTTACAATAGCAGATTAATTAAAAGAAACCTTGTTGCTCTAAGCATGTCATATATGTCAAGTGAAGATCCCCCTTTCTGGAAAGCTCTATGGCATGCTGTTCAATAGAACTTTCAGCAAGGACATTATCTTCACTGTCTAATATGACACCCACTAGCCACATGTACATATTGGGCTTTTGAAATATGCCTACTGCAACTAAAGAAGGATATTTTTGGGGGCGCCTGAGTGGCTCAGTGGGTTAAAGCCTCTGCCTTCGGCTCAGGTCATGATCTCTGGGTCCCAGGATCAAGCCCCACACGCATCGGGCTTTCTGCTCAGCAGGGAGCCTGCTTCCCCCCTCTTCCTCTGCCTGCCTGTCTGCCTACTTGTGATCTCTTTCTCTGTCAAATAAATAAATAAAATATTTTAAAAAAATAAAGAAGGATTTTTTTTATTTAATTTACTTTTAATAAATTTAAATAGTCAATTTAGGGAGTGCCTACCAAATTGGACAGAGCAACTCCATACTATTTTCCACTTCTACTAATCAGTGTGATATAGGATACTCAAAATTCAGTATCTGACCTCCTAAGACCAAAAAAGTCAACTCGGAGGAGGCCATCCTCTAAAGACATGATGACATATAGAGCTATAGCCCAAAACCAAGTATTTCTAAAATTTGCTTTCAGAAGAACTAGAAGGCCTGACTCTCAAATTGGCCCTGTGCCACTTTATCATTATTCAGTTAAAGCATGTAAAACAATTATTCTATCAGTTTTACAGAAAGATGAACATTTCAGTGGCAGGAAAAGTCCAGAATTGACTGCTGCAATCACAGCAAGTCCCGAAAGAAGAAATTAAAAATCAAGTATCACCCAAAGAAAAGCAAAATAATTTGTCTCTATTCTTTCTCCCTTACAGAAACGTATCCCCACCCATGTGTTGGCCTGGGAACTGGAGTGACTTGCTTTCCTATGAAGATCAATTTGCTAAGGAAGAGAGGAGGGTGACAAACTACACAAGGCAAGTGAAGAGCAAATGCCAAGGCCTTGTGAGAAGCCAAGTGTGTGCAAAGGACTGTGGGGCTTGGATCTTGAGAACAGTAGGAAGCCATTGGACTAAGTGAAGCAGAGAGGAGACAGGATCCATTCTAGGATTTGTAAAGATGGCGGTGGGTGGCTGATGTGTGAAAGAGAGTTTAGAGTGGGGCAACAGGATGTGAGAGACCAGTTAGGAGGTCTTTGCCATTGTTACAGCAAAAAGTGATGGAAATTAAATAAAGTAATTAACAAACAAATAAGTGATAGAACTGAAGACTGTGGGCGGCAGAGCCAAAGAGAAAGGGGCATCATCAACAGGTATTTAGGAGCAAAATTACCAGGGCTTCATAATGATTGGCAAGGGGTAAAAAGCAAGCAGGTAATGAGCAAGAGTTTCCTGGTTTTCACAGCTGAATGGAGGGAGGGGCTATTTCCTGAGGTAGACACCGGAAAGGACCAGATTTGAGGGAGGATGTAAGTTTCATTTTGGACACTTATCTTTGCAGTATCTTTGGCGCAATTAGGATGGCAAGTAGACTGTTGGACATGGGACGTTAGAGGCCAGAGGAGCAGTTCTGTCCATACCCCTATTTTCATTTTTCTTTTTTAAGATAAGCTGGTAGTTTGACAAAATGTCTCATTTTTCAGCTCATAAAAGATGATGCCCAGAATTCACGTAAATGCTTAAGTAAACCAAGAAGGACTCCACATCTCCAACCCTATAGAACTTCTTACTGCCTCCCTCCAGAAAAGACTGCACTCAAACTTATTTTGGAAATGCTGCGAACATGGTCAAGTCCTCACACTCTGTCAAATGACTGTCTGCCTTTACCACATGTCCCATCCTGGGTGATGTACTCCAGAGTCCACGGGGGTCAGGCTTAAACTGGACCACTACCCAGCTCCATCCTGTTGTTATGTAGGAATAATTAGTATTGCTGGAATTTACAAGTTTTTAAGAGAAGCTGAAAATGGGAGGGCTTTTTTTTTTTAATATTTTTTTTATTTATTTGAGAGAAAGCACATAAGCAAGTGGAGGGGCAGAGGGTGAGGGAGAAGCAGACTTCCTGCTAAGCAGGGAACCCAGTGAGGGGCTCGATCCCTGGACGCTGGGATCATGACCTAAACTGAAGGCGGACACTTAACTGACTGAGCCACCCAGGCACCCATTAAATTAAATCTCTACTTTTAAATGTTTTGCCATATATATATATATATATATATATATATATTTTTTTTTTTTTTTAGAAGACCATCTGGGCCAAACAAAATTTCTCACAGTCCACACTTACCCCATAGGCCACCAGTCTGTGACTTTATTTCAGGGGCGGCACCTGCATAGAATTCACGTATCCACGCGTTAATCATCCCTAACCGATAGCCTTTCCCACCGACTCTGCATGCACCTTCAGAATCCATCTCAACACAACCCTCCAAGGGAGATGATGTTCCAAAGTATTCAGAGCTGTGGGAGTTGAAATTTATCTGCCATGTATTTTCTGGGAGTAACCAATGTTGCTCCACAGAAACGTGAAGACGTCGCAAAATGCCCTCAATGTCCCTTTCCTCCCCTCTCTTCAGGAGAAATTGCCTTGGAGCATGCACAAACAAATGCCAGAACTCTTTGGTGCCTGTTTCTATTAGCGCTTATCGTGTTTCCTGAGCCTACAAACGATGTATTCCCATTTCTTCTGCAGCCTGTCTCTATGCATGACCTTTTAAACGCGCCACTGTAGCTCAGCTAAATCAACATCTTTTTCTTTTTCTATTCACTCTTGGCATTCCCCTCTCCTCGAAACTTTCTTTTCTTTTCTTTTTTTTAAATCTCTACAGCGTTTCCCTAAACACCTCATCCTGATTAAAAGCAAGACCTGGACACTTTTCTCTGATTCTCTAATGTGGTGATAAATGATGGAAAAGCCTTTTCATACACTGACCTCAGAACTCAAATGCAGTGAGAAGAATCTGCAAGGCCTTGTGCTTCCTGCAAAGCGACTCGCTTTGTTTCACCTGCGTTTCAATAAATGGAAGAAAGAGTTCCCATTCATTCCAATTAGTTAAAAAAATAATCATTTTCTCATGTAAAATTAAAGCTTAGCAGGCACCTCTCTTTGGGAAGACATAAAGCTGAACACTTTTAATTTAAGCCAAACAAGAGCATTAAGAAGATGTATTTCTCTAGAGCTGTAGTCCTTCAGGGTCCTTGAATGCCAGTTATTGGCTTACTTTTTAGCCCAAGTAAAAGATCCTTTTGCTGCTGTCTTTAAGGATCACCATTAAGAAAAGCAGCAGCAGTTACTGCATTATTAAGTTTTCTTTGTCAGGGGAAGAGGGAGCAGGAATTATAGTCTCAGACCTTGGATTGCACTTGCATGAGTCCGCTGCAGCCACCATAACAAAGTATCCCAGATGGCTTAAACAACAGAAGTTTATTTTCTCACAGTTCTAGAGGCTAGAGGTTCAAGATCAAAATATCAGGAGATTTGGTTTCTCCTAAGGGTCTTTCTCTTCGGCTGTCAGATGGTTGCCTTCTCCCTGCGTCTTCACATGGTCTCCCCTCTGCGTACGTCTGTCCTAATCCCTTCTACTTACAAGGACACCAGTGTTATGCCCAGATTTTTAGATCCCCAAAGACCACAGGGAGCCGAGTCCGATGCAAGAGCAAAGAGCCTTTATTCAAGCTAGCTCGGGCTCAGCTTCACCACCCCCACCGGAGCAGCGGCGTGAAGGAGAAGCAAGAGCCCCTGGTTTCAATAGGCGCAGCAGTTTTGTAGGGGTTTTTGGCCAATAAGATTGTAACATACATGTAGAAAGTTGAAAGGTGATATTAGGCCATACACAGAGGGCCAATTGAGTGTCTTTTTACCCTATATGGTGCGCAGGGTCAGCGGGTTCCGCATTCCTATTGCCTGACTAAACTAACTCAAAGGCGGGGGTCGGCAGGTGCAGCACAAAATGGAGTTAGTCTGGCTCTGCTCTTTCAACCAGATGTAGTGGAGTGGGACCCACCCAAATGATTTCATTCTAACCAAATTATGTCTTTAAAGACCCTATCTCCAAATAATGTCACATTGTGATATACTGAGAATCAGAACTTCAACATATGAATTTGGCAGCGGGCGCACACAATTCAACCCATAATGGTGACCCGGAGGATAAGGTACATTAGAGCAGAGTGTGCGTTTAGTGACAAGCAATAGAAACTAATTCCTGCCAGTAAGTGCAAAGCAGCAGCAGCAGCAGCAACAGAAAGAAAGAAAAAACTCCAAGGCAGAAATGTAATCATGACTCAAGAAGGGACAGGAACCAAGAACTGAAAAACTCTCAAAACTTCTCCCCCTCTACTCCTTATGCTAATAGGTTTCTTCTCTGTCCACATACCTCCTTTTCCTTCTCCCCATTCCACAAGATAGAAAATGGTCCGTAGGCTTCCAAGCCTACATGGGACAGATTTTACCATTTATCCAGATGAATTGGCTAGAAAAACCAGCCCCGATTTTCAGGGGAGATTGACCTGATTGCCCCAGCTTGGGTCACGTGTTCACCATGGTCCAATTACGACCAGGCGATGTGGTCACCTGTGTCAAACATGGCTGTTCTGGGCTTCCCCTGTGAACTAGAGCCATCTCTATAGGAAAGGGGACAGGGAGCTAAAAATACATGATCATGGGCCTGCGAATAGGGCAGATGCTCTAACACTTGTCGCTGTGTGGGTAAGGATGTTTGCCTGCACGTCCCACTCCTTTTTGTCAGACTTCAATGCATATTGCTCCCCTGCTCACTAGCCTAGCTAGATACTTCTCCTCTTGACGTGTAGACAAGAGGTAACTATAGCAACTGGTCGTACAGGTAATTGCTATAAAACATTGCCCAGGGGTTAGAGAGCCATGGAGAAACTGATCCCTACATTCGACCAGGGCATTAGTTCACAGTTAAGGTGAATTTCTTGTCTCCAGACCGATCAATGTTTTACCTTTTGAAAATAAAGAAAAGTGTGTGTGCCACTATTCTGTCTGAAAGCTCGGGCATTGAAGTAAACCCAGGAGATGCAATTTCCAACAAGACTCACCTTTTCATCTTCCAGGTCTGTGACTTGGTTAGGTCTCAGTTGCCTCTAATCTTCTTTGTTATCTGGCTTCAGCTGCCCACCATTTCCAGAAGCGGGCTGACAGGCAACGACCCAGGTTTAATGACACCACCCTTAGATCTAAAAAGACAACATTCCTTCAGATGTGGCCAGTTTGTCCCCCAAAGGATCACCCAACCTTTTAGGCATCCCAGGACCTGAGATGATCTCCCTATTCATTAATCGCCTCTCACCTGGAACTCACAGACACAAGAACAATATCTTTCCCTCTCTTTCTCCCTTCTAAACTAAATATAGAATTGGAATGACTCACTTTTGGAATTGTTGAGATAAAGAAACAGACATAACGTAGGGTTTTAAGAGCTCAGCTCTTCCTCTCACCAATACTTTGGGAGACAGCTCAGTGAGGAGCACGTGGAACCCAGGGCAAGGCTGCCAAGGTTGAAAGCCCTCCTCCACCACTTACTAGCTCTACCTTAGACAAGTTATTAACCTCTCTGAGCTTCACTTTCCTCACAGAGGTGTTGGGATCATTAAATGAGCTACTGTACCTGAGGTGTTTAGAGTTATGCAATTTATTGCTATTACTACTGTTATAATACCAAATCTGGCCTGAAGGGCTAAGGAGGGTTGGTCTCTAACAAAACACAGGGACACTCGCTCTCCATTCCCCATTCAGGGGGCTCTGCTCTCCTGTCTCCTTTTTTTTTTTTTTTTTTTCCTCATTCTCCCCAGCACCCAAGCATCTGGGAGCCTCCTGCAACCTTCCCCATCAATACCCACCCGGAGCTCACTCCCAAGGTAGCAGCACTCTCTGAGAGGCAGAGAGTCTGAGAGGCAGTTCCATTTTCTCTGAGAAAAATACCTTCACTATCTTTTGTTTCTTTTTTTGGTTTGTTTTTTTTTTCTCTAATTTTTCTCCCATAGCGTACACGGACCTATAGCCAACAGAGTTATGCCAATTATACTAAGGAATAGCAAGATGCCAATTTCCTCAAGCTGTCTCTGCCCTTCATACTCACTGCAACTGAGTTTGGACCCCCTCATGTCTCACTGGACCATGACATCAGCCTTCCTACTTGGTCACACTATTAATACTTTAGCCAATTCAATGCCCATAGCGTTGGGAGTGAGCTGGACAGTTAGGCAGTCAGATCCAGGGTCTCCAACAAGAAAATATGGAGTCAGGACAGCTAAGATAAAACAGCACTGACATCATGTTTTGCAGCTTAGACAGGACCCACACCAGCATTCTGCTTTGCGGCCTTTGCAGAAGTGACTTCTGCAAAACGTCCTAAAATAAGACAATTAACCACAAAGAATTTGTCACCATCACAGGCAAGGGGAAGTTAAGACATAAGTCCTCAGATGTCAGCAAAAAAGACCCTCAGCACATAGACATTAACCTAATAGGTACACAGATGTGTCACCAAAGCCCTGATGGGCACAACTCAGCACACCCTGGTTGCTTAAGATAGTTCTGCAAAAGATCTCATAAAACCCACTAAACTTAGAAACTCCAAGGGCAACCCTCTTGGGCCCCCTCCCTCTCTGGGAGCTTTATACTCTTGCTCAGTATAGTTTGCTTTGCTGCCCACCACTCTTCGTCTGGTCTACCTCTTCATTCTTCCAAACAGTATGACCAAGAAATCCTACAATAGTGCTGGCATTGGCTCTTCCTAAACATTTAATCACAAATTAAATATTTTTCCAGATTAAAAAAACATTTAAAGATCCCTATTACCTAAGAGCTGTATTCCAAAATTCTTGGCATGGCCCAGAAGCCTGCTTCTAGCCCCAACCTACATTTTCGATCTAGTCTCCTACCATCCCATTTCCCCATCACCCTACACTCTAGCCAGCAAAAATCAGGAGCCATTGCAATTCTGTGTATTGTATGTTTCTTCCAGCAGGAATATTCCAGCCTTCTACTCCTCCACCTAGCTAACTCTTACTCATTTCTCAAGCTGCCACTCAGCAGACTTCTCCTCTAAAAACTGTCTGTGGGTCTTCCCAGAAATAATCAATAATGCCCTCCTCTCTATTCACTTAGTATGATATATATGACAAAGTGCCCTAAATATTAGTTTTCTAGACTCTCTCCCACCTTTAAAAAAAAAAAAAAAAACTATTCTATTGAAATATGACTGACATATAAAAAGTATAAAGAATTCCTACAACTCAGTAGCAAAAAACAAAGAGCCCATCTAAAAAATGGGCAAAGGACCTGAATAGACAGTTCTTCAAAGAAGACATGAGAGTAGCCAATAGGTATATTAAAAGATACTCAACATCATTAACCATCAGGAAAATGCAGATCAAAACCACAATGAGCTATCTCCTCACACCTGTTAGGATGCCTATCATCAAAAACAACAAGAGATAACAAGTGTTGCTGAGGATGTGGAGAAAAAGGAATCCAGGTACTGTGTTGGTGGACATGTTAATTGGTACAACCATTACGGAAACGGTATCAAGCTTCCTCCCCACTTTACCGTAAGTTCTTTGAGGTCAGGAATCCTGTTTTATCAATCTTAGTACTTCCCTCAGCATCAAGCCCAGAGGAGAGTATGAGATGTTAGAAAGATGTGATGAACGAATGAACGAGGGAGAAGGAAGGTGCTATTCTTTACATACAAGGATTACATCACTACAACCGTACCAACAGACTTTACTTTTGTCCACGTTTCCCAACATTGGGATGGATTATATGGATAGGTCCCTATTCCCTCATCCTTCGTACTATAGGCTCAGTGATTACAGAATGGCTGAGTGAGAGCCTTCAACAGTCTCTGACTAGGGACAAAGTCAACTGGCTCTACCTTTGAAGAAAGTTCTAATCTTGGTCTCCTTGTCAGTATCACTCACTCCGCAGCTCCTTGACAAAGTCAACTGGCTCTACCTTTGAAGAAAGTTCTAATCTTGGTCTCCTTGTCAGTATCACTCACTCCGCACTCCAGGCCCTTACACGAAGTTAGCTTACAGCATAGTCGGACAGTGGGGTTGAGAGATGTAAGGACAAATCTTCTCCAACCTGCAATAAAACTGAAAAAGCATGTGTGCTCCATGTCAGTGGATGAAAGACTCCCACACTCCCTGCCTGCCTACCTTTCTGCCTTCCTTCTTTTCATACAGAATAGCAAATATGCTGGTATAAACTTGAACATAACAACTCTGGTGGTTGATTAAACCCTTCATCTTCACCCTTGCTAATCAACTACAAAAGCCTTCAATACACACACCAACCTCAGAAAGGTTTTATCACTTAATTACTATAAAACAACCCCACAGGTTAATGCATGCTTGATCTCAAAGGAGTGGCAGTAACCATTATGTTATTAATATCAATTGCACAGCTAGAAACAAGTAGAGAGAATTCAGGCCTAGAAATAAGGCACAAAGTCTGATTTAATGGATGTGCTGCCTGCCCACACCCCCATACTACTCCCCAAAACTCAACCAACCATTTTGCTATGGTCTGAAATTCCGGAACCAGAAATGTATTCCTCTGGATTTTTTTTTTCTGTTAAAATGCAAATATCATATAGGTAGATCACATATCAAACCATGGTCAATCATTTATGCCCGAGATAAATCTAAATAAATTTAGCCACTTTGGGCATTGGTGTTACAGAGGATTAAGAGAGAACACGGGGAAGCAGTGACTTGAGTAGTCGGGGCAGGCCTATCATCATGTATTGAAAACAAGGATAAAGAGGAATGAGGATCTGAGAGAGCAATCCTTACTCATTTCATGCATGGACTTCCTGCTTGGCATTGATAAAAATGTATGCAGACAATTGTATGGCAATAAGAGGTTGAGGGGTCTGACTGCAGCTCACATCCTATTCTGTAGGACTGAGTTACTGAAATCTACTGCCTCTAATCTTGCATCACTAGCATCCAAAGAATGAGGCAGCGTGAATTCCAGCTTGTGTTTCACTGTATATGGTGTATTTGTTTCTGACAAGCCCTGGGTCAATAACTTTTCATAAGTCAAATCACAATAAAGGTACTCCAGGAGACAACGTGTGAGATCATCTTGAATAGTGACTTGAATAGTGACATCTTGACTATTTTGTATAAGTGCATGCTTTTTTACATCAGGCTTGCTTGCTAAGAGGTACACTCACAGTGTATGCTGCCTTTCCCTCTGGAAGACAGAATATTTAGAACTCTATGGCAACTACTGATTTAATTTACAAAATGCCTGGTCGGGTGGGCAAGGTACTGCAGGAGAGTCCTGGTGATCTCAATATGCCTGTGTGGACAAAAATAGACTCAAAATGGATCTTTCATCCATGTGAGACAGTTGTGAGGATTCCTCAATGTGAGACAGGAATCCATCAAAATCCTTGAGAACACAGGCAGCAACCTCTTCGACCTCAGCCACAGCAACTTCTTCCTAGAAACATCACCAAAAGCAAGGGAAGCAAGAGCAAAAATGAACTATTGGGACTTCATCA